>JAQFVV010006394.1:1082500-1490705 GCA_028023455.1 Epiperipatus broadwayi | reverse complement strand
GTTCAAACCCTGTTCTAAGTCAGAGGGTAATACTACCGAGCATACATAGCTAATTAAATCAAGTGTAATGTTAAGTAAATTGTTCTTTTTCTTTTTCGTTGTGGTCTTGTATGCGAGTGCATACATATATATTTAAGTAATTAAATAAAAACAGATTGAAATATAAGAGGGACGGGGGATTATATGGTTTGTGCTCTGATATTTATTTATACGCGTGTTTATATTGCTGCATGAGTGAGTAAATGTAATAATTTCGTAAAAAGGAATAAAAGTTATTTTAATTTAAAAAGAAATATTCCAAGATGGTCGATTAAAGGAAGAATGTCACAAATTATAAAAAAAATTAATTAATTGCAAAGAAAGGACCCGAAAAGTTGCAGATCACTATCTTGAGACAAAGACATTTTAATTAATAAAATAAAATGTTAAAAGTAATAGACAATGAACGGTCGAGTGTAGATCGCAAGGTAAATTGGAAATTCCTAAGCTTAGATAAGAGAAACAAAGAAAAGAAAAGTATTGAAAAGATTTTCGTTTCGCAAACCACGTGGTTCAATTAAAGAAGAAAGAACAATAGCATGATTAAGGAGATTCAAGAAAGCTGAACTGAGAAGGACTTATATAGCTGTGACTGCCACGAGCAGGATCGTAAGAAAAAGTTGGTAAAAAGAAAAAAAGTTTATAATCGAAAAATCATGAACAGGCTGGGGTAGAAGAGCAGAACGGGCCAGGCTATGCCATCCATCCTGCGGAGAGACTACCATCACTGTAAATGTAGGAGCGAAGCCCTTCTTCAAACTATGAAAAGAACAGCCTTCACCGGACGCCATTGATTGCCTTATGGAAATTGACCAAAGAAAGAAATCTTTTAATCGTACAGCTAATAATCTACACCCGGGTGAGATAAACCAAACATTTTTCGTAAGTGATAATAACTATTTTGAATGAAAGCACGTCCTATTAAATAATGCGTAAAAGGGTTAAAGTAAATGAAGAAAATGTTGAAATAATACCCTGTATACGCCTTAATAGACAATGCCTGATTGAAATTGTTTTCAAGCTATGATCTGTATTTTTGTGTATTGCATTTATAAACTTGTGCGAGTGTATTTACATGCGGGTTATTTAATTATTCGGGCACAAACCAATATCCAATTCTGGGATTCTATGGGTTTTGTTTTATTATTTGTTTTATATTAATAAATATTAATTAGTATTATAAATTTAATTGTGTGTGTTAGTGTTAATTTCTTAAAATAATATTAAAAAGCAAAAAGTAGGAAAGCAAACGAATAGTTCATGCGCTACATGCGCATTTTTATATGTTCCCTCCACCTCTTTCCCACGGTCACCGACTACTACCCCTGAGTGAGCTAGCCAGAGGTACAAGCTCTAACCACCAGAAATAGATACTCATCCTCTCCCAGCATAATTCTTATTTATTCGTAGGTAAGATTGGCGCTTGAGGTCATTATTGATGCTCATAAATATGCTGGGTGAGTAATTAGAGGGCATCGCAAAACCAACCACACATATATGTGTTCATATTATAAATTTCTGTTAAATAAAAGAGCAAAACTTAAGTTTAAAATACGTAATAAACGTATATCACATATATACGTGTTTACGCCGGAATAAACGGTTACAATGGCGCACCAACGAAGGAGCTTTCGAAGAGTGGAAAGTAGGGGAGGGGGATAGAATATAAGTTAGATAAGACAGTCTACTATGAAGTTGCTTTATATGTTTTTTTATATAAAAAAAGGAAAGAAATACAGTATAAGAGCTATAAAATATAGCTTGTGTAGACGAATTATTGCTGGTAATTTTATTTTGTCTGTATTGAAATTAATTAGGTCAAAATCGCATTCGAATTAATATTTTAATATATATGTATGTATTGAACAGTCCGTGGAAATTTTGTTGTTTGATTCGAAGAGAAAAATAATATTATATATGCGAGTTTTATTTTCCATTTAAGAGTTTTCTTATTGTGTTAAACATTTAACTGCTTTGACATTTACAAAAGTGAATAAATAAAAAACTTTCGTAACTTTTTATTTGATATAATTAAGAGTGATCAATTTTAGAAAGCAGTATATTGACTACGTTATATATGAACTCGTATATATATATACATCTAAACAATATGTACAATTTTTTTTTTGGATCCGTTTCATATATGTGTATGCGATTGGGGGATTGATATTTGTGGAACAGTTTTACCCATAAAAGGGCATATTATAAAACACTGCTAGTGCTAGAAATCTATGAATTCGTTTTGAACAAGTTAATATTTTGGTTTGATAGGCAAAGTAACAAGAAAATACTAATCGTCTCGGTGAAAAATAGAAAGAAAGAGATTAAGGAATAGGGTTGAAAAGGGCTAGATAGAAAAATTAGACAGAGGACACAGTACTTCAGGGATGGAGAGCAGGTCTGGTGTGTCTGATATGAAATAGTAATACAAAATCATTGTAATTAGTCATTATTAGAAATAGTGATAAATATCCAAAAAGAGAGTAAAAGAAAGCGAATGATAACCAGATCAAAGAAAAAAATGGATCAGCAGAAGGAAGAAAAGGAAAGAGAATGGAGTATGATCGAAATGATTATGGAAAGAATAGACAGGAGATTTCAGGAATTAGAGGAAAGGATTGAAAAAAGGTTTCAAGAGATAGAACGGAAATTAGAAGGGAAAGCAGATAAGTGTATAATGAAAGAGAGTGAGGAAGAGCCAGTAGAGGGAGAAATTATAGATAAAGATGAGGAGTCTAGTGAAAAGAGAGTAGAAGGAAATCAGAGTGAGTGTGAAGAGAAAGAAAAACAGGGAGATAAGGTAAAGGTAGCAGGAACACGGGAAACTAATACAAAATACGTAACTGTGCAGGCTAACGCCAGCCAATTTATAAAGATTCGGCCATTCTCCGATCAAATGGGAGAAGCTCCCGTAGAGCACCTGCAGAGCTTGAGGAGAAAAGCGTCGATTGAGGAAACGGTTGAGGTGCTAGAGGCACTAGACATGAGGGCTTATGATTATGACAGGCCGATGGATCGAGAAGAAGAGCCTCACGGAGCATGAGTCATCAGATTTGGTGAAAGAGAATGGGGGTCAGATCGGAACCCACCGGATCCCAAAAGAGAAGATAGTAGTACCTGACCAAAATGGCAGTACGATTGTGAAGAGCGGAGACCACCAAGCAAGCCAAATTATGGTCAAGGAAAGTATTCAAATTCACAAATGCCAAAGGAGGGGAAATAAACAAATCACGAAAATGGACACTGATTTTGGAAAGCTTTTCTTTATTATTTATTTTGTTTATAGTATTATTACTAGGTGGTGGGTTCACATTTGTAATATTTATATGGGATTTTACATGAAATTAAGTAGAAGAGAAAAGTAGCATTTTTTTTATTTCTTTTGTTTCGTGCGGGTAAGCTTAGAGAGTTAGTAGAGCGGTCTCGTAATTCTGTCGGTGGATGGTGAGTTTGGCTGCTAGATCGATCACATTGTATGTTGTGCGCTGTGTGTGGCTGCTGCTATTTCTGACATGGTCGACCTAACGTAGGATGCAGGCGCTACAAGTCTGTTTATTCAAGCCAACAAGACTCCAAAGTGAGCATGGCAATTACATATAGTCCCACCTGTAAGACTCCAGAAGTGAGCAAGGTAGAGGGCAACCCATACAGAACCTGAAGGCTCAAAATAAGAGCCAGGTACTATTCCATCTATCTACACTCATAAGACTCGGAAGCAGCAGAGTGTAGTTAGAAAAGTCCTTCTTTTAATAAAAAAAATAATAATAATCTTTTTTTTTTTAAATAAAAAGTTTTTTTTTCGGGGTCGTGTGAATACAGTCAGAATGGGGCTAGCTATATGTTGTGCATCGCAGGCAGTGTGCGCGTGAGTGGTGGTCGGATTCACTGTGCATCGCGGGGTTGCCAATCATTTTACTCTTTGGTAAAGTTGCAGAAGAAAGAGAGAAAGAGGCAGAGCAAGTCGATTTAAGAAAATGTTTTTTTTTTTTAAAATAAGTAGAATTATTTTGGGGTTTTAGGAGTGAGCCATTTAAATACTAAAACGGTATTTAAAGGCTTTCGAAGGAGGGGGTATTATAACAGGGCTGAGTTCAAACCCTGTTCTAAGTCAGAGGGTAATACTACCGAGCATATATATCTAATTAAATCAAAAGTAATGTTAAGTAAATTGTTATTTTTCTTTTTCGTTGTGGTCTTGTATGCGAGCGCATACATATATATTTAAGTAATTAAATAAAAACAGATTGAAATATAAGAGGGATGGGGGATTATATGGTTTGTGCTCTGATATTTATTTATACGCGTGTTTATATTGCTGCATGAGTGAGTAAATGTAATAATTTCGTAAAAAGGAATAAAAGTTATTTTAATTTAAAAAGAAATATTCCAAGATGGTCGATTAAAGGAAGAATGTCACAAATTATAAAAAAAATTAATTAATTGCAAAGAAAGGACCCGAACAGTTGCAGATCACTATCTTGAGACAAAGACATTTTAATTAATAAAATAAAATGTTAAAAGTAATAGACAATGAACGGTCGAGTGTAGATCGCAAGGTAAATTGGAAATTCCTAAGCTTAGATAAGAGAAACAAAGAAAAGAAAAGTATTGAAAAGATTTTCGTTTCGCAAACCACGTGGTTCAATTAAAGAAGAAAGAACAATAGCATGATTAAGGAGATTCGAGAAAGCTGAACTGAGAAGGACTTATATAGCTGTGACTGCCACGAGCAGGATCGTAAGAAAAAGTTGGTAAAAAGAAAAAAAGTTTATAATCGAAAAATCATGAACAGGCTGGGGTAGAAGAGCAGAATGGGCCAGGCTATGCCATCCATCCTGCGGAGAGACTACCATCACTGTAAATGTAGGAGCGAAGCCCTTCTTCAAACTATGAAAAGAACAGCCTTCACCGGACGCCATTGATTGCCTTATGGAAATTGACCAAAGAAAGAAATCTTTTAATCGTACAGCTAATAATCTACACCCGGGTGAGATAAACCAAACATTTTTCGTAAGTGATAATAACTATTTTGAATGAAAGCACGTCCTATTAAATAATGCGTAAAAGGGTTAAAGTAAATGAAGAAAATGTTGAAATAATACCCTGTATACGCCTTAATAGACAATGCCTGATTGAAATTGTTTTCAAGCTATGATCTGTATTTTTGTGTATTGCATTTATAAACTTGTGCGAGTGTATTTACATGCGGGTTATTTAATTATTCGGGCACAAACCAATATCCAATTCTGGGATTCTATGGGTTTTGTTTTATTATTTGTTTTATATTAATAAATATTAATTAGTATTATAAATTTAATTGTGTGTGTTAGTGTTAATTTCTTAAAATAATATTAAAAAGCAAAAAGTAGGAAAGCAAACGAATAGTTCATGCGCTACATGCGCATTTTTATATGTTCCCTCCACCTCTTTCCCACGGTCACCGACTACTACCCCTGAGTGAGCTAGCCAGAGGTACAAGCTCTAACCACCAGAAATAGATACTCATCCTCTCCCAGCATAATTCTTATTTATTCGTAGGTAAGATTGGCGCTTGAGGTCATTATTGATGCTCATAAATATGCTGGGCGAGTAATTAGAGGGCATCGCAAAACCAACCACACATATATGTGTTCATATTATAAATTTCTGTTAAATAAAAGAGCAAAACTTAAGTTTAAAATACGTAATAAACGTATATCACATATATACGTGTTTACGCCGGAATAAACGGTTACAATATATATATAACATTTGAAATTAAGTTTCAGAACACTAAACAAAATATTTTAAAATATCTAATCTAGCATAAGGTGATAATTAGTAAGTATGAAGCAGTCACTTATTCTTATGTCTCATTTGTTTTAGATAAGCCTCTGACTTAATAAATGACTCACGAGAATAAATGGCTGTCTTATTCTTGTTAATTATTGCCTTATGCTAGGTTAGAGAATATTTTTAAATACTTATTGTACAGTTTATGAGTCTTAATTGCAAACATTCTAAAAATAAAACTTTTAAATAGCCCCTCTCTCCAACAGTATCCTATAATTAATTTTCAAGCTTTCGCATGACTGGATAGCAAAGATTTAAGCTTTCTTTGTAATTTTTGTTCCTTTCTTGTTAATAGAATAACTGGATATCAACTTATCATTCAATATTGGCTTTTTAAAAAGGTTAGCTGCCTGAAAGTAACATTTTAAATGTGATTAGAACTTGAAAATAAAATTTTAAGTTGTACATGATTGAAATTGAAACCCAGATGATAAAAATGGCAGACACATTCATAACTGAAAACCCAATAATTTTCACATTACATATACAAATATATAATTATTAAAGCAATTGAAATGATGAATTCTTCAAATGCTGTTAATATTAATGCCTCAGACTTTTTATCAAACTTCCTAGCACATTTAAAATAATTATTTATGCAAGGTATCTTGGATCTTATAGAGATAGCAAGTCTAACAAATAATGTCAGGTTAAAAACCTACCTATGTTTAATTTGAAGTTTGTACTTATTAAACTTGTTATCTCTGTAAGATTCAAGATAGCATATGCAAATGAGTATTTTATGTCTTTTGGCCATTTGATAAAGAGGCTAGCAAGTTACCATTAAGAACATTTCTAAAGTTTTGTCATTTGAGTGTTAAATTTATGTATAATGACCAAAAATTGAAATAGATAGGTATATAGATAGGCAGATAAATAGAGTCAGATAAGAAGATAGATGAATAGATTAATCAGTGGCTAAAAGAATATTCAAGTGAATAATGCCGACTGAGAAATAGCACAATTGTATTTTTGCAACAATGCTATTTATGATCTAATTCAGCATTCTTCTGTATCTCTAAAGTTATTAAAAACTACTCATTTAAATTTATATGTATTTAAAAAGAATGGGGAAGTATGGAGATGTTTATTATATCTATAAAGATATTACATACTGGACAGAAAAAGAAACTCCGTGTGTGTAAAATTTAAAAAATCAGATATATTAATCTTTAACTGAGGTTTAAAGTTTATATCTGTGCTAGAGATAAACTCTAGTTTCGAAAATGATTAGTAATAATCATTACCGTATTATCTGAAATGGGTGGCGTCAAAGTTGTGAGTGAAGGAAGTTTGACAATGGTAAATGAAAGTATAACAATTTACTCTAGATAAATACTTTGCATATAATAAAGAATATAGGAGAGATTGTGACCTGGGCCAACTGATGAGTGCTGGTTCAGCACGAAATACATCTTGGGGGTCATTTGTCTTTTATTGTATCTTTATTTATATATATTTAAAAAGAACGGGGAAGTATGGAGATGTTTATTGTATCTATACTCATTTAAACGTGCAATCAAATTAATTTTTAAATGAATTTATTTTAAGAATTTATATTTAAAAAACTAACTCTTCATTATTAAATATTTTATAAGCAGAACTCATATACATGGTGATACAAAAATAAATTTAAAATAGAAAAAAATCGTACTTTTAAAAAAAAACATTTGAAATTAAAATGCATTTGAAACATTTTTAAAAAAATATTAATAATGAATATATTATTATTCACTCGTATAGTTTTTGTAAGGTAATTAAAAATAATTTTGATTATTATTAATTAAAAAAGTAAAAAAATATTTAGCAATAAAAATTCATTGGATATAATATGATTTGGAAATTAGGCATAAGATTTATCAGTGTATATGTTTTCTGTCCAAGAACCGTTCTAAGTATCTACATATGAGAATATTAATCAACTGATTCAGCAAATGTAAATTTATGTCAAGCAGTATTGGTGGTCAAGAGTTGTCCCGGGATAGCGGGTTCCCTTCCCAGCTGATGCTATGACACATGAGAAATGTAAATTTATGAAAACTCGCACCTGTAGTGTAGTTTGTATTATAGTACTTTTTTTTGTTACAGCGATATCATCATTACGAACCCAAACCACAATAACCTGAACAATTTGCTCTAACTAATAATACCAAAAAATATCCATTTTCTGACTCAATCCAGATGCCAAAATGTTGAATAACAATAGAAATTCTGTCCATACAATAATGATGATGTGATGAAATGGTAATTATGTAATACTTAACTGTTAAAATATTAATTATAATTGATCATTTTTCGCTATAGTTGACTTTTATCTCCTTCAGTTTAAGAATCATTTTTAATAAAACTATATCATAAACTTTGGAAAGCTCTTTATATTTTTTTTTCATATTTTATATGTTTACATAACCTTAATAAAGCAGCCCATCTATAAAGTATTAAAAGTAGAAGAAATCAGTCTCTAACTTGAAGCAAAATTTTGTAATGGTAAAATATTTCTCTTAACGTAGTGCTATCATTATGAAAACATGTGATACTTCCCCTCACTTGATGAATGAAGATTATTCACAGAGGTGATCTGAATTTCTGTAATGATACCATTTCCACCCTTCTTATACACTTAATAGTACTATTTTTTACACCAAAACTTTACTCTTAATTCAACTGTCCTGCAGTCACCATCAGAGCTACAATATCCAAATATTGTAATTTCAGATTTTTCTTCACCATTAATAACTATGTAAGATTTAATACACTTTAAAACATATATAGTGAAATTAAATTCTTCATAGTAATAATTATTTCTTATGGCTAAGGGCTTTCAGAGCTTTCATCTCCATATTCATAGCCTTCAACTACAATAATTTATGCAAATCTATGCAAGCTCATTTATATCATTCATCTCTTTGAAATAGAGAAGCATGTATCCTTTCTGTTTATTGCATTTATATCTCTTGCTATAAACCATGCCTTCTTAATTTTTCTCTTGATGTCACTTCTTTCAGTGGAAATTATTGTAGCACTTGCAGGTTCAAATTCATGATTAGCCACTTTTTGGTGGTCCACAAACACAGTTACCTTCATTCCTGCTCAATACCCTTTTGTATTAACATTTGTGTTGGGCCATTCTATTCTTTATAGTGGCCCGAGTTTCACCATAGTATGCTGCTCCATAGTTTGCTTGAGGGTATGTCATCCTGTATACCATGTGGTGTTGTTTGTAGGTCAATTTTGTCCTTGGAATTATTAATCATTCTATTGGAGTTGGGAGGGGTTCGAAAACCTACTGTGAATTCACTCTGTAATTTTTTGATTAGTTATTAATACAATTAATTCATTATATTTATATACATAATCAATAACTTACATCTTAGTCTGACCATTATATAAATAGAATGTATTAATTATCTGATTATATATTTAAATATTGTAGCTCTGATGATGACTGCAGGACAGTCGAAACTGTAAGAGTAAAGTTTTGGTGTAAAAAATAGTATTGTTAAGTGTATGAGAAATGTAGAAATGATATCATAAATAAATATAGAAATTAATACATAAAGAAAGGAGGAAGAAGAAAATTGTATAATTTCTGTAATGGTTGTGGATTGTGTTATAATGGATTTAAATAAAAGGTACACTGCTAAAAACAAAACCTTTAACTAAAACAGTGTTTTATAGATGTTTCTGAGCTAATAAAAATTAAAATAGCTTGACATTCGTTTTTGTTTTTTTTGTCGGCAAAAAATATCAGAATTAAATACGATAGTGTTAAAAAAAAAATTAAGTTTAACTGGAAAATGACAATTGCAATATATATTAATATTTCTGATTGGCTGTTAAAATTATTTCCATAATTTGCTTCTGAGTGAATTTGAAATATATTAATTTGTAAAAGCTGATCTCTTTGTATCTTTAATTGAATTGATGATCTACTCATCTAAATAAATTTTAAATCCAATTGAAAACAAATTATGAAGATATTATTAGCAATCAATCAAAACTACAAACAAACTTTGACAGATGATAATTTACTTTTAAACACTTCAGTATGTTTTAAATGACAGATCTTGTTAAAATATAATTTATGCATTTGATATTTTTGGGAATTTATATACAGATTTGTATGTATGCATGTATGTTAACCTACTCTTGTGCTTTTGTATTTACTTTCCATTTTTTAAAAGTAATTATAGTATTGTCTTGATAACAAATTTCTAATATTCTAATATTTTATTTAAGCGTAAGGGCCCGAAACATACAATTATATTTGTAAGTTTTATTAGAGGAGATTTGAACACAGACTTTCACTCTAGCTTCATATATACACTCCATCATATATAA
Source organism: Epiperipatus broadwayi (assembly GCA_028023455.1). Taxonomy (NCBI): domain Eukaryota; kingdom Metazoa; phylum Onychophora; class Udeonychophora; order Euonychophora; family Peripatidae; genus Epiperipatus; species Epiperipatus broadwayi. The sequence goes on along the minus strand of JAQFVV010006394.1, from coordinate 1,480,493 downwards.
ATGATACACATGACCACATAATGTGAATAAGATAAATGATCTCTAATGTATGTATTTTGTGCTGAATCAACACTTATCAATTGGTTCAGATCATCATCTTCCACACACATATATAATCAGTACTCAGGTTTTATTCACATGTATGTGGTCATGTGTAGTGATTATATAATATGGAGTGAATAGTTGAAGGGAGCTTGAAAGTCTGGGTTCAAATCCCCCTCTAATTACATCTAAAGTTCAGTATATACATTATACTTGTATTCAAATATTTATACCTTTAATAGTTATTTATTATGATAGAATTATGGCCATATGATTAATAATTATTTACAAATGAATATGAGTACCTTAACTAAAAAAAAAAATAGCTATAACAAACCAAACCATGATTAACAAATACATCCTCATATATGAAATACTATTTTGGTGTATAATAGCATATATCATCTATCACAACTACACATCCAGACTGGATGGAATACTTTTTATGATATCAAGGATTTTAGCCCAACTAACGATCCAACATTGATCAATAAATTAATACCTAAATATCCTTAGCTAGATAATTTAAAGGGGGAAGATTACTTAAGTCTTCCCACTTGGCAAATGGTATGCCTGGTAAATAAGTATCATATTTTCTTTCACTTTTTCTGTAATAAACTGATGAGTGTTTTGTACCGTAGGATGATATTTATTTTAAAAATAATGTTTTATCTTTTTACCTTTAAATTCATTTATTAAAAATTGGACTTAAATATTTTTGGTATATATATTACGATACTTTGATAGTATTTTTTACGGTTTTTTACATAATTTTTTTTTTTTAAAATATCAACACCTTCTCTAATCACAGTTGTTCATTGTATTTTATGTTTAGCCTTATTCTGCCAAAAAAAGCAATCAAATATTATGTTTTTTGCAGCTTTTCTACAATAATGGGTACCGATTGCATCTTCCGCAAAAGTATAATCAAATTCGTCATAAACTTTTTTATAGAAACATTGTTATTATCACCTGTTTTATTGGTTCAATCCAATGAAAACACACCCTTACCAATTTGGATCAAATATTGTGCATTTTACAAAGTTGATTTGGTCTTTTAATTAAGATATACTTAAAATCTGGATTTTGGGATGATGGTAGTTTAGTTATATTTATATGTTGACTATTTCCATAATCGATCATTAAATATTAAATGTCCTTAGAAAAAATATTTAAACTTTATTTAAATTTTCAAATTACATTCAACTGTTAGTAATAGCATATGGGTTAGTATACGCACAAAATTTCAAGTGATATTATCCGCCTCTCTTTTTCATGTGATGCTGGATTGACCAATGATAGTATTGGAATGAGAATCAAACCAGGACCTTAATAATCTTGAATACTGAATTTTAAGATAATGCTCTAACTAACTGAGCAAAAATAAGTAGAGCTTTATATTAAAAATCAATAATCACAATATTGGTTAGAGTTTTACCTTAAAAATCAATATTCAAGAATCTAAATGTGCATGTTTGATTTCCATGATAGTAACATTACTGATCAGGCCAGCAACACTTGAAAAAGAGAGGATAAGAATATCACTCAAAACATTGTTTATATACTAACCTATGGTGTTATTACTAACAGTTGAATGTTATTGAAAATTTGAATAAAGTTTAAAAACTTTTTCTGAAGATATTTAATAGTTAATTTTAGATTATGAAAATTATGAAAATAATCTAACTCATGCATATTTAAAATCTCCCTCCTCTATATATTCTTGAAATTTATGGAATGCACAGTGGAGTGGAGGTTTTGAATATATCTTTAAAAGATATTACCTTTTATTACTTTTTATTATTATAAGGAAACAAGATATGACATTGAAATATTCCATGTGTTTATATAAAGTCAGATATATTTATTTTTAGATAAAGGTTAAAGTTATAGGGCCAAAGATAATCTCTAGTTTAGTATGTGATTAGCAATAATCATTAGTTTATTTATCAAAAATGGTTTGTCTTGTCAAGCATTGGTGGTCGAGAGCTCAGTGACAGCTGCTTTACAAGCAGTTGTCTCAGGTTAGTGGGTTCGCTTTCCGGCTGATGCTATAACACATGGGTGGGTGGGTGGGTGGGGGAAATGGTTTGTCTTAAAGTTGCTAGTGCAAAAAAATTGACACTTGTAAATCAAAGTATAGCGATTGTTCTTATGATGTTTCCATCATATTTTCAGGAAATTATGAAATATTCTTAAATAATTTTCCAAACTTTTATGTTATATTGGTACATTATTTTTCACTCAACAAATTTTATTAAATAACAATCCTATATATACTTATATTGTTAATGTATATTTTCATCTTGTTACATGTTCTAGAAACATTTTTAAAGTAATGTTGCACATCAATATCACTTTATATTTAAACACTGATTAACTATTTAAAGTCATAAGTATGATGATAAGCAATCATATTAAATGTTATTAAATAGTTTTTTTACTGGTACTTATTTTTTATTATTGACTTCAAAAAAGTAAAGTTTGCTACAGAAAAAATTAAAAGGAAAAATCACAAGATTTCAGACTACAGCCATCATCAAGTAAATTAAAAGATAGACTAATATTGAGGTAGCTTATTTTAACTTGGCCATTTTGAAAAAGATAAAGAAAATCATAGATGAGTAAAAAGCATAATATACTTATACTTATTAAATTCTTTAATCTGTAATAAGTGGACAACTTTTCATTTTATGCCTGGGTTATCACAATGTTTACAGATTATATGTTCTTACATATTTAATGTCATCTTCAGAACCCACCACCTAAATCCTAAACAAGCTCCAAAATAACATGAAAGACAGTGTCTCTAGAACAGGTCATCCAGAACAACCCCTCCATATTGTTTACAAGATCATTTTCTTGTTGTCTGTTATGGAGAATCATACACTAACACTGCTACCAGACTAGCACAGCATAGATATGTTTACAACCATGCAATGAAAGATCCCAATGTGAAGTCTATGTTTTTGAAGCATAAGATTGAATCTAGTCATAGTTTTGATCCACATTATATTAATATACTGTGTGCAAAATGCAATGATTAGAAAAAAATTAAAGAGGTATGGTTTATTGCTAACAACACTTATGCAATAAATGAAAAGATTCATGTATCACTTTATTTCAAAAATGGAATATGTAAATTAACAAATTTACATATTAACTATCAGTTATCATATTTTGTGCTTTTCTTTTAATTAATCTCAACCAACAAATCTGAGTGTTATGAATATGATCTTCTAGGTTGAAAGCATTATTCAGGTAGTTACTGTTTAACTGACATAAATCTACACTTTTCTTTAGAAGCAAATGAATGCTATTAATAAAATTATGAAGTAAATAAAAAATTATTAAAAATTAAATATCAACTACTAATGTTAAATCATCAGCCAAATAGTTTATAAAATCCCTAAAATAAATGTCTAGTTATGGCATTATGTAAAGGATGAAATGAACAAGTACTTCATCATGGCACATGTTTCTTCTCAAACTGAAAACTCACTAGGGTGGTTCCAGAGATTAAAAATTAATCCCATTTATTTACATAAACATAATAATAATTACTTTATAAAAGCATGATTAAATAATAGATAGTTCTGGAGATGAAAAAAATCAATTCCAAGCATTTATAAAATTTAGAGTAATAAATACTTTAATATGCAAACGTATAATTAATACATGATATCCTAATCATGTATTAAATGAAAAATCATAATAATATTCTTGATGAAGATATTCAGGTGTATAAACTTCTAGCTCATCAGATAATTGATACTTTTCCCCTCAATATATATATATATATTGAAACAGGTATACTGTTATATATATTCCCCTCAATATATATATATATATTGAAACAGGTATACTGTTCCACATATGTATTCAAAAGATCTCCCCCTCATTTAAAAAGACTAGCATGATTTGTTTTTACAAAAGAAAAGATTTAGTAATGGTTAAGAAAAATTTAAAAGTTAAAGAAACAAAAGAATCATGAAAATTGACAGCAATGAAAAAAGAAAGTTAATTTGGTCAAATTAAAAAGAAAAAAAAAGACAATGAATATGTTTAAATCTGCAATTTAAAAAAATGTACAAATCTTTATTAAAATTCATCAATCTAAGAAAGAAAATCATTATTTTCTATAATTGAGAAAAAAAAGTAATAAAGATAAATCATTATTGATTTCTTAGTTTTAAATTACGATATAAATAAAAGCTGGCATTTATTAAAAATATTACATTGTTAATTTTTGGAACGATGTTGTCGTATAAAGTGTGATAATAGCTTGAGGCAGTCTTAATAAATTGGAAAACATGGCTAATCCTTATGATCTCTTATCTATCCCACCAAAAGTAGATTGTCCAATCCTTTAAAAGAGAAAAGCACTCAGGCTTAAATGAAATCTGTGCAACAAATAAGATACAGTGGGCAGAGCTGCTTAATTAATCCAAAGATCAGAATATAAATAGGAGTTGGAAGTTCAGAAGGATTCAAAAAAATAGATTTTTACAGTGTATTTTAAAGAAGATTGTTTCAAAAAAATTTTCAGAAAAAAGATTTTTAAGAGCAGTTAAAGAAGTAAGAAAAGTGAAGAATTAAAAGGTTAAAATTCTTATTTAAGTATTACTTAACTCTGATTTTCGTCACCTTGGAATATAACCTTTACAGCCACTGTTAATGATGGAAAAAGAAAACATTATTAAGGAAAACATAACGATGGAAGGCTAAATGGTAACAGCTTTCTCTCTTCATTCCAAGCCATGTGTCTCCAAGATTTGCCTGGATAAACATCATAGAAAGGAAATAATGCCATTCAGCTTAAATACCAGCCCCCTTAAGCCATCCATCTGGATTTGATGGAACAGACTGGATATAAAAAATGAAGGTAACAATTTTATAAAATATGTAATATTTATATGTGCATTTATAAAAGACAAGACAAAATGTCTTTCTTAGAAAAGAAACTAAAATTATGAATAAATGTAGCTATATGAAAATACGTTTATTATTGAAAATTATAAATGAAACTAAAATTATGAACAAATGTAGCTATATGAAAATACGTTTATTATTGATAAATTATAAATGAAACTGCTGATGAATTTATGTATAAAAATATACGTCCACAGCAGACCAAGTAAATATTCATGCTAGAATAATTAAATATAAATCATAAATGCTTAACTGCATATTACTTATATCTAAATAAAATAATAAAGTTTATGTATATGAATATCTGAATTAGAAAATTAATATTTTAATATAAATGAATGACATGAACCTACATCCATACACTTGGATTAAAGATCACTTAAGTAAATAAATGATTTAAATCTACAAATCTGAATTATAGAATTAATTATTTTAATATAAGTGAATAACTTGAATTTAAACCCAGACACCTGGATCAAAGATGAATGACTTGAATTTATATCCATATACCTGGATAAAAGATGAATGACTTGAATTTATATCCATATACCTGGATCCCAGATGAATGACTGAGATTTACCTCCAGATACCACAATCGAGGGTGAATATTTTGTACAGAACTTATAGTTGAATTTATTGCACCAATCATCGATGATTATGAAAGAATGATTAAATGTATATCAAACTGATCTAGGACCATATGTGCATATATGAACTAACAAACAATCCAAATATGACCTGTCAATGAAATACTTTGTTTGATGGACATTTATTTAAACCTGTTATTAAATAAAATTATTGTTACTTAAAATTAATTTTAGTTATCCAGTTGTTCAATTCTATTTTTTTTTTGTTATTGCATCACTCATCATTCAGTGCACTTGTTCACGAAAATCTCATGCCTCCTGAGCTAAGTCTGGAATAACTAGACCTAGGTAAGTCAGGTTGTAGTGAGATGGAACTCTAGTGGTGCCGTTTGGAAAACCAAACACAGAAATGTCTAGATACTTCCAGTCTCTATGGTGCTACATCCTCTGATGAGCAGGAAATATTGTTGTAGGGGGGATTAACATCTGCATTGGGGAATGCCAATTGATAGTTCCTTCCTGCAACATGCTCATCAGGAAATTGTTACAACTGAGGTAATAAAGGGGTTGTATAGTGGTCCAGTTACAATATATATATATATATATATATAGATGGTTAGACTGGTCAGTCATTATTTTTTCATAAGGTGATTTAGAAATGCTGTAATTTAATTTGGTTGGATATTTACTGAATATATATATATAGTCAGCCAGTAAAAAATTTTAAGCTTACTAAAGGAAATATGTATGAACAAACCAACATAATTACTTATCTATATAGCTGAATTTTATTATTATTATTATTATTATTATCATCATCATCATCATCATCATCATCATCATCATTATTATTATTATTATTATTATTATTATTATTATTATTATTATTATTATTATTATTATTATGTTTTAAAGGTAACTTTATTCAAAAACAAGTGGTTACATTGGTTGTTGATTATACATAGTGTTATACATAGGTTTACACAGTTGTTACATTACAGTCTGTATATTTGATTAGAGTCTCTTTGCACTTAAAAATTGTCTTTTTAGAACTTAGATAGTGGCTTTCACAATGTTTTTGATTTTTTCACACTTTATGAAATATTTATTGTCCAAGTTTATGTACAATATAAATCAATGATCATGGTTTCAGTAATTTTTTCATGTTTTTGCAACACTGAATTTCATGTTCGCCTTTGTCCTTTTCTATTATATCCTTTATTATAAAGTGGCCTGAATTTTAAAATGAGACCACGTTGCTGCAAAGATATCAGTGGTGCAATAATGCTGTCTCTTTCTTTTATTTTTTGCAATTTGTTCCTATAGGTGTTAGGGTGCCTTCTCATGTTGTTGCCCAGTGTAAAAGTGTATCTGGTATACCAGAATGCATATAGGCGGAAAGTGGCTGCCCCTATGGTGGGTATTCCATTATTTTTGAATGTTTGTAGAATCTCATTTATTGTGGTTCCATTTTTCCTATATCCACCAACCATCATCTGTCTTACTTTTTCAAGTCCTGAACAATTATGTATGAAATGGTCCTGTGTTTCCTCATCCCTGTGACACAGCATACACAAGGGATCTATATTTATGTAGAATCTTCTGTATCTAATAAAATGACTTGTAGGTAGTGCTTTCAAATTGACTTTAATTATGAAATCGTAAAATTTTGGTTCCAGGTACCATTTCCTAAATTTTTTAAGTAATTGGCTGTTATCAATTCCCAATACAGATATTTGGTTATTCTCAGATTGTTTTTGTGTTAGGAAATTTATGTTTTTGCCAATATGTATATTTTATTGGACTTTTCAGCATTACTTTGTTTTTGATGCTCTCAATGCTTTCAAGCAATGTAAAGATATAATTGTTTGTAGGTGGTGAACGATCTGTGGGTGTGATCTCCAATATTGGTTCAATATCTGAAAATCTTTTGACTATGGCTATTAGCAGATTTATTGTTTTTTGTGTCTGAAACACTGATATTGAGTGAAGTCCCAGACCATTCCATTTTGTTGGTTGGTTAAGTTGCTTTATTGAAATGGCAACTACTTTCCTGTTCCATAGTAGTTTGCTACAAAATGAATTAATTGAGGCTATAAATGGTTTTGTGAAACTGATTATTGGTAAATAGTAGCTTATTTTTGACATTATGAGTTGATTGAATAATGATATTTTTGCGTATATTGATAGATATGATCTGGATAATGATTCTGTGATTTTTTCTGCATCCACTATGAGTTGGTTTTGTATTGTTGTTCTCATTTGATCCATTCCCAGATAAAATGGAAAACCTAGAAAACTGCTGGGCTTTCCTTGATAAATTTGTTTGTTTACTTTCCCTGTAAAAAATGTCCAAGCAGCTGACTTATTGATATTAATTTTAAGTTTGAATTTTTTTGTATATTCTTCTATGATGTTTTGTAGTGCTTGTAGTTGCTTTTTTGATGTTAAGAAGCTATACGAGGAATGTATCTTTTTGTATTTGGTATTAACACTCCCTGTATTTTTTTTTTCAATTTCTTCCAATAAGGGGTTTATGTAGAAGGTGAACAATAGTGTACTCAGTGGTGACTCTTGTGGTATTGATTGAGTTGGATAGAATGATGATGACGTTTTTCCGTTAAGTGTGATATGTACTTCTCTGTTTAAAAGTAGGTTGGCTATTGCATATAATATTGATCGTGGTATTTGTGTTTCCTTTAGTTGGTTTAGTAAGATTTTTATTGGTACAGAGTCGAAAGCACTTTCAAAATCTAGTTGTACTGCAATTGGAGCATATTTCTTTTTCTTAATTACTGAGTTAATTATAGTTTTAAAGATTAATGCTGCCTGACCCGTGGATGAGCCTTTCTTTGCATACTGATGTTGTGATATTTTTGTCAGTATAAATGGTTCAATTTTCACGTTTATTACTTTTTCCTAGCAGTTTAATTCCTAAAGGCTCCATTGAGATGGGTCTTAAGTTGGTGATCTTGGTAATAGGTTCTTGTTTTTTTTATAAATGGTACCATTGATATGTTGTATAATCCCTATATGCTATAAATTTTTTGTGATATTTGATTTGCCAATTGACACAGGTATGTATTTGTAATTTGGCTAAGATGTGCAAATACAAACTGTGGAATGCCTGGAGGTCCTGGATGACATGTGGGTGGGATTGATTTTAACACTACCTTAAAATCCTCGATTTTAAATGGCATCTCATCTTCAGTTGTTCCAAAATAATCTTCTTTGGGTGTGAATTGTGCATGCTTAGTTAGCTTTGTTTTGAAATAGTTATATATAGGTGCAATCATGTTAAATCCTGCTATAATCTTATTTTCCAATTCCAGTGCCATGGGAACTTTATTTATGGATGGGTATCCCAAAGTCCACCTAATATATCCACGTGTCCATGTGTGCGGCGGCTGTGCTAGGCAAATTTTTTTCTGTTTTATACTTAGATATTCTTTTAATTTATTGCAAGTCTGTTTATAGAGCTGGATGAGTTTAATTATGTTTGTTTGATTATGTTGAACCGCTTTAGACAGACTGATTCTTGTGTATATTTCATCTTTAGCTTGGAGGGAGGAATTGATTTTTTTGTGATATTGTTTATATTAAATGAAAGCATGTTAGTGTAAGTTATGTATCTGGATATAGGGTCTAATTCAAGCAGATTTATTTTATTTATCATTATATAAATTTCTGAAAAAAGTGACTCCATAGTATTGTCTGGTAGTAGGATCCTGATCGTTTTTTGCAAATTAATTATTGCACTGCGGTGTGTGTTTATGTTTAGCATTATTATCTGTGCTGCATGGTCTGAAAAAGGAGTTGGGAAAAGTGATATTTCTATTGAATGATGCAGCATTGGGGAATAAAACATTAGATCTATTAAAGTTCCATGTCTATTGTTATAAAAAGATATAGAGTTAGGTGGTAGAAAATCTTCTCCACTCATGAGTGGAAATGTTAATTGGTGTATCCATTTCGTAATAAATTTCTTATAACTTATGTTCAAATCTTCCGTAAGAATAGTTGGGTAGGGATTGTTTGAGAGAATTGAGTTAATTGTTGTTATTATTCTGTTAATTACAGTTGGCCCTGGTGGTATATATACAAAAATAATATTTATTGAGAAGTTTTTATTATTGAATGTGATTATTAATAGATTCGCATCTATGTATATTATTTTAAACATTGTAAAGGGACTTCTTTGACTAATAAATATACCTGTTCCACCTGAGGGCGTTAGTGTGTCTCTAGAGCATGTGCAGAAACCCATTTTACTCATAAGTTGTGCTGGATTTATCTGCAATCCGTTATAGATTTCGTTTCTACGAGTCCTAATATGGTAGGTTGGAGTTGCTGTATCCAGTGATTGATTTCTTGTATTTTTTTCTTCGAGTTTAATCTCCGAACATTTATTGCATCTATCTTAATTTTCATCAAGTTTAACTTATATTGCGAGGGAGATTTAAATTGGAACATGGTTTATTCTGCCGTTTTTGTTTGCATGTTTTTTCCTGTGGTGATTCTTTTTTGTGTTTGGATATGTTGTTGTTGTTGTTGTTGTTGTTATTATTGTTATTATTAATTCAACCACAGGATTGATCTTCATCAGAAAATACAGCAAAGTGAAAAATTATCAAAACATTAAAAACTACTTTTAAAAAATCTGATCAAGTGGACAATTCTTACAAATTTTCAATCTCTCTCCTCTTTTTTAAAATAGTTTCATAAATTATATCTTTATATGGAAAAATGATTACACAATTATTAATGAATTTTGTTTTGGTAAGTGTTCAATATTTTTAGTACACAATTTTAGATGAATTCTCAAAAATGTTTTTCAAAAAATATGGAATTTAATAAATTAAATTGTTATTGCAGTCCTTGGGTAATGTTGGGTAAATCATTATTGAAAGTTTTTCTTTACATAATAGAATCAGCTTTTTCTCAATTTCAAAAGAATCTTATTATTGCCTTATTTAACAGTGTAATTAATAATTAATCATTTTGTGTCTATATTTGTAATTAAAAAGATATATGCGATATATAATTCAAACAAATAAATACAATAAATAAATAAGTAATTGACTATTTGAGTTTATTTTGCTAAGTACTTTTGAAGGAACGCCTTCATTATTAGCTGTGTGTGAATTGCAGAGTAAGACAGTTGCTATGAGAAATGCAAAGTGTATGTAAATTATGTTTGCCATTTTTTGGAAATTGCATAACACGTATCTCTTATGTTCATTGAATTACAGGCCAAGTTAATGAAATAGGCTTCTTTGATCTTTCTGTTTAAGTCATGGTGCTCCCTGCAAATGATTTAAGGGTTGTCCAGAATGCAGGGGTAACATTGAAAAAATTTCTCAACACTATACAATTTCCTAATTTTTGAAAATTGCCTGTAAGGAATTTTAGCTTTAACTATTTGGATAGTTACTATGGAAATGTAGACAGCTACTTTTGAATAATCAGTTGACTGGATTTACTTTTTTTAAGAATTTTATTACCATAAATAATTCATCATTAAGAAAATGAGGTACTGCTTTAGAAATGTTCACTGTAAGTTATATATTTGTATTTAGATTATTGATGAATTTTATAAGAGTATGAAAATCCTTTTGATTATAGGAACATATCATAAAAATGTGATTTATATTTTTCAGCCAAGTGTGAAGTTTAAACTTAACAATTTTAGAGTACTTCTAATTATTCCATAAAAAATTGGCTTAATTTACTATGAATTTTGTGCTCATTGCAGTTTTTTATAAATAATATATATAACTGAAAAAAAATGTTTCATAAGATTAAATATAGTAATGACGTAATATCTGTAATGTGGTGATATTTATGTTTTTTATTTCATAAAGTACATTTAATAGTCTCAACTCCACCATGATATAAAATTATATGCAATGATCATTTGTTCATTTGCTTGACAGTTGAATATTGATGTTTTTAAAATTGGAAAAAATAGTCATGTATGTAAATTGTAACAGAAAAAGATACTTGAGAACAAAACCAATAATAATAAATATATGCTATCTAAGGTACACTATAAGGAGTGCATGCTATATTTACACTATATCATGTTTAAGTTCTTAAAATAGAATGACTGCATAAAAATAATCTCAGGAAGATTCAAAATATGAAGTTCACTTACTGATAATCAGGCCACAGTTTGGAAAGTCAAAAATGATGGTATGAACTTTTAAAGTGTATTAATAATATATGTGCACCTAATTGAAATCTTAAACTGGATTACAAGAGAATGTAAAAAACCCAGAAAGAGACCACATGTAAGATGGATGGATGAAATAAGAAAGTGTGCAGAGGTGATGTGGAGAAGAGAAGCTAATGATCTGGATTGAACTTGGAGAGACTATCTTGCAGTGGATTAAAAATGGTTGTTGTTGATGATGATAATGATGATGATGATAAAGAATGATATACTAAACATCACTAAATGATATCATTGAATTTCTCACTAATATATTTAAATATAATGCAACCATAATGAATGATAGTGATCAAGCCAAGTCCAATTTTGTTAGTAAGTGAATTCCATTACATTCTATTTCCAGATACCTTTTCTGCCTGTAAATCAATCCTTTCTTGATCAATTAAAGTGACTTCTCATAAAGGCAATAATCTTTGTACATAAATAGAACAACATCTGTCAGCTATGGGTTTGAATTTCTTTATAGAAAGACTATTCTTAAGGACCATATTTTGAAACTTTCTATAAAAACTTATTGTATTTTCCCCCTGTTAAAAGCTGCTAGTTTTCAAGATAAGATCATAGGGTAAATATTTATGATAGGAATCACACACATATAACTCTATTTTACAAATATATATTTCATAATGTATGTATATAAACAAGGATAAGAAATGAAAGTGATATTCTTATATACAGTAACAACTTAATTAATGACAAAAATATTAATATCAGTATATCACAGAATTAAATACATGTTATAATAATTATTTTATTTATTTATTAAACAACCAATATATATATATATATATATATATATATATATATATATACACACACACATAAGAAAACTCCAAACAAGCAGAATTTGTGCAAGGAATTATTCACGAGTCATTATATTAATTACAATATATATATTGAAGCAGTCGGATCTGAGTTCGATCCTAGCTTCATGACCTCTAGCCATAAGCCCACTTCAAACCCTAGTACTAACCTTAAATTTCTGATGCAATGGGGCTTTATATGTTCAATCCACACTAATTTCCATAAAGAATAACTTATTTCATAAATGTGTATTCAAATAACTAGTTTCAGATTTAAATTGATTAATTTTATTAATAAATTCATGATAGAATTATTCATGAATATATATATGTATTATAACTGCATGGATTGTGCATATATATTTGTAAATATTTAAATATATATAATTGTTTGAAAGTTTCATTGCGTCGGGAATGTTTGATTTTATTTTTAAATAATTTGTTAAAGTTTTATTGATTAAAAGCTACATTCTTTCGATAAGCTTTCAGATTTTCCCTTTCCAAAAACAACAGTTAAAGTTTTATTAATTAAAAAAAAAGATAAGGATTTCCTAATTAAAATCATTTTCTGATTTTAAGAATTCATTTTCTAATTAGAAAATGAATTCAAGTTAATGAGTTTGAAAGCCTTATCGAGGGAATGTATCTAAAAACAACCAGTAAATCTAAAAACATTGATAATGAAAGAGGCGCTAGCCTAAAGGCATCAGAGGACAGGATATATAGCTCTGAAAAGTTTGGAAAAAAGGGCCATCTTTGTTGTAGAGAAGTGCAGTAAACTCTGTGCATTTTAAATAGTGTTTTGATCATGGTAAGGGGCTAAACATCAGGAATCTGGCTATCGGTTCCTGAAGTCCCCTGAAAATCTTCAATGGAGCTGCTGAATCTTTTCCGGACCAATCATGCTGCTAAAATAATGAAAATCAATAAAATGCTGTTCAAGTAATCAATCAAATGGTGCCTACGTTTTCCTCACCCGGACGTGTAACTTAAGGATCCAGCCCGGAAGAAATGGGTAATATATTTCCATAATGAACCTTAAACTTTCTGGCCGGTTCCGAACTTTACTTTACACTCCCTTTAAGAGCTCTTTTCATTCTATAAATGTCATAATCTCTGTGTAATAATCTCTGTGTAAACTTACTTTTATTTATGCTATTATATCATAATTCTCTCAACTTCTAGTCTCTAACTTTCTCTTTTCTTACTTGGTGGTTCATTTATTTATTATATTATATATATATATATATTTGTGTAATTTATTAATGTTGTTACTTTAATTATATGCCAATAATCTTTCGACTCGATAAACTCCTTTGTTCTATTTGCCTTACGTAGAAAATATAATATTAATTCTAATAGTAGTTCTCGCCCATTAGAACTAAATTTATAAGTTCTATCAATCATCGAGTCGAAATAAATTATTACATGTTTACTATTTTTATCATTGGCTAATAATAAATTATTAGCTCCATTTTTAATCTATGCCACCGCTATTTTCTCGTTTCACTAATATTTATTTATTATTCAAATATAATCTTAAAATGTTTTTTGCAAAGGGCCGGTAAAGGAATCAAATAAATATATTCTAATTCAACTTTGTTATTTTCTATTAAGATTCAGGAAGGGCACGATGATTGGGGCATAATTAATATGATTTACAAATACTTTAAAATAGTTTTACTTGAAAGCTCGTTTGACTTTAATTCATTTGATCAAGTCATCATGTAGAGCATTCTATATGGGTTTTATTTTTCAAACGATGACTGTCCAGTCATCATCTTCAACGTTGCTGGTGTAAGGCTATCATTCATTTCGCATGCTTGTCGGTAGTAATATCTCTGTTATTTCAAATAATTGAGGAAGAAAGCACCTCCTCCCCTGTTCATGTTATAATTGGAACACCAAGGGCTCATAGTTATGACTCGGCCTGGTTTCCCTCATGTTCCACATCTCAAAAGGGCAGTAAGACTTGTGAAAGACAAGCCACCATGAGACTTAAACTACCAACCAGCGATTATCTTTCATTTTCTAGCTCATAATTCGTCAGCACTGTTACCTCTCTGTTCCAGTAAAGCCCACTCCGATGCTCGTAATTCGTGATGAAGTGATTTCAATTAAAGTCGAACAAATTCTCAGTTATATTTAATTAAATAAGTTTTCCAATCAAGATTAAAGTTATGCCCTAAAATACGTATCTTGCTCTTCATGAATGGATTTGCGAATGTGAAAATAAATATCACATTCGTTCGTATAAAATTAGAGTAATAATTTCCTTTACTAATGAATACCTTTATCTGCCTTTATTTTCTTGTTGGGGGCATAGACATAGAATTCCAATATTGCGTACTACTCATTGGCATATAATAAGGACCGCCACTCTTATCATAATCAATAAACTTTGTTTAAGGACTAGAATTAATTAATATAATCATTATTTAAAATTCAAACAAAACAGACTATTATTATTAAATATTTTCTAAACACACTTGGTTTTTTTAAGTCTTTTTATTCATAATTATTTTAATGTTAATGCTTGCTGTCTGTGTTGGCAACCCGAACATATACATATGATTCGATTTAAAATTATTTTAGTTAGTTTATTATCAGATATTAATGTCAGTTCAGGGGTCTCTAATTCTCACCAACCATTGAGCTAGTTTCTTGGTGCATAGCACTGTGCCGTTGATTTAGATTTCTACTAATCTGAGCTGTTGAGTTGGGTTTGAATTCATTCTTGGTTCAGCTGAGTTTGGATCTGACTTGCAGTTTAGGTGGTGGGTTTTTCAACTGGTACAATATATATATATTAATCATAAAAAAAACGTACAAAGAATAATTACAAACAAATTATAAACATAGGGAATAGATATAAAAATTAATTACATACATACAAAAAAAGAAAAGTAATAAAGAGTATGTACACATTAATCAAGTACAGAACATACAAGTCCTAAAACAATAATAATAATAATAATTAAAAATATGATTACAGATAATACAAGAACCAAAATTTCAAACATTTCTTGAATATGTATAAAGATAAATGGTCAACATCTATTGAGTAGGCAGTAACAAAAGAATTAAACTGACTGAGACCATTTGAATTAAATTGTCTATGACTACTTTCCAAGTAAAAATCTGGTAATGTCAATTGAAATTTCTTAACTAAGAGGGTATTTACAACTGACACTTTATGACATAATAAGAAATGATGTTCGATGGCATAATATGCAGTCTAGTCATGGACTCCATTGAAAAAATCATTATCCAAACTTTTTTGAACAGTCACTTAGATGTGATTTATACAAAATACATCAATGACTTTTTTGTCTGAGCTTCCCCTAACATTATCCTGGAAATGCTCAATAAGCTCAAACCATTCTCTGAAGCAATATGGACAATGAAGAATGAAGACAATCACCAATTTATCAAATACCTCGATTTAACATTGATTCGATAGAAACAGACAATCAATTGCTTAATGATTGTCAAACCACTCAGCATTAAAGGGTTTTTATACCCTCATTCTAAAGTTCCTTTCCAGTACAGAATTGTTGGCTTTAAAGCCTTTCTATTTAGGGACTCTAGGCTTTGTAAATTTATAAATGGCACAAAAAATAATTTTGAATTTTACAAAAAAGACTTAATTAAAGTTGGCTACTCTCCCATCATCCTTGATAGACATATAAGAAAATCCAACTATACACACAAATATAATGGATCTCTCAACCTTAAACCATATGTTAACATGCCATTCATCCCTAATACTCATTCAAAATTGAAATCAAATTTATATACAGACTTTAACATTGGTTTCAGATACTCATTATCGTTGAATAGGCTCAGTAATAGTTCTAAGGATGAAATCAGTCATGATGAAAACTCAATTTGTATATTCCTTGGACTACCAGATTTGTAATGCCAGATACTATGGTAAAACTCATGCTAATTTGAAACCAGAAATTTTTCTACATGTTCATTTGTATAACAGAGCCAAATTTAGAGCTCAGTATTTGTCAACCATGAAAAGAACACTCGCCACTCTTTTAAACTTGTTGACTCTAAAATTGTTTATCTTGAAAGCAACAACAGAAAACAGAAAGGTAAAAAAGCTTGATATGCTATAAAGTTTTGTAGATGTGATTAATATAAAGGCTAGTGGCAACCCCCTTGGTAAACACTGGTCATTTAACTTGACTGCATGATTTACACACATGTGTATTTACACATTCAAATATGCCAATTTATTAAAATCTATAACTACTTTAACTCACAGGTGGAATGCCAACACTTTATTGCTAATCTATGTCAGTCGTGCTTTGACAAAGATATTTCATATCAAAAGCCTGGCTTAGCAATTAATAAATATTGCATTTATACTTAATTTTGTTGCTGTAATTATTATCTACATATTCATGTGGAAATTGCTTTGGGTTACATATTTTCTACAGTGGTAATTTCATTTTTCTTTATAATAATAATTTTATACTTATAGTTTAAAAACAGACAACACACAAGAATTAATATAGATATCATACACTGAAATCAATCTAACACTACCAAAAATAATCTGAATAGTATAATTTTGTAAAGTACATAATAAGGATGGTAAGTAACCAGTACAACATCCCCGCACTCTTGAGGTTTATTGCCTTAGTAAATATTATTTGATAAGTTAAATAAATACTCATCAAAGTAGATTTAGCCAAGAATTTTACTAGATAATAAAATAACTCATCACTTTTGCATAATTGAGAACTTAAATAGGCAATATGGATTATGAAAAATGCAAATACTATTGGAATGAATTTTATATTGACTACAAATATTAATAATGAGTGAATGTGGTGAGTATAATAATAATAACAATGACAACATAATGAACAATATAATTTACATATATTTAAATAAACTTATGATCTATATATACTACTACACATCCATTAGTGTTATGAATATGAGGACATACTCCACCCTTGAAAGCACAAAACCTCAATAAATATGAATTTAGTACAATTTAGCCTTTTCGGAGTATAGCATGTAAGCACAGATATTGATAAAATACACTGGTGAAAAAAAAGTGTGATATATTTTAAATAATAACATCAATGATGATGATGATGATGATAATAATTAACAAATATATACATCATCTAAAGATGTTCAAGACATGAAATCAGATTCAAACACACTTTTGAATATTTATTTTAAAACATTTAATTTATTTTGATAAAATCTTAACTGAATTCATTCTATTTTCCTAATGTAAATTGAGGAGGTAAAATTAATAAGCTCGAGTAAATGAAATGGAATTTAATTACTTCACTCATACAATTTAGGTATAAAATAAAAAGCAAATATATTTAGAATCTAAAAATAAAATTCTTAATTATTATAAATTTAACCTTCTAGTAAACTGAATAAATGAACTATACATTTTTATTGGTCCCTTGCATTGGTTTTTACACACAAAAATAGTCATAACTAATTTATATAGTTATATCATTAAACCATCGTTGGCAAGACATGAATATTTGGTTTCCTTTAAAAATATTAAAAATAGATGGATTATATGTTAATTTTCAATAATGTTATGTGTAATCATCATATAGCTTTTGCCTGAAATGTAGGCTTGTTGTTCCACAAATCTGTCACTATGTTTAAATTTCAACTTAATATTAGGAAGATAATTTAACCCTACATATGTATATTACACACACATACCATTATAGGATCATAACATTGGAACGGATTTCCGTTAAATACATCTCCTTAGCTATGACTTATGTAGAGGTACAATAACTGTCAGTCTGCATAAGCACATCCCTGTTAAGAGAGTCAAGAGCAAATTTCTTCCTGGGTTTGAATTCTGGGGCATAACAGAGATAAGAATAGGGTGAAGGGTGGATGAACTAACCCAAATTGCACCTAAATTTAATAAATGAACCTTGAGCTAGTCTATTGGAAGTGAGTGCAATCATAGGTTAAGTACTTCATCATGTTATCTCTAGCATCCCACCTGAAGACCCAATGTCTGACAGTAGTCAGATGCATACTCCCCACACTTCTCTGGACACTGTTTTTCTCCAGTCCATTACATCTTGTCAATTTTGTTTTGTCAGGCAGTTATAGATGTATGAATTTATTATTTCAATCTCTAACTTTCTGGGATATTTTAGTATGAAATGTTCTCTTATGAGGAATTACATATTAAGAAGCTAATGATCAGTGCACTTCTAGAAATCTTTAGCCAATCAGCTTTCATGAGTAATTCTATAGTATTTTTATTAAAAAGTATTTTTTGAAGATTAAATTATTGCATTCCTATCATCATGACCAGTATTCAATATTAGAATCAGTTGACAATCTTACAGGTTTCATTGTTATGGCCACTATTATATGATTCTCCCTTTCCTATAAGTTTCAATTAAATTTCAGTTTATGGCTTGAATTGACCTCAATACTCTCTAACAACTTCTTAATAAACTATTTTTCTAAAAATTGAAATTTTATATATCAACTGCTTGATGACCAAAACATATTTTTCATAACATATATGCTAGCTTTATGATCTGTTCAGGGTTTTGGTTGATAAAGATCTTATTATTGATTAATATTTTAATGCCAATTGCAAAATAATTAATTACATCATTTTATTAAAGCAACATGTTGATTTGTTTACAAAATATATGTTAAATGTGTTTGTGCATATCAAAATACTTATAAAGAATATATACATCTTAAGTAATTTTGCATTTAAAATATTTATTAATAATTCACAGCATCTTTTGAGATTTTCATTATTATGAATGCATCCCTTGACTTAGATTGCTGAAAATGTGTAATTCTACAGATCTAATATGATCTTATACAATAAACCTTTTGTTACTTACAGTGTAATCCATTGTGATTCAATCTTTGAGCACACATTTAAAAGTGTAAAATGTTTACATTCACTTGTGATTACTTTTTTAAAACTGAATTAATGCAATCATGAATATTATTAACAGCTACCAACAATCCACATAATCTTAAATTATGATTTTAATAAACATTATGAATTAATATATGGACTATTGAAACAATTTATGTCTATATTTTCTCTTAAACACATATTTCAACTCATCTATATTGTTTACATTTATCTAATAATTTTTTCATATATTCAATTTGAAGCATTTCAAAGCTGTTCCTACACAATATTAATATCCCTATCTATTTATTTTACTAATTCTTACTGATTAACCTAATCCCTACGTTATGTAATATGGCTTTATGTACATCGATGTTGTGATTCCATTCTCAACAGTCACCACATATAAATGTTAATATCCACAGTGTGTATGTATTTATAATATTGACTAAAATGGTTAATGAAAAATATAAATAATTATAAATACAAAAGATCTAAATTTCTTTTACTAATTAATAACTAGTTATTGCTAATCTTAGATTTTTAGTAAATAATTTTATATATTTTCATGCCAATTTTAAACATGCAGTTAATAATAAAACCCAATATTTAAATTAAACTGTATACTGTAAGTGTTACTTAATTAAAATTCTAAAATGTGATTACTTCAGTGATACCATAAAATTGATTCATTTTATATTTTGAATTCATAATAAACTATGGTTCTTCAGTTTATTTTATTTTATTTTTGTTAACAAAATTATACTGTTATTATTAAGATAAAGTATCCAGAGTGTAACCATCACATGATTTAAAATATCCCAACTACAATTGAGAGAAAAATGCCCTGTTATATAAATGTTTGTGCTTCTCCACTATGAATCCAAGTTTGCCATGGTTTTATTGATATCCACAAAATTTAATTTTATATACAACATTATGCTGCTTAGAGATATGCAATTTGTCATTCATATTGTTGAAAGTTTTATTCAAGTTATGTACATAATATTAATTTTTCCCATCATTTGTATAAGTAATTCTTTTGCATACATATATGTGTATGCTATAGGAAGCATTACCCCCCTCCATCATAATTTATGAGTGTATTTTCAGGGACAGGACCATAATCATAGTTCCTCCCCAAAAGTGCACTCAGCTAAATTAAGAAAAGAAAAATCATTTCTTAAAGCATATACACTTATGTATACAAAAAAATTATATATGCATATGTGTATTATGCAAATTTACATTATCTGTACATATTTTTAGCAAGCTTCTTTCTACCATTAGCATGTTTCAATAAATTTCTCAACTGATTATTAATTGTTCTTATTATAGATTATACATTAAATATGTATTATATCAGTATATACTATAAAATATTTGAAAAAAATATGTAAATAAACAAAAGGTTGAAATTAAAAATTATATATTGTAACGGCATATTTATATATCGTTATGTAACGATATATAAATATGCCATTACAATATTTAATAAATTTTATGGTAAGTTAACAGCCATTTTTCTATTTCAGAGTGCTGTACATGACCATCTTTATTGATAATGTATCTTCAGTTATATTAAATGTGCATAGACATGATTTTTTATACATTTCAAATTTAGAGATTCTGGAAATAAAATGTTTTCTTTGTGTAAAGCTAAAAGTTTAATAAAACTTAAAAAAATTTATAAGTATCTTTTCTAACCTATTTAACAGTGAAATATAGCTATTTGAATAAACACTACTGAAAATTTTGTACACATTTCACCATATTTGAATGTATTATTTTTACAATTAAATCATTTTTTCTGTATAATATATTGATAATTTTAATATTATATATTACAAATATAAGATTTCAAGTGATTGACATTCTAAAAGGTAATATTTGACATTTGCAAAATATGAAAATAAACATCTAAACAGAGTTCTTATCTTTACAATGTCAATTGGTGTCATTGGACAAATTTATATATTCAAGAAGTTAGTAGAACAAAATATTACATATTTAAATTCTCTGTCATTGAACAAAGACAAATTTAAGGTTAGTTATCATCAAAGAAAAAAAAATTAAAAATAATATTATTGTTATTAAAATTTTAAAAAATAATTTCTTTACTATTATGAGAATTAATTTGGCCAGTAGAAACTAGGTCTTCTTTGCCATACCTAATTTTTTAACAGTTGCCTTTTCAAAAATAAATGTTTTCAAAAAAAAAAAGTATTTTTGGCATCATAAGGTTTTGGTTTAAAATAAGTCTTTTACAAAAATATTTTATATGTAATCTTTAATTTGTAAACAAATTACTGAAAATTATGTTTTTGCTTTAAGAATGTAAATTATTCTACTATTTGGCCTCAGAGTAAAAGACTTCACCAATTAGAAATTCTTATTTTTATTGAAATTTTGGCCACTGCTCTCATGTCATTATCAAGAAAATAATCTATAGTAAATCATGCAAAAGGTTATTGTCCTTGCCTAAAAAATCCATATAATGCTGGCATATTCAGTGTTTTTTCAATTAATAAAATTTAAAGTTGTAATTGCAGGTAAATAAAACTATATGGTGATGTAAAGTTATTGATAGGCTTAAAATAACATTAAGAAATCACATTGCTATTGTATTGCCTAAAAACACAAAATCTGTGCAAATTTGCTTTTGCTTTTACAGAAATCAAGTGATAAAATGAAAGTTATTGATTTAGTAATGGCAGGAAGAAGAATTTGTGTAAAAAGCATAAAATTTAAAGAGTTTAATGAATAATATAAAATGAATAAAGGTGAGTCAATACAGACTTATAAATATAAAAGTAATAATGACAAACCATAATCTTCTGGTAAATAGACTGCTGCTATTATGTTTTAATTGGAAAAAAGAATAAAAATAGCATATTATCCACAGGGTATTTAATTGCAATTAATGCTTAACATTTTTCTATTTATTTTATTTAAAAAAATTAAGTTCAGATACAGTAAGTTTTTTATAATTTTTTTAAGGAAATATTAATGAGTGAATACATATAAACTAAATATATATGTAAATATTGTTTCTCACTTTATTATTAAAAACAGTATTAATTTTTATTAATTTTGTTTGAACTATAATCTTAATTTTTCTATGCAATTACGCACACAAAAAAGTGTCTCTGTATGTGTTGAAAAGTATAAATATTCAATTTGGTAAACACAATATATATTGTATTTGAATCATGACTTATCAATAAAGTATAAGATATTGTATGTGCAATGGATTGTGACTTCACTGTATTTATATTATTTCTATAGTAGAAGCTGACCAATTTTATATTTTAATATGTGGCTCTCTTACTCATATGCCATCATAATATATTTCTGAAACCTAAATAAGTGTACACTCTAATTTATATGATTGTAATTATTGGGGGAAAAACTTGCTATAATTATGAATTTTAACCAATAAAATTTCATCAATTAATTGAAGTTCTTCATAGTTATCTAAATGTAAAAATGAAATTGTGTTACATATACAAATACTATATGTACAGAAATAAGCATTTCAATAATTGTTTAGGATTGAGCTAGATGAAAAAAATTATTTGATTGAAATGCATTCGAGGATTTGTGCTGTTTTTTTTTCCAATGCCTATCCACAATTTTATATTTTTTGCAATATTATATATATATTATTTCGAAGTTTTGAAAGGCATATATTTATATAAAGAAAATGTTAAAGTATAAATATCATTTTTAATAATTGATTTTTAATTTTTTCTTAATTCTTTATTATTATTTATTATTTTATGAATTAAGAATGTTATAAGGTTTAGCTGTATTGATTTTTCTATTTTTTCATCTTATAATTGAAAACAAAATATCTTTTTAGTTAAAAATAAAGAAACAAAAATAAGACCTCTTAAAAGCTTAATAATAAGAAGAAAGTTAATTTCATTTCGATATTGGAATATTTTATTATTATTATTTATTGAAAAGACTGATTGTAACAAATAATTTGTTTGTAGTTGACCAATGGGGAGTTAAAATGTTTGCTTTATGAAGGTCATATAAATATAGATTTAATAATAATAATAAAAAAGGGGAAATTAACTCAATATATAATGATGTTGTTCCCATGGCGATTAATCTAGAAAGCAGTTGCATTATGGGTAATTCCCAAATCTGATATGAATTGTAAGCGAAAGAATTAAAGATTATTATATATATTTTCTGAAAGATTTTCAATGCCTTTGTTTCTATATTTATTTTAAAATATACTTTAACACTACCTGTCAAAATAATTTTATTTAAGTAATAGAAATTTTATGTCTAGATGTTTTTTATTTATTACATAAAAAAAAATTTAAAAATCCAAAAGCCATCAGTAAAAGTTTTATTTAAATTTCCATTTTTCACACATTTTTTAAAAACATAACATCTTAATTTTAACATTGTATAATAGTAGGATAGTAGTTTTATATATTAACAGCATTTTGTTTCAAGTATTTTGTGGATATTTAAAATTCATGAAATTGAGAGGAAGCATATATGCCCACATGTAATATATACAAATCCATGTGAGTACATGAATTTATAATATTTTCTTATTTCTTATCCTTGTCAAAAAATACACTTCATTTAATCACATAAAGAAAAAGTTCCACATTTCACAGTTTTGATATTATATTCTGTAAGTGCAGGGATTGGATTCACAGTACAATTTTGAAAATCAGTAATATTTATTTTATGATTTGTAATCATTTTCTGGCAAAAATTAGAAATGAAATATGTTTATATTGATATTGTTTATATCTAAAATATCATGATGTCAGAAACTTTGAATATAAAGTTATTTCAAGAAAAGGAAAATTTGGTCTTTCAAGATAGTATTTATTGCACATGTGACATTTCCACTTTTTTGAAAGTATTTTTAGCTTTTGAGAAATTAACAA
Source organism: Epiperipatus broadwayi (assembly GCA_028023455.1). Taxonomy (NCBI): domain Eukaryota; kingdom Metazoa; phylum Onychophora; class Udeonychophora; order Euonychophora; family Peripatidae; genus Epiperipatus; species Epiperipatus broadwayi. The sequence goes on along the minus strand of JAQFVV010006394.1, from coordinate 1,456,050 downwards.
ATGCAACTTTAAAACACAATTTAACTTTTGTAAAATTAATTAAATAGTTGTTTCTCAGTATTATGTGATGTATTCGTTTAGCTTTTCTTTGAAAATATTAGTTTTTAATCAGAAAATAATTAGGTACAGAAAATATAAACAGTCTATTGTTAAATAAAAAACTATTATTAGATGCAAGATGTTCTCTTCATTATTATTTTTGTAGTTTTTAAAATTAAAAGTGAACTTTTAATAATTGAAAAAATAATTTTGTTGTGAGAACATATTTCTTTACAAAAAAAAATTGTTTTATTGATACAAATTTACTGAAGAAAATTTTTAGTTCATTATATTTTTTTTAGCTTGAAGAATAAAAGTATTAATTCCTTTTATTGAGTCTTTTTTCTTTATTTACAAAATTGATGTATTTAAATTCAGTTCTTGTTTGTAAGCTTATGTTTTTAATTTTTTTTTCAAGAGGTAAAGGTTTAATAATGAATAAATTATTAGTCATTAAAAATCAAATAAAAAAAGCAATGGATCAGTGCAGCAGAAAACAAAATGGCTTCCTGAAAAGTTAATAATTTAGCTCATTTTATATATATGTAGAATAATGTTTGTTTGAAATAAAAAAAGGATTGCTTTCAAAGTTTTTTTTTCTTTCTCATGTGTCATAGCATCAGCCAGGAAGTGAACCTGCTAACCTGGGACAACTGTTTGTAAAGCGGTTGTCACTGACCTCTCGACCACCAATGCTTGACTATTGTGTTCAAAGTTGTCAGTTAAACTTATCCAATATACATATTTAAGAGGCAATTAAATTTAAAAATTATGCACACTAATATATATACAAAAATAATATTATAGTTGTCAAAATGTATGCTGTAATAACCTAAAAAAGAGAAAGAAAATTCTTCACATTATAATGGACGGAACAATGACCACTAGCCCCAAAAGTTGATGGCGCCAGATATAATGGACAGATTGATTACAACTAATCCCAAACATTGCTAACACCAGTATAATAGGCAGTACTCTTCATCAACAGTCATAAACTAACCAAGCCCAATGATGGTGCACCAGATGTAATGGATGGTCAACTAACTTGCAGACAGTATTACTATGCAGATGTAGCAATATGGTGTGGGGATAAGTTAATATGCTCTAATTTATTACCCCTAATGAAACAATCTGCAAAGACCTACCAGGCTTAGAAGGGAAAAAAGTTGCATCCAACTATGTTCAGACTGTGGGTCATCTGATAGAATGCTAATGAGAACCTGATGAAATGCTTAACCAATGATTGCATACACTTTAATTGACTAACTCTATCCCTATTTAATAATAATAAATGCAATTTAGGTTAGTTCATCCACTTTTCCTCCTTTAAATTTCATTATGCCCTAATATTCAAGCCCAGAGAGAATATTGCTTTTAACTCCTTTAGCAGGTATGAACAGATACACACAGCAACACCTGCACCTATATATAGGTTACAACTAGCATTTATTATATTTGTTTTATTTTCAAGCTTTTATATGATAAGAAAAATAGATGTGTGTGCATGCATAATTATTTATAAACTGTGGAATGTCAGGACAACTCAATAAACCAGAGACCGGAATAATACAAACTCTTAAACATTTATTAACAATAATAAATATCAAGTATAACAACAATAGTAATGATAAAAAAAATAAAAAAATATATAATAATCATCATATGTACATGTGTCACAAGTGAACCTCTACCATCTTACTAATTAATTATCCTCTAGATCCAACCCTTATACCCCATGGTAGAAATCCACCTATGTCACTCAAATCATAATTATATAGAAAAATCAACTTTAGTTATTTAATGTAATTGAGATGCTGGCTAGCTAAATTATATATTTACAAATGTTAATCTATTTAACAAGTTTCCCCAATTTATATATATGATAGAGACAGATACCAGTTGATTAGTCAAACATACTGGAAAATATACGTACACGGTTAATCACAAAATAAAACATATAATATGTATTCTGTATAAGTGTTGTAATTTAACCTATGAAAATAAATTTAGATAATCTTACCTCAATATTTATGTGGATAACCTGATGTGAAGCAGGTGGGTTTACCTAAATTTTATTTATAATGAAAATATAAAAAATATCAAAATGAATAATCCCCCCTTTTCTTCTTTGCTAATTCTGAAAAATGAGGCTTCAGCATCAGAGTGTGAAAATACAACAGATAGATAACAAGATTTAAAAATAAATAAATAAATAAACAAAAATTTACAATATTGATTCTTTGATTTAAAAAAAAAAATTGTAATTGGAACAAAGTTCATAAAAATCATCCTAATAAAAGTAGTAGTAGTTGATATTTAGGCAAGTTGTTCTTCAAAGCAGTTTCACTTAGTAAATCATTTTCCTTAGCAAGGATAGATAGGTACAATGGTGTCTCCTGTAGTTGTGTTTAATGGCAAACACCTTGATCCTCATTTGATTCACCATAAAGTATTCCAATCCTTGTTTACTTTGGACTGCAGGCATCTTCTTGTGTGTTTACAATAAAGTAGAAAAATATATATATAGATATAGAGGTTTAATGCAGCTGGTAGGAAATACCATGACACACAATAGCATGTTTTGCTCTAGCCCATTTTCATATTAAAGTACAATTTAATAATTATTTATAATCATATATTTGTATTGAAGCGCTTTAAATATATATTAAGAAAATTATTTCATTATTTTTTTCTTTTCCAATTTTCAGCAGACTTAATTCTCATTATTCTTTTTGAAAAAAATTTAAAATATTCAAATTTACTCCAATAACTTTTAAAACACGATTTAATTATTTAAGAATTTATCACTTATTCTTACTTCTTATTTTACTTCCTTTCCTCTGAATTTGGTAAACTTTTAATTACAGCATTTGACTTTTAAAAATGTTTATAATTTAAATAAAAGAAAAAGCAAAACTCCATTTTAGCATTCTAAATTTTACTTTAAATGACTGTCTATTGTTGTAGCTGCTATCTCTTTTGATAAGAAGAACGATTTGTAAAAAGTTTCTATTTTTATATAAAACGCTGAGAACGCTGATATTTTAAACTGCCTATTGTTTAAATTCATTTAGATTTTTATATGTATTGTTTAAATACATTTCATTTATTACAAATAAAAAAAAAAAAATAATAATAAAATCAGTTTTATTTTCACACATGTGTGTCCACCCAATTAACTTCAGGCCATCCCAAATTCATTTAACTATAAATTAATATTCAATTTTAAATTAAAAAATATATATATACATTACAGTTTATTTAATCAAATAGTTTATATATATATATATATACAATATTACTTTGTAAAATATTGATCGTATTTTATTTTATAATAAAATAATTTATTGTGTATTATATGTATATATGTAATAATAATAACAAACAAATAATCTTTCCCATTATTAATATAAATTCCAAATGGATTGGGTTCAATAACTAGGCTTGATCTTTTTAGGAATGTGTGCATTGTAAGCTACCCTTTACAACCCCCTCTCCTTACAGGGTTAGAATTTTAATCTGTCATGAAAATTTTAACACTTACACAAGGTTCGCATTTGAAGTTTGACGGATTTTTTTTTTTTACACAAATATAAGAAGGGTAGTGAAACCTTATTTTACTGTTTTCTACACTCAACTACACAAATTGCTTTCTATTCTTCTCTACTCACTCTCATGAAATACTTTTCAAGGTGGGGTTCAAACATAGGTTGTTTTTTTTAAACTAATGATGGTTATGTTTTGAGCACACTAATAAAAATGTGTTTCTGTTTCAGATAGCACATATTTTTTTCTTGTTATCCTCTATCCTGCTCCTATTGAGTCTTATTGGATTTCCTTTGAGGACTAACAGAAGATTGGAGCAACCATCACTTAGTGTGGTTTAACTCTTTTAAATAAAGTGGCTCTAAAGTATCCTAATATTTGCTTTGGCATCCATTAGGGAATACTCTCATCATAATTTTTAACCTAACTTCATAATATCTAATTTTTTTTTTTTACTTATCAACATTCATTTTTTTTTTCCACACATCAGTTGAGTATGACAATTCTACAATTACTAAGATTGTCCATAGTATGGTTTCATAATTCGGGTATTATATGTGCCCCTAACTTGTCCTTCCATATCCAACCAAAATGCATTAGGACTCGATTGTTTAACTATTGTGTAAGGTCCTTCATATAGATGGTAAAACTTACTGTACTTATTTTCAATTTGCTTACTAATATGAGGGTTTTTTATTAAAACTTGATCTCCTACTTTGAAAGTATATGGAGTTCCAGTCTTATTTTTGTTCCTTTTATTGGCCTTACTTACCAATCGAAGATATGCTTTCTGCACATTTTCCTCCATACTACTTTGTTTATATCTAGTCATAGGTTGATATTTAGTGAACAACATGGGAATTGATTGATTAAAATGTAGTTCAATGGGTGTGAATCCAGTGGATTCATTCACACTCCAGTTGATATAATTAACTATCTGGTCTATCTGTCTTACCCTATCATTTTCTTATACTATCATAAGTTGTATATATATATATATGTATATATACACCATTTGATTTATTCATTCATTTATTTCTTCTTCTTAAAAAATATATACATCTCTTGAGAATTCATCCATGGTAAAAAGTCCATTTTATGTGTCCAAAGTTGCATCATTTGAAGTCCTTCCCTTATTATGTACTTTTTCTTTTAAGTACTGTCATTTATATGCCTCATAAATGTGAAGGGTCCTTCATAAGTGTTACATAACTTGTGGAACTGAAAACCTTTCTGTTTGATGGACTGCAACATGGTCATCTCTATTCTCATCATATAATTTTCTATGTTTTGATCATCTTGTTGATTATGGAAAGACTCTAATTTCCATAATGCACAGCTAAGACGATCACATTCACCAATTTCTTTAATGCCTTCAACAATGGCATTTGTAGTGTGACAGTTTTCTCCTAAGAAAGCTGTTTGAACTTGTAACAATCCATCCTTGTTATTGCTATTATGCTCACAAATGTCATGTCTGAAAAGCATTTTATTCTTGTTTCGATGGTAAACACGAATGTGCCGCAATGATCTCAAATATGAGTCCAAATCATTTATCATTGAACTTTCTTTCATATACTCTATCATGACATCTTCAGAGTATGATGTGTCATCGACTCCTATGGCTTCATCATTTAACTCGGAATCAATCTTGAAACCTTGTGATCTTTGTATCACTTCAATATTGAGAGTATCATTCAATTGCTTTTCTCTCAACTTAAATTCAGTATATTGAGTACTTGAATTAGTCTGGGTTTGTTGTGTTTCAACAACTAATGTACCCTTACTCAGTTGGGATTCAGTGATTCCAAACCTCTGGGTAATGGTTTTATCTAAGCATTTTAGTTTTTGTCCTAAGGTTTCTATCTCCGTATTTTGTTTGGTAAAATTTTGCTCCAACTCCATATGGATAATTTGTATTTCCATCTGAACTTCATCTTGGTGCCTCCATTGATTTTCACGCACTTCTTCCTTAAAATTTTCTTGATTCCTGCATACCTCATCATATTTTGCATTCAATTGTTCCATGACACTGGATTTAAAATCATCTAATCGCTGTTGGCATTTTGTATTCTTTTCATCAATTTCATTCTTCATCTCCAACATTCCTTGCTTCAGCTCAATATTGTCTTTCTGAACATATTCTAATTTTAGGGAAAGTTGTCCCATATCTTCAGACAGCTTAATTTCAACATTATCAATTTTTGTTTCCATTTGTTCTTTCATATCATTCACATCCTTCTTCAATTCTTCTTTTATTTTATTTATATCAGCCTTGGTTGCCATATTCTCCAACTTACTATTTATATCACTTTTCATATTCTCCATATTGCTATTTATTATCACTTTTCATATTCTCCATATTGCTATTTAAATCACTTTTCATATTCTCCATATTGCTATTTAACTATTATATCACTTTTCATATTCTCCATATTAGTTGCCATATTCATTTTACTATTCATCTCCATGATTACTTGGATTAATTGTGCCAATGTTGTAGAGTCTTGAATAGCCTGAGTTACTCCTACTTCAGGCACTTGAATAATCTCACTGGGAGGAATCATCTGAATTTGAGAAACTGTTTGACTCCCTTCCTGCATTTGTGGGGATTGTTCAACTTCCAGAATAGATTCTACCTTATTACTGGTCACAGATTCTACCTTATTACTGGTAGTATCATCTACCATCTCACTGTCACTACTATCTTTCCCTATCTCCAAATGTTTTGATTCCATATTACTTAATTGCTTACCACTTCTGGTTATCATTAAATATTTATTTATTTGTAAACTATTTATAAAATATTTATTTATGAAACTATAAATAATCACATGCCACAGTGCATCATGCCACTCCCAACCATTGCATTTATCTTTACCTCTCTTTTTTTTTTTGTTTTTAATAGATCTACTTTTAGCCTATGTCCTTTTACATGCCTAACTCTACTATTTTATTATCATTTATTAATCACTTAACTATTTATCATCGGTCTCTGTTTATTGTCCAATCCTTTATATTTCCAATTTACACTCAATACTTTAGATCTCTTATTGAAAATTGATTCAAGTTTATGTGATCTATTATCACTATTACTATTATTTTAGATGAAAGTGCTAGTTGTTTGTCATGTGTATAAGTTCATTTGGGTTTATGTTGATAGAAAAATATAAAATGAAATGTGCTTTAACATTTTTTTTAAAAAAAAATTTAAACGCCAGTCCAATGGCTGGACTTCCTTTACAATTAGAGTATATTCATACCTAACATACTGGATATACATTTGGATACATCTATCAACTGTAATATCTTTATGCCTAACACATTGCATCAGATATAACTATTAGTAAATATACTTGGATACCTCTATCAACTGTAATATCTTCATGCCTACCACATTGTGTGCCAGATATAATGGACGGAAAGATTCCCACTTAGATATATAGATCAGATTCAACAATCAGCTGGTTCGATCACAATGTATGACCAACTTACACAAAGTATTTATGTGATGATACACCTATCTATCGAGCCCCAAACATTGCTGGTGCCAGATATAACGGACGGAACGATGACCACTAGCCCCAAAAGTTGATGACACCAGATATAATGGACGGAATGATTACAACTTGACCCAAATGTTGCTAAAATATAATGGGCAATTTATCAAAGTCATAAATAAAAGCCAAGATGGTGCACCAGATGTAATGGATGGTCAACTAACTTGCAGACTGTACTACTATGCAGATGTAGCAATATGGTGTGGGGATAAGTTAATATGCTCTAATTTATTACCCCTAATGAAACAATCTGCAAAGACCTACCAGGCTTAGAAGGGAAAAAAGTTGCATCCAACTATGTTCAGACTGTGGGTCATCTGATAGAATGCTAATGAGAACCCGATGAAATGCTTAACCAATGATTGCATACCCTTTAATTGACTAACTCTATCCCTATTTAATAATATTAAATGCAATTTAGGTTAGTTCATCCACTTTTCCCCTTTTAAATTCCGTTATGCCCTAATATTCAAACCCAGAGAGAATATTGCTTTTAACTCCTTTAGCAGGTATGAACAGATACACACAGCAACACCTGCACCTATATATAGGTTACAACTAGCATTTATTATATTTGTTTTATTTTCAAGCTTTTATATGATAAGAAAAATAGATGTGTGTGCATGCATAATTATTTATAAACTGTGGAATGTCAGGACAACTCAATAAACCAGAGACCGGAATAATACAAACTCTCAAACATTTATTAACAATAATAAATATCAAGTATAACAACAATAGTAATGATAAAAAAAATAAAAAAATATAATAATCATCATATGTACATGTGTCACAAGTGAACCTCTACCATCTTACTAATTAATTATCCTCTAGATCCAACCCTTATACCCCATGGTAGAAATCCACCTATGTCACTCAAATCATAATTATATAGAAAAATCAACTTTAGTTATTTAATGTAATTGAGATGCTGGCTAGCTAAATTATATATTTACAAATGTTAATCTATTTAACAAGTTTCCCCAATTTTATATATATATGATAGAGACAGATACTAGTTGATTAGTCAAACATACTGGAAAATATATGTACAAGGTTAATCACAAAATAAAACATATAATATGTATTCTGTATAAGTGTTGTAATTTAACCTATGAAAATAAATTTAGATAATCTTACCTCAATATTTATGTGGATAACCTGATGTGAAGCAGGTGGCTTTATTTATAATGAAAATATAAAAAATATCAAAATGAATAATCCCCCCTTTTCTTCTTTGCTAATTCTGAAAAATGAGGCTTCAGCATCAGAGTGTGAAAATACAACAGATAGATAACAAGATTTAAAAAATAAATAAATAAATAAACAAAAATTTACAATATTGATTCTTTGATTTAAAAAAAAATTGTAATTGGAACAAAGTTCATAAAAATCATCATAATAGAAGTAGTAGTAGTTGATATTTAGGCAAGTTGTTCTTCAAAGCAGTTTCACTTAGTAAATCATTTTCCTTAGCAAGGATAGATAGGTACAATGGTGTCTCCTGTAGTTGTGTTTAATGGCAAACACCTTGATCCTCATTTGATTCACCATAAAGTATTCCAATCCTTGTTTACTTTGGATTGCATGCATCTTCTTGTGTGTTTACAATAAAGTAGAAAAAAAATTATATATATTGAAACAAGCATGCTTGTTTCACATGGATACATATTTAAAAAAAAAAAAAACTATTTTTCCCTCACATCTTAAAAAACAGTGAACGTATGAAAAAGTCTATCTGATATTTTTTTTTTTTTAGAAAAATTTGAAAAAAGTTTGATCTATAACTTCTAACACTGAAATGATGTGTATATTTTCAAAAGATCCTTCCTCCCCCATTTAGAAAATGAGTCAGTATGCAAATTAGGCACGTCGTCGGAAGAAAAGAACTTTTTTTTTTCTCTTGTCTTACACAGAGAGGCAGAACATATTAAATGTTTTTTTAAAAAAAATGTATTACTTAATTCTTTTGACACATTAAAATATAGCTTTAACAAAACGTGAAAATGGAAAAAGAAAGCTTTGCTAGAGGAATTATAATGATAATGGGGTAAATTAGGGGCTTCACTCTCTCCATGCTGTGCCATGATTTTCCCAAGATAATGCTAAATAGATGAAATGGCCCGCCCTCTTTTTGAGTAAACTAGACTGCAAAACTGGAAGGTAATTATATTATAAAATATTTAAACATCTTTATCATATGTTATAAAGTGAAGTTATGAAACGGTTGCATAAATTTTGTTTTATAAAATATTAAGACATCTTTATCATACGTTATAAAGTGAAGTTATGAAATAATTACATAGAATTTGTTTTACAAAATATTAGAACATCTTTATCATACGTTATAAAGTGAAGTTATGAAATAATTACATAGAATTTGTTTTATAAAATATTAAGACATCTTTATCATACGTTATAAAGTGAAGTTATGAAATAATTACATAGAATTTGTTTTATAAAATATTAGAACATGTTTATCATACGTTATAAAGTGAAGTTATGAAATAGCTATACGCAAATTTATTTATAAAAATATTTGAACGTATTTACTATATGGATTAGAAATGCTTCAATTGCATATTACTTCTATCTGGGTAATGTAACAGAGTTTATGTGTATGAATATACCTTTATATTTGACTAAATTATAAATGCTTCAATTACCAAATGATAAATGCTCCACAAACCAAGAATTGCTGAGTTTAAATGTCTACCAATCAGTAATAATTCATAAAATAATGAAATGCTGTATAAATCATAAATGCTTGACTGCTTCTAAGTTTCTTCTCATAAATGAATTCAAAATGAACTATTGTTGAATTAGAATGTTTCCAAGCTTCTTCTCATAAATGAATTCAAAATGAACTATTGTTGAATTATAATATTTCCAAGCTTCTTCTCATAAAGGAATTCAAAAATGAACTATTGTTGAATTAGACTGTTTCCAAACTTCTTCTCATAAATGAATTTGTAAATGAACTATTGATAAAAAAAAAGAACTGCTTCTAACTCTTTCATAAGTAAAATGAAAATGAGTTATCATGTGGATAGAAATGAACTTCGTTAGAAATTGCAAATTAATTGTTATTTAATAAAAATTTTTGTTACTAAAAATTAAATTGGTTATCCAGTTGTCCAATTCTGTTTTGTTTTATTGCATCACTCATCAGTTATAGCACTTGTTCATGAGAATCTCATGCCTTCTGAGCTACGTCTGGCATAACTAGACCTAGGCAAGTCAGGTTGTAGTGAGACGGAACTCTAATGGCGCTGTTTGGAAAACCAAACATAGAAATGTTTAGATGCTTCCAGTCTCTATGGTACTACATCCTCTGATGAGCAGGAAATATTGTTGTAGGGGGCGTTAACATCTGCATTGGGAATGCCAATTGATAATTCCTTCCTGCAGCATGCTCATCAGAAAATTGTTACAACTGATGTAATAAAAGGGTTGTATGGGGGTCCGGTTACAATATAGATATAGGGGTTTAATGCAGCTGGTAGGAAATATCATGACACACAATAGCATGTTTTGCTCTAGCCCATTTTCATATTAAAGTACAATTTAATAATTATTTATAACCATATATTTGTATTGAAGCACTTTAAATATATATTAAGAAAATTATTTCATTATTTTTTTCATTTCCAATTTTCAGTAGACTTAATTCTCGTTATTTTTTTTGAAAAAAATTTAAAATATTCAAATTTACTCCAATAACTTTTAAAACACGATTTAATTATTTAAGAATTTATCACTTATTCTTACTTTTTATTTTACTTCCTTTCCTCTGAAGTTGGTAAACTTTTAATTACAGCATTTGACTTTTAAAAATGTTTATAATTTAAATAAAAGAAAAAGTAAAACTCCATTTTAGCATTCTAAATTTTACTTTAAACGACTGTCTATTGTTGTAGCAGCTATCTTTTTTGATAAGAAGCACGAGTTGTAAAAAGTTTCTATTTTTATATAAAACGCTGAGAATGCTGATATTTTAAACTGCCTATTGTTTAAATTCATTTAGATTTTTATATGTATTGTTTAAATACATTTCATTTATTACAAATAAAAAAAATAAAATAATAAAATCAGTTTTATTTTCACATATTTTGTGTCCACCCAATTAACTTCAGACCATTCCAAATTCATTTAACTATAAATTAATATTCAATTTTAAATTTAAAATATATATATACATTAGTTAATCAAATAGTTTATATATATATACAATATTATTTTGTAAAATATTGATTGTATTTTATTTTATAATAAAATAATTTATTGTGTATTATATGTATATATGTAATAATAATAACAAACAAATAATCTTTCCCATTATTAATATAAATTACAAATGGATTGGGTTCAATAACTAGGTTTGATCTTTTTAGGAATATGTGCATTGTAAGATACCCTTTACAACATGTATATATGATCAAATCTATATGAAAGTTTTATGTGTATGTTCATTCATTTCATCTTTACTTTATTTTTACTACTGAAACAAACTCCTGCATTGTATGTTGGCATGGTAGAGGGTCATGGTTTGTTGACATGGCAGAGTATCAAACTCTAAAGTTTGATATCCACGTATCGTATCCAAGCTTTGTCATTCTTAGTACACAAATTTTTCATAAAATCCTATGCAATAAACTATTATTAGCATCATTTATTTTAATTTAATTCATATATAACATCCAATATTATTAACAACATGTTTTAAAGCCATTTGACTTAATAATTACGAACAATAATATACCTACTGTAAAAGACTATATATAACAAGTTTAAACACATGAGGATCTGAATGTACTTTGCAGTGAATACCCAAGACAATAAAATGAGTAATTAAGAAATGAATAATGATTTATACAGACAACCATGTTCAAAACTTATGAATTCATATTGAAACAATTTTTGCTTTTTAAAAAATTTCTTTTATTTATTTTTTCAAATTTCTGGGATTAAACATGCAGATACAGTCCACATATAAATGCAGGATTACTGTAGCAATACTTATTCCATTACAAGTTTTTTTATATGGTATGTTTAGTAGTTGTTGATGTGTCACAAGACTCCACCTTTATATTACAATTTTTTATTTACACCACAAAGACTTTACATGACACATTGATATAATGTACGACTGAATATGATTTATCATATTTATGTTACTATCAATATGTTTAGATAAAGATCTTAATAATTTAACAGTTAATTGACTTTTCAATTTTCTACTATTATATTTCAAATAAATTTGACTACTTATTTATAGTAATTCAATGATAGCAGACTCATTTATTTGAGATGGGTAATTAATAATCCATATTTAGCTAGCTAAAGATTGCACATGAATCAGGATTGATCATTTCAGAGTCAGTACACTGAATGTAAATATTTATGAACCTGAGTTTGAATACTTAACGGAAAAGTAATACAGATATTTCAGACCACTTAAAAAGGTACGGAAAGATGTATGTTAGGAGTAATAATAACAGATTGAAAATAGAATACATGGATGATAGAACAAACAGATATTGCCAACATCACTGAAAGGATTGAGAAAGTGAAGTAGAGTTGGTCTGGATATATTGCTAGAGGAGATAACGATGACAGTTGAAATCTTAAACTGGATACCACAAGATTGTGAAAAACCTACAAAAAGACAACATATGAAAAATATGTATATTCAGCTTCCATCCTTTTCCAGATCAGGTACTCAGTAAGCTAGAACTTTAACCTATATGTATTATTAATCAATTACAGAACTCAATCAATGGCGACATTAATTATCTCTACTAATAAACACACTAAGCCAAAATATTTAACCACAGTATCATTAGTTGCATGTATAGAAGTTATATAAAATCAAAAATAAAAGCTAAGATTGTATTTTAATATCAAAATATTTAAATAATAAGAGCAGTGGTTGATATATGATAATACATGTGATGTAAGTTTAAGAGTTAAGTGTTTCCTGATGCATATCATTTTCATAAGGTAGTTCAATTACTTTATCTTATAATAATAAAATATTTAAATTACTAAATTAATTTTCTTTCAATATGCAACAGGAAAATATCCTAATTCTTGATTTAAATTTTAATTAAGTATAATAAGAGTATCAATTAGAGGGGTTTTAAACCCAGACATTCAAGCTTTTTTGAGTCATCAACTTTATCTTATTAAGCATCACATGATAGCACAGGTGGCAATACTGTATGGAGAGTTTTGCTCTGTTTATCAACTTTATCTTATACAACCAATATGCATGACCACATATATGTGAAAAAGATAAATGATCCCCAATCTATGTATTTCATGCTAAACCATTTCTCATCAGTTGTTTTGAAGATTTGCTTATCTTAACTATAAACCAAAAACTGATTATATATGTGTGTGTGTGTGTGTGATATGATGATCCAGACAAAATATGTAGATGGGAGATTATTTATCTTTTGTACATGTATGTGGTCATGTGTATCAGTTGTATAAGATGGAGTGGATGACTAGAAACACTTAAAAGTCTTGGTTCAAATCCTCTTTAATTACATCTAGCTTATGTTTTTATACTATAATTATATTTAAATATAATAAGAGTATCAATTACATAAAATTTACAAATATAAAATTAATAAAATATTAAAATATATATCAATAAATTAGATAACTGGAGCTTTGAAATTTTTATCTAAAAACTTTTGTTAAAAAATCTTTCGATACATACTCTTATAATTCAAAAGATAATAAAAACTTTTTCCTGTAATGTAATTGATAAAGACCTTGGTGCTTAAACCACAATGGCTACAACTTGGTTTAGTAAGAGTCATATCCTAGGATCTAGGTGCATTGCTCTCAGATTCAAGGCTCCTCACTGACAAAGGCCACAAGCCAGAAAATAGTCTGGGGATATTGGATGAGTAGGCACTAGATGGAAATTTTATGCACAAGCCTTCTGGCATTGATTATTCTGGATTGCACTGAGTGGCAATACATATAGAGAGTTTTTCCTATTTTAATAACATTCAGACAGTAAATGGTATCTCATACCATTCCTAATATATGAGAGACACCCAAAAGTAACTGAATTTTATATTAAAAATATTGTTATAAGATTAATCACTTTCAAATTACTGTCAATTTGATGCAATATATTGGCTTACATGTGTTTTTCACTTTTTGTAGAAGTTCTGAAACACTTTCAAAGTTATGACATTTAAAACCTGCATCATTTTTTTCCCGCCACTTCTAAGTCCTCAAAAAAAATTTCGCAGCATTTTTTTATTTGGGAAAATAAAAAAAAGACATAAAGTGCATTTGAGTAAATATGGCTGATAGTTGACCTGGATTATGTTCAATTTAATTAAAAATTGTTTTACACTGAGGCTTTGTCGTGGTAAAGCTTGCACTTCTTACTCTGTCAAAAATATTACATCTACATTTTACAGCATCACATAAGCATTTCAGAACTTGCTAACAAAATGCTTGACCATTACAAACCATTTTTGAAAAAAAAATATCATTTGTTTAAAAAAAATAGCATTGTATTGACACTGGATTTCACTTGTCTCACTTTTTAGTGACATCATGGAATTTGATACTTCCATTAAATCAATCATAAACTTTTGTTTTTCTGAGCTCAGATTGCTTATAATCTGTTTCAAGCATTACAACTATTTCCGCTAAAAGAAAACAGAAATTTCACATTGTTTCAACTTTTCAGTCATTACAAAAGTTAACAAATATGCAAAACACACATTACAAAAAAATGAGCTGTGTGATACCATGATTTCCCCCAGTGATGTCATTTGGCAGATTGATGCAGAAATATCCCAACAAAACATATGTAGCATCAGAAGCAAATATGAACATACCACAGAATTATTCATGTTATTTTTTTCAGTATTTCTTCATATTTATTTTATATGATTATCATGTAAAATTTGATTTTTTGTAAGCATTATTTACAATAAATATTAAATACTTTGTTATCTTTTCATTCCTGCTTATTATTACTGGCTGAAATGTTTCTAACGTTGATTAAGAATAAGGTTTATTATATATATTTATTTTATTAAAAGTAGCTGAGAATACTTTTGACTAAAGTTGAAAGTGTGCTTAACTACTTTTAATAAAAATAAATTATAAATTTATTTAACACGCATTGATTATGTAAGTAATATTTACTAAGGCAATAAACCTAAACCATGTGCGATTGAAAATGTGAAGGTAGGGACCTCTACAGATCTTAACCACAAGTGAACACATTGGAAGAAAAGAGGGGTTTCCTTCTTTTCTTCCAATGTGTAAGCTTGTGGTTAAGACCTGTAGAGGTCCCTACCTTTGCATTTTCGACTGCACATGCTTTAGATTTATTGCCTTAGTAAATAAAAATAAATATATATAATAAAACTTTTCTTTAGCCAATTTTAGAAACATTTTGGACAAATTATGAATCTTTATTTAATAAAAATAAATACATATAATAAACCTTTTCTTTAGCCAATGTTAGAAACATTTCAGCCATTTATTAATAAACATCACATGACCACCATGGGGTGATCACATGGCATTACGTATAGAGAGTTTTGCCTGCTTCAATACCATTTATTAATAAATGTTAAATTATTTGTATAAAAAGAGAGTCAAAAATGAAATAGAATAACTTTTGTTTGATAGAATTCAGCTGACAGCATTTTATATTTAGTTGATTGCTTTCATATAATCAATGATTTTAATGAAATATATATGCTATTTATTATTTTTGTTATTAATAACAACACATTTTATTATATTTCTTTTTAAAAAATAGCAAAAACAAACTCTGACATTTGAAAAAGATGAAAAAAATATACAGCTAAGTCTAGACTACAAATAGTGTGAGATAACATTAAAACAAATATAAAATGTCAAGCGTTGTTAGCCGAGAGGTCATCGCAGCCGCCTTGCAAGCAAGTAGTTGTTTGCAGACGGTTGTGGGTTCGCGTCCCGGCCGAGTTATGACATATGAAAAAAAATTTTAAAAAATTATTTACAACAGGTATATAAATATCAAAATTTTTTATACATTAAAAGACTTTTTCAGCACTTGATTTGGTGCCCTTGTTGAAAATGGCACCAAATTAGGTGCTGAAAAAGTCTTTTAATGTATAAAAAAATTTCATATATATATAAGGGCACCAACTTAGGGCTGAAAGAGGCTTTCAATATATAAAAAATTTTCATGTTTATATAACTGTTGTAAAGAATTTATTATTTTCTAATTATTAATTCTCTTTAAGCATTACATAAATTATAAATCTATTGAGTTTTGACATTAATTCTTAAGCAGATCTCTCTTCATGCTTGAAACAGAATTCTTGATAGGACTTTCTATATCTATTAGTTTATATTTGAAATATATTCTTGACCTAAACTTATGATGTACATTTAGTTATGCTTGATATGAGATTTTATAAATGGAATGCTTGATCACTTATGAAAAATAAACAACAAATAATCCACATAGTTAGTTCTTCTCATGGGTCATAGCATCAGCTGGGAAGTGAATCCACTATCCCGGGGAAACTGCTTGTAAAGTAGCTGTCACTGATCTCTCCACCACCATTGCTTGACATAATCCACATAGTTAACAGTTTGTCATTGCAAAATTGTGAGAAATTTACTTGTTACTAATAAAATATATTCATATTTTTTTATTCAATGGACTTTTGGCAGATGGTAACCTAATCAAAATTCAAGAGAATAAAAAAAGGCATATGAAATGAGATTGAGTCAATGTGGTTGATAAATAAGCTGGATTATGAGGAATTTAGTTTAAAATTGTTTCACACTCAATGTTTTTTTGCATTGATTACTTGTCATGGTGAAGCTTGTACTCTTAACTTTCCTAAAAATAGGATATTAACACTTTCTCACATTACATAAACATTTCAGAACCTGCAGATAAAATACCTGATCATTATAAACTAATTCTGAGAGAAAAAGTCCATTCACATAAAAAAATCAGCAATGTATTAAACCTGGGATTCACTTATCACACTTTTTTAGCAATATGAAAAATTTGACACTTCCATTAAACCACTCATAAACTTGTGTTTTTCTGAGATCATCTCATTTATAATAATTTTCGAAGCAATACAACTGTTTTTGTTGATGGTTTTTTTTTTCTAAAAGAAAATGGAATTTCACATTATTCCAACTTTTCAGCCATTATAAAAAGCAACAAATATGCAAAATACACATTACCAAAAATATGCTATGTCACAACATTATTTCACACAGTAATGTTATTTGGCAGATTAAGGCCAGCAGGAAGTATGTAGTAGTAGAAGCATATACTACTCCAAATGTACATACCAGGGAATGATTCCTGTTATTTTTTAGTCCCCCTCATATTTGTTTTATATGATTATCATGTTAAATTTGATTTACTATAAATGTATTCATTGTTATCCTTTTCATTCTTGCTTAAAATAAATTGGCTGAAATGTTTCTAAAGTTGTCTAAAGAAAAGGTTTACTGTATGTATTTATTTTTAGTAAACATAGCTGAGTATTCTTTTACTAAGCCGAAAGCATACTCAGCTATATTTAATAAAAATAAATACATATAATAAACCTTATCTTTAGCCAATTTTAGAAACATTTCAGCCAATTTATTAATCTAAAGTTAATAAAAATAAATACATATAATAAACCTTTTCTTTAGGCAATCTTATAAATTCTTCAACCAATTTATTAATAAATGTTAAATTATTTGTATAAAAAAATTTTTAAATGTAGCCAGAAAATGAAATAAAATTATTTTTTATTTGACAGGATTCACTTGACAGCTTTTTTTATATTTAGTTAATTGCTTTCTTGTAATCAGTAATTTTAATGAAATATATTTGCTACTTATTATTGTTGCCATTAGTTACAGCACATTTTATTATATTTATTTTTAAAAAGTAGTAATAAAAAGAAACTCTGCCATTTGAAAAAGATGGAAAAAAATACAACCAAGTCTAGACTATAAATAGTATGATATATCACTAAAACAAGTTTCAAATTAAAACTAAATGAGATAAATTCAAACAAATTTGATTTTTGTAAAATAAAACATTTAAAAAAGTACTGAGAGCGACAATTGTTCAATGAAAAAAATAATATGAAATAAAAGCATTTGAAAGTTGATAATGGTGTCACATATTTATTGGAATTATTGCAGGTTAAAATTGTGAACTCTTGTAATTCAAATTAGGCAATTACAGAAGTTATAAATCTATTGAGTTTTGACATTAATTCTTAAGCAACTCTCTTCATGCTTGAAACAGAATTCTTGATATGATTTTCTATATCTACTAATTTATATTTGAAATAAATTTTGGAATTAAACTTATGATGTATATTTAGTTAAACTTGATATAATAGTTCATAGATGATACCATTGATTACTTATAAAATTAATAAGCCACAAATAATCCAAATAAAGTGTTTAACTGTTTGTCAATGCAGAATTGTGAATATTAGGAATGTTGATTATTTTTAATCTTGTCTTTACCTTCTTAATTGCAAATATTGCTGATACTAGAAAATATATCTATTGAAATAAGATTAAAGTTTTACTTATATTTTCATATATTGTTTTAAAATGCAATGTTAAAAGTGGGGGAAAAAATGATTTGTTACTAATGAAACATAGTATTTTTTAATCTGATTGACTTAGAAGGTTCTGCAAACATCATAATTAGTTTTTATATCAATAATTAAAACTTCCTTTTCAAAAACAAGTCTAATTTTTTTCCAATTAATTTTTGGAATTTTATTATTTTGAAATAAAAAATACAATAATATTTGAAACTTATTAAAGAAAGTTTTAAATTATCACTATAAAAGGTCATTAGCATATTTTGCATATTTTTCAAAAAATCAATGGAAAAAATGTATTATTTCTTTGGCTTCACATTTTTTAAAATAATGAAAATAATAAAGTATTCTACAAGAATTTGCATTAGTTTATTAATGTATCATTATATATATATATAATCTTGAATTGGATTCCAAGAGATTGTAAAAGACCTAGAAAGAGATCATATATTAGTTGGATGAATGAAATAAGGAGGTATGCTGGGTGATGTAAAGAAAAAAGGTTAAAGATCATAGAAGATGGCTTTAACTTGGAGAGCCTTCACACTACAGTTGATCAGTAATGGTTGAAATTGATCATGATATATATATATAGTTATATATATTTTATTATAATTGGAATACAGACATTGATTAATAATTTATATATATATATATATATATCAACCACCATTTCTCAGTATAAAGAAAACTTAAATTACTATTATTGGGAAATGGTATTACAGACATTAAAACCAAAGCATATTAAAAGATTGAAGTGGAGTTGGGGTGGACATATTGCTAGAAGAGATGATAATAGATGGACAATTGAAATTTTAAACTGGATTCCAAGAGATTGTAAAAGATCCAGAAAGAGACCACATGTGAGATCGATGGATGAAATAAGAAAGTGTGCAGCAGTGATGTGGAGAAGAGAAGCTAAAGATCGAAGAAGATGGATTAAACTTGGAGAGATCTTCATCCTGCAGTGGATTGATAATGGTTGATGATGAATATATATATATATATTTTACATTAATTACTAACAATTATGTGCATGTATTATATATATTAAATAATCTATTTCAATGGCTTCTTACATTAATGATAGTATTTCAAATTTGCATACATTTGTGTATATGCAAAACAAAGTACTTTATAGTATAAAGTGCAACAATAATTAACAATAGAACTATGATTATAGTGAGTTTTACTAAAATAGCACTCAGCTTTGGTTTATAAAGAAGAAAATAACCACTTTATCCAGGCTCAGAAGATTTAAACCGAAACTACTAAAAAACTTGATATTTATATTGCAGGAAAATATGATGGAAAAGTCAACAAAATCTTTAATAATAATTAAATTCTTCTTATATGATTTATGTGCTTTGAGGGATTTATGCATTATTCAGTACTGTTGCATAAGGATTTTTATTGTTTCTAATTTACCTATTAAAAATAAATATTTTCATATGTTAAATTTTTTTTCCCCTTGTGTCATAGAATCGGCTGGGAAGCGAACCCACTAACCCGAGACGACTGCTTGTAAGGTAGATGTGCTGACCTCTTGACCACTAATGCTTGACTATGTTAAATTTATTGCATACAGGAATATTAAGAACTGCTAAAAAAATTTCAATTATTTAGATATTAGTAAACCGTTTCCATTTAAGAAGAAAATATTTTTATTTAAAAGTTCATACTTTGACAGGAGGTTTTCTCTGCATTTAATACTTTCAAATGATAGACTAATGAATTCTTGATTGTAAAACCTGCATTCCAACAACAAGAATTTATAAATATTTTTTATTGAATTTAATTATATTTTGACATAGAAATAATTAATTTAATCCAAGTTATACATTTTTTTGAATTATTAAAATGTATTTTGCTATGAATTATAAATTTCAATTTAAAAATAATAGCATTCATTTACTGAAATATATATGATTTTAAATGCTACTATGTTTCAGAAATGGTCATTTTTGTTTTCACTATTGATATTTGCAGGGTAGAAGCTATTCACCTGCTGGATATTGTTGCCATCTATAATTCAACAAAAGTATAAAAAAATTCTCGGATTCATAATATTAAACTTATTTACTTATTCTATGTAATTAAAGGATAATATTCCTGGATATTTAATGAACAGTATATTCAGATAATTATTATTATTATGAATACTTCTGAATTAATATCATTCAAATATCATAAACTTACCCTTTTTCTATTATAATGTCTGCTCATCACTTTTATTATTATTATTATTATTATTATTAGTAGTAGTAGTAGTAGTAGTAGTAGTAGTTTTATTATTATCATCATCATCATCATCATCATTATTATTATTATTATTAATAGTAGTAGTAGTAGTAGTAGTAGTATTTTTATTATTATTATTATCATCATCATCATCATCATTATTATTATTGTTGTTGTTGTTGTTGCTATCATTATTGCAATAAATTATGGAAAAGACTATCAATGCAATATAATTATCAATATATCATTATATTGTTACTTTTTATATGAAGAAAATAGAAAGAATATTAAATATAACTTTAGTGCATTTTCCATACCTTTGAAAAAGGTGATTATACATGCATTAAAGTCATATCTCATGTTCTTTGCATTTGCTTCATGTAAAAAGCAACAATATAATTGCATATATATATATACTATTATTATAAATATACTAATAATTACACTTTAATAAACAAATAATCAAATGGCTTTATTATTTAAAAATTCATAATATGTTTGGGTATCAAAAGCGATAGAACTGAGCATGCTCAATGGACTCTAAGCTTTAAAAATTAGTATATCAAAGTATGCAGGAGACTTGTTTAATATTTATATTTATAGAGGGTCAATCATTATGATATTCCACACATGCAATAATCTATTTATGAATATTAATATTGTTTTTATTAATTACTCTTTTTTAAAAAATAGATGGCAATCTCGTATTTAGTTTAGTTTTAATAATAGTAAGGAAAGTAGTTTATTGTTTAAGGCTCGAATGGGATCTTTAGCAGCAAGAGAATATACATGTAAGTGGAAAACTATGGGTGATTTAGTCTGTAAATTATGTAAGGAAGGAATAAAAAATATTAGGCATCTGTTAATTGAATGTAAATGCTTGAAAACAGAAAGGGCAGATATAATGAAGTTATGGAAGAATAAATATAAAAAAAGTGACTATACAGAAAGTGGATTATTGGTTTTATGCTGGGTTTGGGAAAAGATAAGGGGGATTTAGATATTATGATGTGAAAATGGAATGGAGCAAAATATGAGAAAACTTAGACTGGGGAATGGAAAATAAAGTGGCCAACAGGTTTTTCTGGACATAATTGTTGAGAGATTCTTGACTCCGTTTAAGGAGAAGCTACAGTACATCACATAAATTATTATTAAATAAATATCTTCTGGTATAATTTATATTTTTCTGCTTACATTTATTTGTAATGATTGTGAGAAAAACTTTTGGTTCTTTTTAAATAGCACACCCAAATATATACATATCCCTCATTAATATCCTCACTGGATGTTATTTTTATCTATTTAGTATATTTTTATTATTATTTGAAGATTTGTTTTGTTGTTAAGGTTTTTTATTTTTAATATTGTCATATGTGTATGATAAGCACGCTTTGTAATTACATTTCATAAATTATTTTTAATGCATTTTTATTGTTATTTTAAATTAAATCAAAGAACGTAGAATATTATTAAGTTGAATGTTTATTATTCTAAAGAATCTTCTACCCCCCCCCCATCCAAAAAAATTCTAAGGACCGTCTTTGCCTTTTACATAAATGAGTTGGTACACCCATATATAATCAAAATTGATATTTTTAGAAAACTTCTGGAGCGAAAATTTTTATATCGTTATAAAAATATTCATATAAACGTATTTTAAATTATTTTTATTGCCATTAACAAAACAAATTTATTCTCTCTACATAAATAGAACCATAGATGGTAAAATTAATGTTTACTTATATTTTTATCGAGTTAGAATTTTTGAGGGGATAGAAGATCTATCTATTTTTCAAATCCATAACTTCAACAAATCTAAAAAAATTACTGGAAAGAGGAATTTTGGATTAATGATGTTTTACTTATATAACAATGCCCTCATTTTCTCTTTTATTGTTTAAAACCACTAAAAAATATTTACTTAATTAACTATTTCACCAAATTATCAAATCATTAATTATGATCATGCATTGTTCACTATTGTCAGAAATAACTTTTGCAAATATAAAATGAGCCCATTTGCATTCATACTTTACAGTTATTATTAAATAATAAGTTAATATTAAATAATAAGGAGAGAGGTTGCCTTGACAACGGTGAGAAATGTTGATTACTATCTATATTGGTATGTTTAGGTGGTGCCTGTTTTCTAATGGTTAGTTATTATTAAGTAATTTAATACACTGTACAGGTTTACACACACCTGCACATATATAATGTAATTTATAAGGGATTCGTTTCATCATCAGATTTTCAATGAAGTGGATAGCTGAAGAGCTGTGGGTTGGAGTAGTTTGAAGCCTGTCCATTAGGACGGATTGTATATATGTGTGAGATAGTAATCTGGAACAAATTGATGATTGCTGGTTTAGCATGAGATACGTTTATTAGTGATTATTTATCTTTTCAACATGTGTGTGATCAGGTGGGTCAGCAATATGAGATGGCATGGAGAGTTGAGGATCACGTGAAAGTCTGAGTTCGAATCCCTTATATAGTTATTATTAAGATAGCCACTCTGAAAACTGGTCTGAGAAAGGAAACAATCCAAATGCACACATGTATTAATAAAGACTATGTAGGATATATATGTAGCTAAAAAATAAAAAGTCTTCAAAAGCCCTCTAGAGAGCAAAAGATTCTATAGAGAAGAGTAAAGGAAAAGTGTGTGTATATCTATAATCATTTAGAGATAATATATAAATGTCTTTGTAAATAAATCATTAACAGAACTTATATAACTAATACAATAAATGTGCAAATTATGTATAAACAATTGAATGAAGAACAATAAAAATCTAATTATTATTAATCAAATATGATTATACTAGTTTTATTGGGAAGTTTTTTTAACTTTCTTTAATTTTGCAATTGTCTCTTACACAAGTAAAAAATTATTTGACAAAGTTCTTACATTAGGTATGTAGTCACATGAGCACTGGTTTTTCCTACCAGTTCATTATAATTCCTTTCATTTTTCACTACTATTACTATGTATAGAAAGAAACAAAGGAAGAACAGTTTATTCATGTCTCTCAAAATATAATCTCCTATTGATCAATGTGGTTTAGTGAAGTGATAAAGGATGAAATTCAAGACCTAAGAGGTGGTGAGTCAAAGCTTAAACTTTTGATGCTTAGACACTACATGAATTCCTGATCAAATAAATATTCAATTAATTAAAAAAACAGCTATTAAGTTATTCATATTAACCAGATCACTGGAGGCAGAATCAATTGAAATTTTGACATTAATAATAATAACAAGCAACAATACACCTGATATAATAAAAAATTTTCACATATTTTATTGGTCGAAGTTTTCATTTTAGTACATGCTCTTCTCCATACAATAAAATTGAAAAATGCTGATTTAGTATGATTTTATTTAGTGATTTTAAAGTGAAATAATTTTTTTTCATAAGTATAGAATAATAATTTATGTAAATATATGTATAACATTTTATGCAAATATATGCACGATATTTTTACATATTTCTATTTTTTTTAATCTATTTAATAAAATAAAATAATTCAGCAGAAAAAATAATTATATATTTTATATATCAAATAAATAAATATTTTTAGTATTGAAATCTAAAAAAATAATTAATACATATTAATTTATCTTAACATAATTTTGTATGTTACATTAACATATTTATTATAAGAAGAATTATTAATACATGTTTTTGCACATGGAAAACAGTGATCTAAAATTCGATTAATAATACCATATAGTCCCACTAGTATTACTAAAACTACTAATGATTATAATAATAATAGGTAATTGTTGATTGAGTTTACAATCTATATCTGAGCTAAGAATAATATGATAATCTCTAGCATAATAAATAGTTAATAAATAATTATATATATATATAGTAAGCATATCAATTCATACATCACATGCTTCACTGAAGAGAGCATCAGTTTGAAACTGGTTTGGGAATAGGGATAAGTCTAGATAGAGATTTTAATTGCTCTCTCTTATGGAATTTATCAGAAAAACTTGTTTAGAGCTATTAGCATGATCATTATATTAAATATATAGTGCCAAAGTTCTGAAGATAAAAATTATAGAAATGTACATATAAATTACAGATTCATTAGTTTTCTATCATTTTTATATAATATTTTATTAAGATAATTACAACTCAACTAGAGCAAATTTGAATTCCAATTAAACAGAGCAACCATCTAGATTAGTGACTTTACACAGACAATTATGCTTAAACATTGACGTAAATTGTAGAAAAAAATCAATGAATATAAGTAACCATTAGTCTTTGGATTTATTGATTCAGAAAATATATTTCATTTGATGAACTCTGCAATAATGATGAAAATATTAAACTATGTGATGTAGAATAAGGTAATGACATATTCTGGAGATTAATAATTAGATTACATGGTATCATTAATTAAAATTGGCTTCGCAATAAATGTATGACAGGTTTAAATGATATCTCCAAAACTTTTTATAATATAAAAAAATATTTTGTGAATTATAAAGAATTTAAGGAGGTTGTTTTCTTTTGGCATGTTGAAACTGCTTGAGGACATAATTTCTATGCAAATGCACAGAAATATGCCATTTAAGTAGCCGTGCCACTATATAACATTCTATTCCAATGGTTAAGCATAGAAATAGTCCATTTATTCATCTGTGGCACCTATTTCTATGCTACAGCACAGAAATAGGATGTATTATTCTTCTGGAGTTTATATGAACAATAATGAGAATTAACATTTCGGATACAGGTATTTACAGCACAGAAGTAGGATGTTTATTCTGCCACAGCAGTAGCTGCCACTTATGGTGAACTTTGGGTTATGCAGTTTCTATGAAAAATCCCATTTTAAGTTTTGCTATGGTATTTTGTGAGGGTGTCTTTAATTGAGACTGTCAAAAGTTTTCAAATTTGCATGCCAAAGTTATTATTTTCCAAATCCAATGATGTAGTATGAGGTAATAAAAATTGTGAAAACTTTGCCTCGCTTCTCTAGATAAGGGTGATACTTTAATCAATTGTCAAAGGGGAGGTGTACGCATGATTTTTATGAAATCATGCTAAAATTCATGTTTGGGTGAGATAAATTGCGAGACCAATCGAAAATATTGGATTTATTTTGTGGCCACAATGTTGTTTTGAATAAATTCTTTCTTTTTATTCTTATTAAAATTACAAATTATATTTGCATGGCCACGATGTTGTTTTGGGGAAATTATTTCTTTTTATTCTTGTTAAAATTAACAATTTTATTTGTGTAGCCATGATGTTTTTGTTTTGGAGAAATTATTTATTTTTCTTCAACTTAAAATTTGATTTGCATCGCCATGATATTGTTTTTATTCTTGTTAAAATTACAAATTTCATTTTAGAAAAATAAAAATTAACAAAAAAAAAAAGATTTATCCAATTTATTTTTTATTTATTTTAAATAAATTTCATTATTTATAATTTTATTGTAAATTTAAAAAAGCACTATAAAGTTGAAAAAAAAAATACAATGGCCTGGTAACATTATAATTCTATTTGTTTACATAGAAATTACACCCTCAAGCGGTTTCAACATGCTAAGAGAAAACAACCTTTAAGAGATTGTTTAAGTCATCTAGATTTTGGAAATGATTGTAAATAATGCTCCAAAGTTTCAGGAAATATTACATATTAAAGTAAAAAAATAGAATTATATTTTGGACAGTTTATTAATGTAATGAATGTCATTAATGATATAAATAAACACAGAGTGCTTTTAGTAAGTATTAATTATTATTAAAAGAAAATCTATTTGTGTGGTTGGAAAGGAATGTTTTTAATAAATATATTTTACCAATTTTTGCTTATATATCTAAAACTTTAACTCATTAGAAGAGCAATGCGGAGACTTCAGATGACTCAACAAAATATAAAAAGAAGTATGTTGTGTATAACAAAAAGAGATAAAAACATGAAATACTTGGGTGAGAGTATAAGCAAGTATTATTGATATCATGGAATAATTAAGAATTTGAAATGGAACTTGACAGTAACTTGCAAGCCAAAAAAATGAATACTTGAAATCTTAAAGCAAATGCCAGGAGCGTATAAAAAATGACCACTTGTGAGATGGACGGATGGTATATGAAATTTTGCAAGTGTGATATTAAAAAGAAAAGCTATGGATGGAAAAAGCTGCATTTCATAGTATATGGATAAAAATTTTAAATAATGTTGATGGTATATATATCAGTGGTGGCCAACTTTTATGTTCATAAGATCTACTTTTTATTTTAAAAATGTGTTGCGATCGACTTGTTGTCATAGGTGTAGTCTAAATGGAAGGAGGTATGAAATACATACTATTTTTATATATCTACCTAATAAAAAATAATTATTTAATGAGCCAAAATCCTCATGTCTGGGGGAATTAAAACATGAGTAATTATTAACAATATTTATTAATTCCAATTAGCTACATTCAATCAAGATTAAAAATATTATTTTCAATAATAATACAGCTTAGTGGACTTCACCTATCTAGAATTGGAAAAAAAATTAGAACAAAAACAAAAATAACAGAAAATTTGAAAATTTTGACTTAATTTGATTCACTCATTACCCAACAGCTCTTGCCCGATTGGCCTCATGATCGGCCACAAATGGCTTTGCGATCGACTGGTGGATCATGATCGATTTGTTGGACATCCCTGGTATATATGACTCATTTTATTTCTCTTCAGATTTCAAATAGCTATTTTTATACTAAGCAATTTTTTATTCAAATATTTATTGAAGAAATATATTTGTTCACAACCACTTTGAAAATAAATTTTATACAATATCTAAGTGCTTCTTATAAAGTCTGGTTGGGAACTAAAAATAATTAATTGATAATTATTTAATCATCCATATTAACAGTATTTCATGGGTTACCAGTCTTTTTAATTTAACACCTCAATATTTTGAGCCAAATTGATGTTGAGTTTTAGAATATTTGTTTAGAAATGGATTTCTTGAAAAAAAGTTTCTTCAATAACAACTATGTGACCAATAGCATTTACCACATTCCAATCCTAGCCCACATTCTCCATGTTACTTATTAAATACCTATATAGCTATTATAATTTTTATTTAAATGTTTTATCACTACTTCCACCTAACAACTCCTCAAAATTTAGCAAACATGAAACTTGCTCTATAGTTTTCTGTTTAATGTTTATCCTTTGACTTTTTTTTTGTTTTATTTTTTTCATTGCTTTAACCTTGGTTTCACTTCTTTTAACCTCAAACTTTGAAGATTTTTTTGAAATTCCTAAATAACATATTGCTAAAACTGCCAGTGTAAATTCCAACCTTGTCAAAATAACATCCATTTAGAAATTCATCTTGTATATATATAATACAAGCTACACTATTAATTTTGATGAAGCTAAGATTGTCTTCTTTGAGAGAAATGAAATAAAAAAAATTAAAAATCTTTATCATTAGAAAAAAAGTATGATTCTGAAGCAATTAACATATTTAAAAATGTTTTTAATATTAAGACTATGGGAAGTGGAATTGGGGGTAATATTTAGTTTAAATATGTTATTTTGTAATATTTTCCACATAATCTGTCTGCTTATAGCAGTGAAACCATTGGTAGTGTTTTAGAATTTATTTTCTTGGCTAGTCTAATTGAGTTGTGAATTTGGGGTAATTTTGATTATTTATTAACCAGTTTCAATTAATCTGGTGTTAAATATCCATTGCTTGACTTTTGTATAGCCTAAAAAATTATCAAATTTCTCCTATATATAATTATGTCAGGTAGTAATCAATGTCAAATGCTTTAGAATAAAGCCAAACTTCCATCCAAATATAACAACTATACTGGAGATTTTAACATCAAATTTCAAGCATGAAATGGATTAGGCTAGGTTCCAAAAATTCTCTAAAGTAAAGGGTTGTTTGTGATTAACAGTTCATATGGACAATGAGTATATTGCATGAAATCAACTAATAACTAAAAATAATTTGTCATATGGTTCATTACTTGGAAGTTTATGAAAGTTTATCCTGAAGTATGATCTCTGAAAATGACAGAATTGACTTGCAAACTATGGACCTTATGCTCTAAAATGTGTTTCTTTACCACTGCCCTAAAACATAAATGCTATAGTAGCTGATTATAATTTTTTACCTGAAATATATATATATATTTTGCAGGAAAATTAATCCTTTTTTACACTGTGATCTTTAGATTCACCATTTCTTTAGATTATTTTGTATATAAAGTGTGACACCTCAGCTTTTTCTGATACAGTTAAATGTCAAGTTTCATCATAGCATAGTATTAAAAAAAATTTTTTTTTTGATAGTTTAACTTTTCTGATAAACAAGCTTTATTACTATCTAATAATTGAATATTTACATGTCTGATTAGTCAATATTAGAACTTTTATAATTTTTATAACTTAAAAGTAATCTTAAGAGTCAGTTTAGTCAAGTGTTGTTAGCCGAGAGGTCAGCGCAGCTGCCTTGCAAGCAGGCAGTTGGTTGCAGATAGTTGTTGCAGGTTTGCCTCCCAGCAGATGCTATAACATATGAAAAAAAAAAAAGAAAGAAAAAAAGTGACAGTTTATAATGTTTAAATCCTTCAAGTAGCTCTTATATAATTTTAAAATGCTTAGTTTTAGGGATATTACTAACTAAAAGTAACAGTGAATTTAACCTTAAAATATTAAAAGTAAAACCATCATAGTTTATTTATCAGAGTTTATTCAAATTTGATATTAGAATAAAACTTTTAAGATAGGTTCAAACCTTTAAGACATGTTGCAAATATTTAAATTATCTATAAAAGTACAATATTTGATTTTAATTGTATTAGGATAAATGAATTAAATAATCTCAAATTTAATTAATCAAAGTATATAAGCAGTTAATTCTTATAATAAAACTAGCAATCTTTAAGTAAAGAATGCATTAATGTATATAATGATGCATGGTTGGGAAAGTTTTAATTTTTTAAAAACTTCCTTGTTAGGTTTAATATTAAAGTTGTTCTTAAACATTTATTTTAAAAAGCTATAATTAACTAATATTCTAGGATCTTATTAAAAACATGTTTAAAAAAAATATTATAAGGTATTGTTTTGTTTAAATAATGTAATATTATTATGTATTATTTTATTTTTCATTTATTGTAATACATTTAATTTACTAAATAATTTGATTTTAAAAAATATTTATTTAAAGTTTATGTAATAATTAATTAACTGTCCAGACTTTTATTTTTAGAATTTTTTTTCTATTATACTAAGAAGTCTGTGACTTCTGATAAATATGTTAATTGGGGGTAATCAAAATGTCAATTTCTAGTCACTGAAATTGGTCACATGACTTGTATTATAAATACTTGCCTATATATGCTTGCTTATTTGTAAACACTTATCTACATTTTTGCTTGCAAAAAGGATCAACAAATTCTTATTTTGCTTAAGTTTTAACTATTTTTAATTAGTTTTAAAGTTCTAAAAAGAATGAATATCGAAATTAACATCATCTAAGCTCAATTTTAAACTGATAAAACTTCATAGTGTTTCAAATTACATTACAATGATATGCATTATAGGAAAGTCAACAGAATACTCAACAGAAACTAAATCATTTTTGCTAGAATTAAATACTTCTATGGATTTTATGGAAAATGTTATTGCTCCTGTTATGTAAGAACTTTTATTAATTCTGTTTTCTATACTAGAGGTAGATGATATTACAAAATTAAATTTTAAGATTTCTTAAGAGCATTGAGAATGTTAAGAACTTTATATTCTCATAACTATTCATTGAGCAATTTTTATTTGAAGAGTATTTCTCAAATTTTTCATGTATTAAAAAGAAAACATTTCTTTTGGAATGAATTCATTTTAAATGAAAGACTTTTAATCCAAATTGAAAAACCTGTTTCATAATTATGAAATGTTTTACCTTAAGGAGATATTCATTTAATTTTTTTCATATGCCTTAATTTTTGCTATGAAGCTTATATTATTTGGACACATACATATTTTTTTACACAAATGCATTATGAATAAATGACACCTAATTTATATATCATACATAAATTATATAAAAGCTATATTCATTAAAATGGCATTTATTTTTTATTAACAATGGCATGAAATTGATTGACTCACAAAATAGCTTTATTATGTCTAATTCAAGCTAAAACAAGAAAATATATTTTTTAACATAATGAAGTTAAGCTTACTGACTTTTTCTGTTTTCTAGAAATTTATTAGTATTATAATATGTATTTTTAAATTGAATATATTATTGAGATACCAATGGAAATTTATTTATTTGAATTTATTATCTCCAAAATTATTGCTTTTCATCAATTGCTGGAATTAATTGTATTGCATATAATTAAAATGTGAATGCTTTTGAATTATTAGTGTAAAAGTTTATCTACAAACTTATTACCTTCCATTTATTCCAAAAACATCTGCTCTTCTTTCTTCCCTTATTAGAATTCTCTATTCTAAAATTGACTTTTGAAAAAAATTGCTCCTTAATGTTTATCAACAATAAGTGCATTTGAAAGATATAAGAATTTTGATATATTCTACTGAAATACTAAATATGCATTTTTATTGTTGCTTTATTCATGAAATATATTTCATCAATTTGAATGACCATAGTATCTTTTAAAGATTTTGCTTAATCTTATTGTGTAAAATATTGAGCATCTAAGTTAAATATGCTATATTACAATAAGCTGGAAATTTGTCAGATGCTTCAGAACACTATTTCAGAGACTGTATTCTGTCAAATGGTAAGAATACCAAGATGGATTCTTTTATTTTTGATAAAAGGATATAGTTATTATATTTAAATATTCATGATATTGTAAAATTCTATCATTATTAATACTATTTTATGCATTTAGATTTGGTATACTTTTATAAATTATTTGTGAATTATATTTACCAAAACTTCCCAGAATAAATATCCTGATGCTATATTTTAAATGTGTTATATTTGTTCTATTGTGAAGTTTATTTATTTTTGAATGTAAATGCTTAAAGTGATAGAAGCTGATGTATATTTTTATATGTCATAATTTTCTAGTAAGCTATGTTTAGCATTAGTTATTAATTTTATTTGTTTTACACATCAGTTATTGTTATTTATTTTAAGGAGTTATTGAGTATATTATCTTTTCAGTGTATATTTAATAGAGAATGTGGCTTTATCTCTCTCTTATGTTGTGATATTTTCCACTGAATTATTTTGTTCTTTTCCTTGCATTTAAAGATGTAATGCTGTATTTATGTCAAATCCTATTATTATTATTGTTCTTTCTTAATGATTTACTCTCATGACTTATATGACTACTGATCAAGTCCTAGTTTATTTATTACTCTCAGATGTAGGTGCCTTTCTCTTGAGTTTATGTCATCATTTATTTTGCCATATCATCCCTAATGTGAATTTATTTGTGATGCATTTTTGTATAAAGCTATGGATAGTGTACTACCATGACTTTATTCTGGTAATTGATATTTTTGTAGGTATGACAAAATGCTACCTTATTTTCAGTTGCATTCTTAGCATATTTAAGTGTATGTATGTTTTGATGTGTGTGTCTTGTAGATGTACTTTGCAAGCACCTCAACATGTAAATCTGGTAAATTTTTAATATTAAAATTTTATATGTGGTTTCAGTAAAACATATACATCTTCTTCAAAATTTATCTCACCATAAGTATTGGAAAGTTATAGTTTGTAAGTGTATTGAATACATTCATTAGGGACATTAGAATAGAACAATTATTATGTAAAAATGAGAAAACTTATTCAAATATCAATATTGTAGATTTCATTAACCATCCAATATTATTTATTTTCTATTTATTTATTTTAAATTGTAAATTACTATTCTCCACCATCTTAAATTTTGTCTAGTGTATCTGAAGAATTCAACTTGATAACTTTGTAAAATAGCAAGAATATTTGTTTCTTAAATGTTTTAATGTCAACATAAATGTTATTTTATTAACTTATTTTCTTGACTGTTTACCATCACTTGCACACATTCAAAAATTTAAGTGTCAAAAAGCTGATCATAAATTTTCTTTATTTATATGCATTGAGAGTACATAAATCAATAGAATTTGACATGAGAGACACTTTAGTAAATTATGCATCTGGGAGGTTAAGAATATGTACAAAAAAGAGATAATTTTATTTATTAAAAATAATTATAATTATTTATTCATTATTAGAAAATTTAATCATCATCTATTAAAAGATCACTTTGTCTCATTTAGATTACTTTGTTTAATCATTATAAATTCAAATGATAGAGTTGCTTGGTTTGAATTCAGAAAATATTTAAAAAGAATTTATTAGTGTGATATTTTGAGTGGCCATAAAATCCCTTATCCATTTATTATATGGGAATGTTATCCTAATATTTTGTTTTACTCTAAATTAAGGTTTTTCATGTTTAGTTTAAATTTTAAAATTATTGTAATTTAGTGAGAGATGATTATCTTAAGGATAAGAGTATGTCTTACTACCTTGTTTACTAGGATCTCATTCTTTATCTAATAGATTTTTTTCAGAATTGTAAAAGAAGAATAAAATTTATAATTATTAAAATATTCAGCATATGAACCCCGAGATATCCATTTTACATATGATTGTTAGAGATAATTATTTTACTTAACAACAAAATTTATTTTAAAGAAGTTAATGGGACAAAACATAAGAAGACATACTTCTATTTGATAAAAAGAAATTTAATAGTAAATCTGACCATGACAATGAAACTCATTATGGTGTAAGAGGTGTTGTAGTTGAAAGATATGTTATGAATAAAAGTTAAAATAACCTAACCTTTAATGACACTTGCTTAAATATTAAGAACCTTTATATTTTAAGAAGTGAGTATGAAAAGTCTCCTGCTCTAATTTGCTAGTATGTTATATTTATTTTAATATAATGTTTTATCTATTATTATTTACCCTCACTGCTCTTACTATTGTGGCTTATGGCATTCAAATCCTGAACTTAGCCAGTATTATTTCTATTTAGCCAATATTGTTTTATTTTGGTGGCTTTAGTGACAGTATTATTCTCACTTCATTTATTTTAGATTACAAAGTTATGGCTTGCCCAACATATTGACTTTTGGTTGGTTTGAGGGTTCTGGTTGATTGTCCTGTTTGTGATAGCTGTACTCCCCATAGATTACAATATGTAATAATAAACTCAATGTAAACATGTTTGCTGAGTCTATTAAGAAAATATATTTTATTCACAAATAATATGCTTAGCATATTTTTAACTATTAAATTGTCATATTCATAACTATCTAAATTACCAGCTTATATATATATATATAATCAGTGCTCAGTTTATATGTGTGGGAGATGGTAATCTGGACCAAGTGATGAGTGCTGTTTAGCACGAACTATGTAAAATTATAACAAGACCATTTGTTATAATTTTGCATTGCTATAAGTATGACTATTTAATAGGTGAAAGTATGCAAAGCATATTATTTGTGAATAATATATAATATTTTCTTAATAGATCCAGCAAATGTGTGTACATCGCGTTACAATTGCTGAAAGAAAATAAATTAATTTAGTTTTGAATTATAATAATAAAGTATGGAATTAATTCACACTTTAAAATAAAATGTGTTATGTATAAATAAAATTAATGTATATCTTTAACTTTTAGTCAGTAATATTAATGTTTGCTACCTAAGAAAATAGAAATTTATCTAAAAATAGTCATATGAGCATTATATTGTCATTGTTTACAATTTCAGAATTCGACTAGCATTATAATATGTTATATTTTAATTAAATTTTGAGTTAGTAACGATTTTTAAAATGATCTTATATATAATAGATGACAGGAAAAATTTCTACCTTGTTCCTATTTCTATATTTATTTTATCTATAAAAGTAACATTTGATTTTATATTTTTTGATTCACATCAGATTTTTTTAACAATATATATTTTTTGTAAACAGTATTTTCATTTTCCAGTATATCCAAGAAATTAACCCAGTTTATCAAACGTTTTTATTATAAATTTATTTAACGTAAGTAATATTTACTAAGGCAATAGACCTCAAGAATGTGCGCTTGAAAATGCGAAGGTAGGGACCGCTACAGGTCTTAACCACTAGCTTATGCCCTTCTTTTCTTCCAAGGCATAAGCTTGTGGTTAAGACCTGTAGAGGTCCCTACCTTTGCATTTTCAAGCGCACATTCTTAAGGTTTACTGCCTTAGTAAATATTAAAAACGTTTTTATAAAATTCAATAAAACAGCTACCAATCTTTGCATATACATATTTCTAAATGAATAATTCATAGCTCATTATCCCTTCCTAAAGTTCAATAACATATATCTTCACATAACATCTTACCATGTTCAACATATTATATGACATTTCATCACACAGACTTTTAATCACAGTCAAAGTCGTTATAAGGATTATTCATCATTGTTCAAAATTATTATGTAATGTTTTAACTTTTTCTTCTAACTCTTAAGAGATTTTTTGTAAGCGAATAATATCATTTTTTAACATTTCAAAACTTCATTTCTGTTTCATTTACTTGTTATTAATTATTTTGTTTGCAAATAAGTTTATTTTACAGAGTTTCAATTCATATAATTAACTTGCAAAAAAAATAATTTATTAATTAGGAATAAAAATTCTTATCAAATAAATAATTTACATATTAAAATGTTAAAAACATCTATATTAAGAATTAATAAGAGCAGTATTTATATATGCAGAGATAATGAAGTATTATCAGTTATTACGTAAATATATATATATATAATAGATAGAAAAGTAGTTAAGCATTGTTAGCTGAGAGGTCAAGAAAAATTGCTTGGATGAATGGGAGAAAAAATTGATAAATGAAGCAAAGAAAAGAAAGGGATTGATAAAAAAATTAACGGTGTTTTCATAAAATAAATATGATGTAGCTAGAATTGTATGGAAGGGAGTGGCAGTAGCAGGGTTAACATACGGCAATGATGCATTATATGTTAGTAAAGGGGTATTAGATTGCTTAGAAAAGTACAAAGGGAAGTAGGAAGACATGCATTAGATGCTGAGGTGTGGACAGCAAAATAGGCAATTCAAGGATAAATGGGATGGTCAAGTTTTTATATAAGGGATGCAAAAAGCAAATTGAAAATGTTCAGTAGATTGCAGTTTATGGATAATAAAAGAATAGCCAAAATAGTATTTAATTGGGTTACAAGTAAAGGGCATGCAACAAGATGGGTGGGAAAGGTAATGTGGTATACAGAAGATTTGGATAAAGAAGTTATGTCAGTATACTTGTACAAAAGATGGGATGATTGTGTTAGGAGGACTGTTGAGTGTTATAGTGGGAAGGAATGGGATAGAAGAATAGATGCATTAATAAAGAATAGGGAGTTGGAGAGATGGAGAACTAGTATGGAGAGTAAAATGAGTTTAAATATATATAGAAGTAAATGGAACATTGGGTGTGAGTTAATTTATGATAATAGTAAGGAAAGTAGTTTATTGTTTAAGGCTCGAATGGGATCTTTAGCAACAAGGGAATATACACGTAAATGAAAAATATGGGTGATTTAGTCTGCACGTTGTGTAAGGAAGGCATAGAAAATATTAGTCATCTGTTACTTCAATGTAAATGTTTGAAAGCAGAAAGGGTACAAATAATGAAGTTATGGAAGGTTAAATATGAACAAAGTGATTATAGAAAGTGAGTTATTGGTTTTTATGCTAGGTTTGGGAAAAAATAAGGGGGATTTAGATATGAAGGTCATGGAGTTGACAAAGATTATGTTGTGGAAATGGGATGAAGCAGATTATGGGAAAACTTAGGGTGGACAATGGAAAAGGTAAAGTGGCTAACAGGTTTTTCTGGGCATAGCTGCTGAGAGATTCCTGACTCCATTTAAGGAGAAATCACAGTACATCACATCACATCACAAGTAGTTGGTTGCAGATGGTTGTGGGTTCACATCCCAGCCGATGCTATGACACATGAAAAAAAAAGTAGTTAGGTAGATAACTAGGTAGATAGACAGATAGTTAGATAGATAGACAGGTAGATAGATGAATAGGTGAATATATGGATGGATAGATAGGTACATAAATATACATAGCTAGACAGACAGATGGATGAATGGGTGAGTGGCTAGGTACATAGGTAGATAGATAGATATAGAGAAAGAGAGAGAACAATTCTCTACTTAATTTCAAATAAAATAAAAATCTGGAAAGGATTTTCAGATATTAGCAAAGATTAGTTTTTAATTTTATTTAAGTATGAAAAAATATTTTGATAAGTAGGAATTTATATGTACATAATTTTCAATAGTGCCAATGTTTTTTTTTATAAAAAGTACTTTTTACAAATCATGGTACATATTTTTTTCAAACATTTAATGTCATTTAACTATGGAAAACATTTTTTTTCTTCAATTATTGTCTCTTATTTTATGCCTATACTTTTGTGTAATATACTTTTCATATTTCATCTACTAAATATTGCATAGACAAATTCTATATATATCTTATTTAAAAAGATATAAACTGACAAGGATTTATTACCTAAACATGTATATAATTATTTCAACCACTCAATGGAAAAAAAGTAGCAATAGACTGTAGTATCATTTCTGTCAATGTTCGTTTTTTTTGGAATCAGTGAATCTACTTTTTTTCTGACAAATCTATATTAATCAGATTTTTAACTATAATTTTACTTATTTATTTCAGAATATTTATATTTAAAACAGTAACAACTCTCTTCATACAGTAGTATCATTAGTGCAAGCCATAGTAATCAATGGATGCTAGAAGGTTTGTGAATAAAATCCCTATATAGTGTCTACTCATCCAATACCTGGAGACTAGTTTCTAGCTTATGGCTTTCATCAGTAAAGAATACTGCATTTAGATCTTTGGACGTAATGCAACTCTTGAGTAGACACCTTTTATCTATTTATGTAACTATAAAGCTAAGAGACCAAATAAAAGTAAATGATGTTTTCAGTTAAAGCTAATTCAGTTTTATAATCATGGAGATATAAACCCAGTTCAACATCTATAAATTTTGGTGTATTTGGGTTTTTTAATAATCATACTTACCATCATCCTAGATAAAAAAAAAATTGGTAATAAACTACTAAAACATCACATTGTCAAAGCTAGAAATTAGACGAGGCAGCAGTAGATAGGAATTTTAAGCACAAACCTTCTAGCAACCATTCATTACCATGGCTTGAATTGGATGTCACTACTGTATGAAAAGTTTGCTATTGTTTTCACAGCTTGTATAAGCTTAGAAATAGTGATCATGTGACATTTTTATATTTGTAAATTTAATTTTTCTATATGTATCTTAATAATGCAAAACACAAATGTTATAGCATGTACATAACAATAAATGCTAACATGCAGAATAAAGAGTGTTAAACTGTCACTAATAGTTGCAACTTCCAGTAATAATAACTGATTATTATTGCTTGATGTAATATCCTATTTTCTATGTAAAACAAAACAAATTATTTTCTCTTTTTGGATTACTGTAATAATCGAATAAATGTTATGAACATTCATACAGAAAAAGTATTTATTTAACCACTAAACAAATGTGATCCCTATTCTTTATGCACACAAGATGTTAACAGAAAAAAAGTATTTATTTAACCACTAATATGCACTCAAGATGTTATCACAAAGGCAAAACTCTCCAAACAGTAGTGCCACTCAGTGCAAGCCAGAGTAATCAATGGAGGCAAGGTTTGTCCATAAAATCCCCATTTAGTGGCTACTCATTTAGTATCCCCAGTTTAATTTTTAGCTTGTGGATTTCATCAATGAGGAGCCTTGGATCTGATATCACTGCACCTAGATCCTAAGGTCTAGGTGCAGTGCTCTCCGATTCAAGGCTACTCAGTGATGAAATCTATAAGCTAAAAACTGGTCTGGTGATATTGGATGAGTTGGTCCTAGATGGGGATTTTATGCACAAACTTTCTTGCAATGATTGATTACTCTGTCCTGCATTGAGTGACACTACTCTATGGAGAGTTTTACCTTTGTGTAAACATATTTATATAAAAATAAAAAACCTTAATAATTTAACCTTTGATTTTATTAATTCTAAACATACTTTCAATATGTGAAAGATCATATTCATACATATCTATCATCTGTAGTGTTCCCAGATTTTATGTATATTTGACAATTATTTTAATATTTAAAAGTGTTTAATTTTAATATTTAAATAGCCCAATTCTTTGAGAGAGGAATTCTTGTATCTTT
Source organism: Epiperipatus broadwayi (assembly GCA_028023455.1). NCBI lineage: Eukaryota > Metazoa > Onychophora > Udeonychophora > Euonychophora > Peripatidae > Epiperipatus > Epiperipatus broadwayi. The sequence goes on along the minus strand of JAQFVV010006394.1, from coordinate 1,416,682 downwards.
TCTGTTTATTGAGTAACAGACTTTTACTATAGCCCAGGCCACTTTAATCTTTCTCTTTGTGTCTTCTCTTTCAATGCATACAATTCCAGTCTTTGATAAAATGAATTTATGGCCAGAAAAGATACAAGAATTCCTCTCTCAAAGATGTGGGCTATTTAAATAAATTTAAATATTTAAAAAATTAAAAATTGCCAGATGTACATATGCTGGGAACCCTAGAGAAGAAAGATTGTTATAAACATGATATTTCACATATGGAAAGCAAGCTAAGTATTAATAAAAATCAAGTTTAAATTATTAAGGATTTTGTATTTTTATATAAATATCTTTTGTGTATGAAAGTTCATAACATTTACTTGAATATTTCCTATATAGTAAATCTATTTCACTACTACAATTCTGCCACCTAGTGAAAGCCTTTGCTAATTAATAGATCCACAATAGCAGTGAGTAATAAATTCCCATTCAGTGCCATCCTATCCATATTCCTAGAATAGTTTCTAGATTACAGTTTACATCAGTGAAGAGTTTTAAATCTGGATTTAGTCCAGTTGTATGATTTTAATATAGTGCAGCTTTCTTGCAGAGGATACCTTTTATTTTTTTTCATTCAAAACCACTTAAATGTTTTAAACTGAACCCTACTTGCTTGCACAGTTTTTAGAGTACTTTTAATTCCCAGCCTGAGGAAGAGTGATTTACTCCAATTGTTTTATGTATTGAACTTTGTTTAATTTAATGCTTAATAGTTATAATGCTGCCCACAAGCTAAGAATTTAAGAGATATATTTTCCATTGCAACTTTTTGTTCTTTTTAAGTACTATCTATAAAGTCTTCAATGTAGTTATACTCTATAAAATTAAGAGATCTCTTCTCAAGTACCATTTATAGTAAGTAAGCTTGAGTAATCAGATATTGGTCATTATTAGATCATAAAACATATTATCAGGAATATATTTAGAGTCCATTTTCTAAATTTAGTTTAGAAAGTTTCAGAACAGTCCTCATTCTCATTAATGCCAAATCGTCATTAACGTAGAGTTAACGTACATAATAGAAATGAGACAAGCTTTTTGCTCCAGCACCATCTATAGTAAGCTTGAATAATCAGAGATTACAATATAATAAAGCATATCATCAGGAATATACTTACTGTCCATTTTTTAAATGTAGTTTTATAAAGCTTCAGAACAGCCTTTATTCTAGTTAAAGGCAACGAGTCATTAATATAGTGTTAGCCTATATAATAGATATGAGACAAACTTTTTTACCACAGCAATAAATGATTATCTGATAATAGTGCATATTCTCAAGAATAAATTTAATAAGCCTATTTATAAAACCTAGTTTTAAAAAGTAACAGAACAGTCCACATTTTGTGTTCCCTGCTTAGTTCCAATTTCATTCAACATCTAAGTATTTAAAACATGCTATATAACTTTCAGCTCATCTTCCTTTTTTAATTTTTATTTTCTACACATATGTTATTCGTTTATTTTTAATTGCATTTTAAAATTAATCCATTGTAACTATTCTGTCATAGATAAAACATAAACATTGTACTACTGGCAAATACCCCTTAATGACCATCAGAGAAGAACAGTAAAAGTTATTACTGATCAGATTTATCAATTGGTGTATTGTGAGAATTTCATAATATTAATTTCAGAGTTCTTACGTTTATTTTGCTACAGAAAGACTGCTTTATAAAAAATTTGTATTGCTATAAACATAAGCCTGTTTTATATTTTAAAGTGCAAAATTATTATTAATAAATCTATAGAATATATAAAAAGCTTTATTGTGTAAATACAAACTACTAGTCAAATTAATGTGTGATGATGCAATTATAGAATGACAAATATCAATGCTAGTGCTCATGGATTGTAGCCCAGCTCTGTTATCTTTGGTGCTCATACTTCTGATCAACTCCTAAGTAATAAAATCATTTGATTTTTATTTTGAATATTTAATAACTTAACTATATTACTTTTTTGGCATTTTTAAAAGCAGTTATATTTTCTAAATGTTTTAGCTATACTTGCAGCCTAACTCTATTGCATAGGTTTTTATGTCTGATGAAGGCTTAATATTCAGTTGAAACAGGAAATAAAATTGTTTTTCCTATCCAAAAAAAAAAAAAAAATCTTGAATCAAAGAATTTCAGTTTAATATCTAAAATTATAAAATATAGTAATACTGCCATCTGCCCATTGAAAATAAAGACCTCATTAATATCTCTACAAGAAAATTGACAAATCTGAAAAAATGCTCTTCACTCCCAGGATATTCAACTTCAAGCTAAAAAAGTGGGGCATTTTTAGTTTTGCAGTGGATAGATGTAGAGAGCTTGAAAGTCTGAATTCAAATTCCTTCTAATTACAATTGTATTTAGTAAAAAAGATCAACTTCTTTCTCACTTTTTTTATTGCATTATTGTGTCACAACTATAAAGAATAAGTAAAAAAATTAAAAATGCATGGAAATAAGTGCCTAAGAATCATAGATTGTTGTATATGTAAATAATTAATTAAATATAATATAATTATGTAGTAATATTATTAATGTTAACTCATTATGCATAATATGGAAATTACTGTGTAATATTTAATGAAATAATCAATTAATCGCTGCTGGGTATATATTTCTTTCAATAAGTAATATTATCAGCAGATTGAAAACTAGGTGAGATCTCATAAACATACCTTAATATCAATATATTTGTTTGGGATTTAATTATTTGTGTATTTAGATGTTTTCCAAGAGATTGTAAAAGACCCAGAAAGAGACCACATATGAGATGGATGGATGAAATAAGAAAATGTGCAGGGGTATTGTGGAGAAGAGAAGCTAAAGATCGGAGAAGATGGATTAAACTTGGAGAGACCTTCATCCTGCAGTGGATTGATAATGGTTGATGATGATGATGATGATGATTTAGATGTTTATTTGAAATTAAGGATATGTAAAATCAGTTTGATTAAATGTTGTCTTATCTATTAACATTAAATAATATAATAGATTTAATTAAGTTTGTCTCTAAATTCATATTCATACTTTAATATCAAATTGAATATCATGAATGAGGTCAAATAAAAATTGTGTTATGTTTAATTGTAGTATCAAATAGTTTCCAAATTACTGATGATGATGGTTACTAATAGAAATATATTTCTAGAAAAGACTGATAGACTTATTAATCAGTTTATCACTTGAAACATCATAGAAAAGTTCTCTAGATCATAGAAAATTTGTATAGAAATCATAACATAAAATTAATATTAGTAATATGACTAATTATCTAACTATTCTTAGCTGTAAAGTCAATCAAAACAAAAAGACTTTCCTCAGACAGATATTGTTTAGTCTATTACTGACATATGATAAAAAATAATACTCTTACAAAACATTCTAATAAAGTTTAGAGTTGTTTTTTACTCTTTTTGCTTTTCTATAGATTCATACTTTAAATATAGTTTAAAATTTTGTAAATATAACAGATTCATATTTTAAATGTAGTTTGAAATGTTGAAAATACAATTCTATTATAACATATATTCATATGAAATTATAACTTTTGTTTAGCATTTTAACTGCTTCAACAAATATAATGAAGTGAAAGTTCATTGGAGTCATGAATAGCATTTAAACTCCATGCTTTTTCATATTTTATTTGGTATAAATTCTGTACAACTTTAATTTCAAATATTGTTAGCTGAAAATAAAATAGAAATTATTCAAGTTACTATCCTAAATTTTATATTTCAGCAGCGCCCTCTGTGAATAAATATAAAGTCTCAACTTCAAACATTACCTTTCCAAATTTTAAGATATTTCAGAAGCTGGCTGTTTGAAGTTCATTCTTTATATTTATTCATAGAGGACGTTGTTGAAATATCATAACATTTGGGAGGTTGATCTGAATATAAAGTTTCATATATATATATATTTAATTCAGAAGTACATTAATAGTATGTGTTTCTTTTATTCTTAAACTTTAGTTATAATTATTTATTAAAATCATTTTAAAAAAGAATTCTGATGTTTTTTTCTTTTTTTTTAGGTAAGTTATTATATTGATTCAATTGGTGCTACTGTCTTGGGTATGTAAATAATTAACTTTGACTTTTTCTGTTTAGTTTTTCTGCTTATATAAATAACTAATTAAACATTACATAAAAATGCAATAATATTGATTAACATTAATTTAATTTCTACTGCTATAGATGGCACAAGTTACTGATATTTAATATTATATATATATATTTGTCAACTCATATTTAGAAATAATTACAATAAATTATATAATTGAATAGAAGAATGTATTAGTATTCTTTCCGTATATTAATTTAATTTTACAACATATACTATAAAGTGAAAACTTTAAGTAAAGTGCTTCCATACACAATACCTCAAAAGAAATTATCTACATGCCTATAAGTAGCATTTTTATTCAGCTAAAGCACAAATTTATTAACTTCATCAAAACTCAAAATAATATTAGCAATAATACTATATCTATTGTAACTCTAAATGTGGTTTAATTTATTTTTAAGGTGAGACAGACATAGTTTCACATGACACGATTTTTAATTGTATCATGTTTTAATAAAAAATGTATTGCTAATGACCCTAATGTAGTATGGAAAGATGTATAATAATAAATAATAAAATAAAATTTTCTAAAATGTATTGCATCTGAATATTTATAAGAGATTTTGTGGATATTATACAATAGAAATTTAATGTTTTAAATTGTAGTATAGCTTAGGAATCAATGACTTAATTGAAAGAATGCATGCCATCCAAGTGTCTAGCTGTGATTGAGTTATTATAGATACTAGTTATGCTAAAATCATATTATAAAAAAGCAATCACACACACATATATTTATACATCAAATGTAATTTAAATAGCTAACCAACATCAAATTAAAAATTCATTACCAATGGTTTCTCTGCCAATGCAGACATCATACTATCTTTCCACTATATATATTTGTTCTTTAAAGTGATTTTTGCATTTGAAAAATCTGACTTTATAGACAAATTGTAGGTAATGAATTTAAAATTTGATGTTAGCAACTAATTAAATTTTGAATTGATTTGACTTTTGATATTTGATACTATGCATATATAAATATATATGTAAAGTATCAATTTATCTATTAAAACATACTATATGTACATTTTAGATTGTACTAATGGTAGACAATAAGCAATAAACATTAATTAAACAGAAGTTATATATAGAGTTTGCAAGACAAACTCTTAACAAGATTTGAGAATACCCTCAACCCCAGACTGGTTTCTGCATATAGCATCATCAGTGAGGGGTTAGGATATTCATTAGATTAAAAATACTAGGACTGATGATGCTAGATGCAGAAACCGGAGTGGGGTTGAGGGTATTCTCAAAGCTTGTTAAGAGTTTGTTTTGCAAACTCTATATATAACATTTGTAAACACGAGCTTTATTAAAATTAGGTCATGTGACATCTGACTTGATTTTTTTTTTATCAATTTATTTTTTGCTACTAAGGCTTTGGTGATTTTATATTACTAGAGCTATTAATATATGGTGTATCTGAACTTAATTCAGTCTCATATGGCTACTTGAGTTAGATAGCTGGATTTTTAGACATATAGATGTCTGAAAGTTTCAGATTTTCTTCTCAATAGTTATACATTAGATAAAGTGCTGGGCTAGCCCTAGTATTTTTACTCTAATGAATATGCTAACGCCTCACTGGCAATGCTAGATGCAGAAATCAGTCTGGGGTTGAGGGTATTCCAAAGCTTGTTAAGAGTTTGTTTTGCAAACTCCATATATAACATTTGTAAACACAAACTTTATTAAAATTAGGTTATGTGACATCTGACTTGATTTTTTTTTATTAATTAAGCAGAAATACTTTTGATTATATTGTATTGATAAACACAGTTTTTTGGAAATCATGTGATGTCTGTTTTTTTTTCTTTTGGCTACAATATTGGAGTTGGGACTATGCTGCACCAGTTGATAATGATTACAAAATAATCAAAAGTACTTCTGTTTAATTGGCATATATTATTATTGTCTACTGTTAATATAAATTAAAATTTATATATATAAGCATAATATAAAATTCCAAAAATAATCAAAGTGGACATTATGAGTGTATTTAAATAGAAATTGAATTTCTGTGTTTGATATCAGATTTCAACTTGTCACTCTAACAATTGATGATGGCAGTTTTTATTTTCAGAAAAACACCCCCTGCAAGTCATTGGTTCAATTTTCATTAAACATTGCCTTTTATGTCTATAAATTTATATTGAGAAGATAAGTAAAATAACTTTTAATGTTGGAAATTTTTTTAGTCAAAAGTGCACTAGACAAAAATTGCTGACTTCATTCAGATTTTAAGTGTATTCTCATACATGTTTTGGTGTAGTTATTTTTCCATATAAAATAACTTTAGTATGAAACATTTTGTGATATATTTGTGATATTTAATTAATTAATATATATGTGTGTAGTGCATGTGTGTGTTAAAATGAAGATTTTCATAAGCAATAAGTACAAAAAACATATTATTTTGATTATTTTATACACAATTAACAGAACTGTTATACTAACAGTTTGGTGGAAACATATCTCCATCATCTACATAAAATGCCACCCAATTAATAACATTGCCATCCAACTGAAATGTCTATACAATAACACTGCTAATTGCATATAGATAAAACCAGATAACATAGTTTATATATATAGAAATAGATATATGATATCTCCGAATATATATAATATATTGAATGCTGTTCCTTTTCAACATATTGGTTATAAACATTATAAAAATCTTGAACCTTATTAACAAATCTGATGCTGCAAAATAAAAATAAAAATTGGGCTTCAAAGGATATTTCATTTATAAAATGGTACTCTCATCAACTATTATTGCTTACTGAGCGAATAGATTTTTATCCAACTTAACTGTGAACAAAATATCTTTAAAATTTTTTAGAGATTCCAACCAGAAACTAGTCACCAGTGATTTTATTAAGTTCTTCAATACTATCCCTAAAGCATAAACTATTCAGTTCATAATTTGTTGTTGTCCAGATTTATATAAATAAACATCTGATAAATTCTATTTATGAAGCAGATGAGCACAATGCCCTTGGGTTATCTTAAATCTGTTGATAAGATCAAATCGATCTGGCTTTAATGTTGGATCTGGAAAAATATATTTGCTTTTTGAGCCTAAATCATCCACTATGTTCAGCATTATAGGACTAAAAACATTCTTTACAACCATATAATATTTTCTATAATATTACACAATGTAATAATTATAAATTTATTATTACAATGTAATAATGTAAAATATTTACAAATTTCTGATGGTTTTAAATTCAGATGAAACAGGAAATAAATAACATTGCTTTAAAAAAGTGCAAATGAAAATTGACAACTGTATTATATCAAGTAAGAAAGGGTTATTGAGTGAATTTAATATTATTTTTCAAGTAAATCTGATTTATGATTGTATGGAGTAACAACTTTTACACTTCACAAAGTAAGTATATTGTATTATTTTAGTTATACAGAAGGCTTCCAATATTATAATACTATATTTATTGAGTGCTTTAAACTCTAATATAGTCATTACTTAGTGATTTACTAGTTGAACAATATCCTATTAAATACTAGATTATTCTTTACAGTATATGATGGTATGTTCAGCATTTAGTACTATATATATATATAATGAATGAATTTTAGTATTCTGATGCAAATTTGATATTTTACATTAACATTTTTTAAAAAATAAAATAAACTGATGTCTCATGTTATATATATATTGCCTTCAATCCACGAAATTCAGATGTACTAAAAATATAAATACATAAGGATTGCATGTGAATGTATTGTAAAAATAGATTTATGTAATATCTTTTATTTTTAAAGTGTTAGTATATGATTGCATGTTGATACTTTCCCACTTTAATTCAAATTCTATTTATTACTAAACATCCTTTATGCAAAGCATAAATGAAAAATATCCAATAGTCTACTCACATTTTAAAGACAAAATATCTAATCTGTTTATTTATATAAAAACTTCTATTAATTTTAAATGAATATCAAATGTTTAGACCTTTAGAATAACTATTGAGGTTTATTGACCTACATTTAAATAGAATAAAAAATTAAGCTGTTTTTTTTTTTTTTTTTTTTTGGCATTAGAATGCTAAAATTGACAACTGTTTTATTATAAGTCTTTTCAATGCAGACACTATCTATATATTTAATTAAGGAAACAGAAGTGATTTTTCTCTATGGTAACATATCATTTTAAATCCTCTCTTTCAGAATACATGAACTTTTAAAATTATCATTTATACCTAACATCTATTATATTGACCATGCACAAAATTACTTGTCAGAAAGTGAATTTCTTTAATATATGAGCAAGATGGGTATAAACGGTATTGCATGAATTTTGACAAAAAGGGACAATGCAATGATATTGACAGCATATAAAAAAGGAAGTAATTTCAACTGTTTAAAATTTATTTTGAAAGTACTATATTTATTAATCAGATATTTGTGTGTGGTATAACATGATAATAATGAATAGTGTCTTGTTAGAGACCATTTGTCTTTTAATTAACCCTTAAAAACAATTACATTTTTTCAGAAATATAGTAAAATGCACATATCTAAAAAATATTTTAATTCTACGAATTTAATGTGTTTATGGAAGAAAGAAAGGCATGTCAATACTGATATCAATTATAAACAGTTCAAATGGAAGTAAATTTTAATACATATATTAGCATGAAGAAAATGATTATATAAAAGAGAAGAAATACTTTATAGCATATAATTATATTACTAAAAAAAATTTGATAGTTTGCTACAATTATTTAAATTCAATATCATCATCATTAACAATTATTATCAATCCACGGCACTATGAAGGTTTTTCTAAATTTTTCTATGATGCATAGCCTTTCTTCTTCTTTCTTTAATCTATCTCACATGTGATCTCTTTCTAGGTTTATTATGATCTTTTGGTATCTGATTTTAAACTTCAATTAGCAAACTATTGTCATTTCCTCTAGCAATATGCCCATCCCAGTTTTATTTTATTTTATTATTTTTTTCAATGATATCAATATTTGTGTTTGTTATCCAAATCAAGTATTTCATTTTTGATTAAGAACTGATAAAAAAGATACATTAAAATCCTTCCTTTTCAAACATCAGAAATATATTTTTTTAATACTAAGTTACGTCCATCAAAAGCATATTATCAAGATTAATAGAAGATGCTCAAGTTAAAAATAAAAATATATAAATAAATTATTATTAAAAAACATTTTAAAATTTGATTTTCATAATGATCAATTTTTATATAATAGACCAGAGGTGGCCAACAAGTCAATCGTGATCCACCGGTCGATCGCGCGAGACTAATCTGGCAAGAGCTGTCATAATGAGTGAAACAAATTAAGTCAAGATTTTCAAGTTTTTTTGTTATTTTTGTTCTAAATTTTTTTCCAATTTTAGATAGGCGAAGTCCACTAAGTCATATCATTATTGAAAATAATATTTTTAATCTTGATTTAATGTAGCTAATTTGAATTAATAAATATTGTTAATAATTACTCATGTTGCTTTAATTCCCCTGGACATGAGTTTTTTGGCCCGTTAAATAATTGTTATTATTTGCTAGATAGATATATAAAATATTATGTACTTCACACCTCCCTCCACTTAGATTATGCCTATGACAACAAGTCGATCGCCTATGACAAGTCGATCGCAACACATTTTAAAAATAAAAAGATGTTATGAACACAAAAGTTGACCACCCTTGTAACAGACCATTTTGTGTCAAGTTATTTTTCTTTTTTGTATCAATTTATATATATATCACAGAACATTCATTCCAAATACTTTACTCAGAACTATTTTGCAGGCAGACTCATGAGAAGTCATTTAAATAATCTTGTGAATACAATTTTACTTTTCATTTTTCAAAATGCCATTCATTCATTCTTACGAAAGGAGACTTTCTCTTTCATCTGATCTCCAATTATATATATATTGTAAATAAATCAACATTGATATGGCTGAAAGTTATTATTAATGGTGATCTTAGTTTACAAATTAATCAAACGAGCTTAACATTTCATATATTATTTTAAATTAAATATTACTAATTTCAAAAGCACATTAATAACTTTTACTACTGCTTGAATATATAATATTTAGGATTATAATCATATAACAAAACACTTTCATTTCAAATACATTACCCAGAACTATTTTGCAGGCAGACACATAAGGAGTCATTTTAATAAAGTTGCAAAATATATATATATTTCATTTATCAGTGCCCATGTATTCAGTCTGGCAAAAAAATAATTTCTCTTTCATCTGACATCCAACCATATTTACTGTAAACAAACCAACTATGATATCCTTTCATCTGACATCCAACCATATTTATGATAAATAAACCAACTATGATATCCTTTCATCTGACATCCAACCATATTTACTGTAAATAAACCAACTATGATATCTTTTCATCTGACATCCAACCATATTTACTGTAAATAAACCAACTATGATATCCTTTCATCTGACATCCAACCATATTTCCTGTAAATAAACCAACTATGATATTCTTTCATCTGACATCCAAACATATTTACTGTAAATAAACCAACTATGATATCCTTTCATCTGACATCCAATCATATTTACTGTAATTAAATTAACTATGATATCCTTTCATCTGACATCCAACCATATTTACTGTAAATAAACCAACTATGATATCCTTTCATCTGACATCCAAACATATTTACTGTAAATAAACCAACTATGATATCCTTTCATCTGACATCCAACCATATTTACTGTAAATAAACCAACTATGATATCCTTTCATCTGACATCCAAACATATTTACTGTAAATAAACCAACTATGATATCCTTTCATCTGACATCCAACCATATTTACTGTAAATAAACCAACTATGATATCCTTTCATCTGACATTCAACCATATTTACTGTAAATAAACCAACTATGATATCCTTTCATCTGACATCCAAACATATTTACTATAAATAAACCAACTATGATATCCTTTCATCTGACATCCAAACATATTTACTGTAAATAAACTAACTATGATATCCTTTCATCTGACATCCAACCATATTTACTGTAAATAAACCAACTATGATATCCTTTCATCTGACATCCAACCATATTTACTGTAAATAAACCAACTATGGTATCCTTTCATCTGACATCCAACCATATTTACTGTAAATAAACCAACTATGATATCCTTTCATCTGACATCCAACCATATTTACTGTAAATAAACCAACTATGATATCCTTTCATCTGACATCCAACCATATTTACTGTAAATAAACCAACTATGATATCCTTTCATCTGACCTCCAACCATATTTACTGTAAATAAACCAACTATGAAATCCTTTCATCTGACATCCAACCATATTTACTGTAAATAAACCAACTATGATATCCTTTCACCTGATATCCAACCATATTTACTGTAAATAAACCAACTATGATATCCTTTCATCTGACATCCAAACATATTTACTGTAAATAAACCAACTATGATATCCTTTCATCTGACATCCAACCATATTTACTGTAAATAAACCAACTATGATATCCTTTCATCTGACATCCAACCATATTTACTGTAAATAAAGCAACTATGATATCCTTTCATCTGACATCCAACCATATTTACTGTAAATAAACCAACTATGATATCCTTTCATCTGACATCCAACCATATTTACTGTAAATAAACCAACTATGATATCCTTTCATCTGACATCCAACCATATTTACTGTAAATAAACCAACTATGATATCCTTTCATCTGACATCCAACCATATTTACTGTAAATAAACCAACTATGATATACTTTCATCTGACATCCAACCATATTTACTGTAAATGAACTAACTATGATATCCTTTTATCTGACATCCAACCATATTTACTGTAAATAAACCAACTATGATATCCTTTCATCTGACATCCAACCATATTTACTGTAAATAATCATCTGACATCCAACCATATTTACTGTAAATAAACCAACTATGATATCCTTTCATCTGACATCCAACCATATTTACTGTAAATAAACCAACTATGATATCCTTTCATCTGACATCCAAACATATTTACTGTAAATAAACCAACTATCATATTGTTTCATCTGACATCCAACCATATTTACTGTAAATAAACCAACTATGATATCCTTTCAACTGACAAACAACCATATTTACTGTAAATAAACCAACTATGATATCCTTTCATCTGGACATCCAACCATATTTACTGTAAATAAACCAACTATGATATTGTTTGATGAAAAAAATTCTTACTTCTCACAAGGCATACGTTTCTGTCGATTCAAATATGAAGTCATCAGTTGTTCAGAGAATAATTTGAGATTTCAGATAACACAGGAATTTATTGTCTATTAAACAACCACTCATTGTCTATTAACATGAACTCAAAAGTTTGATGTGAATTTAGTGGTAATTTAAGTAAAGACACTTTTACTTTGGGTTAATGTTATTAAATAAGCAGAGCATTTAAACAAATTTATTTTAAGTAACCTTGGTTTTTAAGTAAACTGTTAAATATATAAATGATTGTACAAATTTGTAATAATACTAATGATAATTATCTATGCCCTCTATAGATTTTTTCCAATGTTTCAAGTGGTAATGTTAAACAAAAATAGTAACTAATTTCCTTTTAGATATGTATGTCCATCAATCAAATCTCTTGTTATCAGTGTCTGGAAATAACAATTGAGACCCTAACTGATAAAAAATGGTTTCTGTATTTGTTGGGGTATCAACTTACTATCTGATCTATTAGATGATGACAGGTTTTATTGACAGAATATATATCTAGCAAGAAGTTAGTTAATTTTTTTCATCAAACATTACTACTTAAAATATCAGAATATTTTTATAGAAGGCTTAGGTAATCTTTATATATATATATTACACATTTATGTGGTATTTAATTAATTACATGTGTGTGTAACAGAAACTTTGACAATTAATGGTTATAAATTTAAATAAGTAAAATACAAACCTAGAACAAACATAATCTTCATTGTCATTGATATCATCAGTGAAATACTACTATCTTTCTTATTGCATTGCCAAATCCATATAACATAAATATAATCTATTCTTTATTACATGTTATAATGCTTTTTTACAACCCACTATTGACACTTTTGATTGCCCCAACAATCTTCTTCAGAACTTCTACTTATATTTCCAAATCTATAGAAGTTCTGAAGAAGATTGCTGGATCAATCAAAACTGTCAATAGTGGAATGTAAAAAAGCATTGTAAAAATAAAGAATACAGATGATATTGAAATACTACTATGAAGTTGATTTTTATGTCTTGATGCCTGGCATTGTCATAGTAAAATACAAAACTTGTTGCCATTAAATACTGTTTTATCTGCCTTGCATATCACAAATCTTCAAGGAACTTTGTACGTAGATGCAGCATTACTATTTTGTCATGCGTTTGAACCTTAACTTATAGATAATCCAAAATCTTAACCATAATCTTTGTTAATGGAGTGTTGAGTAATTCTTAGAACATTAATCATTTTGTTGTGTTTTCATTGTTTTAAAGCATCTTTAATTTTAGAAAATCAAAATGTTTATTCTATGGCAAAAATTGCAACATCTTTTATATTAAAATTGTTTAATCCCAGTGTTTCATTGAATTGATATTTAACACAACAAATGCATCTAAAGCCTTTAATAGCCAATATTGCTTAAAATTCTTATTTCATATAAAAAGAATATATACCGATGTAGAAATTTAGTAGAGTTTAATTATGGATATTAATTTAAATTGCATTTTATACACAAGTATATCCAGATTTAAGCTAAAGATTAAATATAAGTGCAGCATTTCATTATATCATTTTGGTTTTGGTTATTGTGATCATTACATTTAAAAAAAGCCATTGTCATGTATCAGATATTTAAATTACAAAATATGGCAGAAATATATTGTAACTTTAAATATGTAGATTAGAATGAATATGTTCTCATGAATATCTTTTCACAAAAAAATTAATCACTCCTCAGAATTAATGGAACAAGTAAAAACTATTGAAAACTGGGAAGATGATTTTGCACTGAAGTGACAGATGAAGAAAAAATAAAATGTCACAGGATCATAAAATGTGGAATTTTCTGTGCACTATCATTGGTTAAATTAAGTATGAAATTTCATGGACATTAAAAATGCACCAACTTTCTAAAAATTCAAAAAAATATCCATTATAGTTTAGACCTAAAGATTTTGGATATTGATGTTTTCTCAATGTTTGTCATTATTCTCCAGTTAGCTCATATAATCTATACTACCCATGCTATATTATTTATATCGTATTACCAACAGCATGATTTAATTTTCATATTTAATTTTGAACATTTATGAATATTCTTATGTAATTACTTTTTATTAATGTAGAGAAAATCTTTTTTCAAAATCTAACTTGTTTAGGAAGATTTTGCCAACCAAAATCCTCGGTTGTTGAACTATATTTGATCAGGCCAACTTGAGATATTATCTGTAAATATTTATAAAAATATATTATACTTATTTTAACTGTTCTACCATATTCCTATCTCAAGTTTTTTTATTTTTGTCCAATGCAATCTCAAATTGAATACTGAATTATCAAAATGGGCACATTAAATTTTTACAGTTATAATTAGTTCATTATAGATGAGATAAGCTGTGAGATTATTTGACATAAGAAAATTGCAACTCATTTACTCATCATATTGACAACAAAACTCTTATCCATCACTTAAAAATACTTATATTTTAACTTACAGTCTAATTTACTAAAAGTTAGTTTATCTGTACAAATCTTAATGTTACTCTGGTATATCGCAGCTAGTTGAAAAAAATCTCTATAATTCATACAGAATTGAACCATTTTCCTAAAGCGTAAGCTTATGGTTAAGACCTGTAGAGGTCCCTACCTTCGCATTTTCACACGCATATTCTTAAGGTTTACAGCTTTAGTAAATATTACTTAGAAAGCAAGTTATTACATAGTAGAGATGTCTGCCCATCCCTTGTATATGTATTAAGTGGATTATGTCCTGTACACGAGGGGTCAGATTGACCTTAGGTCAACAATCTCGGCCTCAGGGTGGCCTTTGAGCATTCCATCATCAGATTTTCAATTGGATAGATAGTTGAAGAGTTGGAGTGTGGAGTACATTGAAGCCTGGCCATTAAAGTATGAGGTTTGGCTATTTTAATATATATCTGAGCACTTACGGCATATATGTGTGGAGATGCTGGTTTCGCTTGAAATACGTATATTGGCGATTATTTATCTTTTCAATATATATGTGTTCAAATGTATCAGTGTTATGGGATAGTGTGGAGAGTGGTGGGTTGTGTGAAAGTCTGTGCTCATATACCCTATATATTAGAAAGCAAGGTAATTGTGTGAATCATCCATTTAGGAGGCTCTTTTAGTTATATATATGCAGAAGATATTGTATATTGTAGAAGCTTGTGTATATCTTTTTTTAAGTAATGTATATTTATTAAGTCAACTATTGTTTTGTTTTGAAATGGAAACTCACCGTTCTAAAATTTTGATGTAGATAAAATGTTTTTTTTTTTTTTTAAAGCTTTGTCTGTTAAAAACAATGAATGTTTTTATTTCCTTACTATTTTTAAATTTAAAACAGTTGATTAAAATAGTTTATTATTTTATCAAAAGAAATTTTTTATTTTATATTTTTCATTGTTTATTTTAATGTTATTTTATGTTCTCCCGGTTTCATTTTAAAAGCATTAAAAAGTAATTTAAATGTTTTTGGTTAATACTAAAAAATGAACTTTAAAAATTTATATTTTTAAAATCATTTTGTTTTGTTATCTACATATATATAGAATAATTAAAATGTTTTTATATACAGTATTTGTATCGTCTAGTAATGGTTTTTAGTCCGATCGGTAAACTTTAAATATACATTGTAAACTGTTATTCATTTATTGATTAATATATGTGTATGGTAAAACTGACTTATACAACCAATGGAAAATTAAAAAAATAGAATTCATCACTGGTGAGGAAATACCCACAGAGAGTAAGCTAACTACATTCTATATACAGATAGTTTGCAATTGATGATACAAGAAACGCTGAGAAAAAGACCTAGGATTCAGATTCACATTATTCGAAGTTATAAAATTTAATAACTGATTCCAACTTTACAAAATTATGGAAACTACTTTTTTAAATACAATTTTTTTATTTATCAATAAAATATATTATTCTTTTTTGATAAACATAATAAATTCTACGTTTACTAAAGTAATTGCAAAAACGACCCGGATGAATTATTTTCTTTAAATGTTAATTTTTTTTGCTACTAAAATATAAATTCAAGAAATAAATAACCTAATTATTATTTTTTAATTTTACTTAAAAACTACTAAGGTAAAAAAAATACTAATTAAAAAAAAAATCTCAACGTAATCTCTAGTTTAGTTTTTAACTTTTTCTAGGCTCATCTTATTGAAACGTTTTTTTTTTTTGTGTTTTGACATAATCACGTTTCTTTTTTTATTGTTGCAGCTATTATTATTTAAAATATTTTCATTCTATCCACTTACTTTAAGAGCATTTTTGAAAATAGTAAGCAAAATATAGAATTTAATAATGTGAACTACAGCAGGGGACAACATGCACATATCTCTACCAATTGCTTATATTAATATCCCAAGTTGTTTCAGTCAGTTTTTCCAAAGAGGTTACTCACAAAAATTGTTTTAGTTCTAATCTTCAATAAAATTGGAAAACAAGCTAGGGTGATCTAAGATTACTCCTAAATAGAGTAGAATTGTGCTTGAATCTATTATTGGAATATAATGTTTAGATTATAATGTTTAGATGAAAAGTTGAGCATACTATCTTTGTTCATGGTGAGAAAATAATAATGAAAAGATTTTAGTTCAAACAATATTAGGATGCTGTAGTGTTTTGTAAAAATGGCAGACATATTTGTGCACTCCGGAAAACTAGAATTTATTCGAGAGGTCGTTTTAGGTCGTGCACTGATAACTGTGGAATTTAATTAAGGCATTGACGTAATGGCGATCGACAATTCCATGAAATATTTGCTGATTGCACATATTCCAAGAAATATTTGCTGATTGCAAGTATTTCTAGATAAGAGACCATACATTATTGGACAATGTAATTGATTGTTGCAGTTGTTAGAAAGTGATAAGAAGACTGGGTAACAACTATGCAGGGCAGTTATTAGAGGACAACTCCAGTAGAGAGCAGTTATTTGAGTCCAACACCAGTAGAGATATCTCGCATCAGTGCTTGTGGTAAATGACCAGTGCCCAATGGAAATGTAGTCCACAGGTGTAGCTGAAAGAGCCCACAGAGATGGGGACACCGCAGCGGAGATATTGAGAGCATTCGTTGCAGACCATTCATTGGAGAGCATTCATTGCAGAGCACTCATTGCAGACCATTTTTTGGAGAGCATTCGTTGCAGACCATTTGTTGGAGAGCATTCATTGCAGAGCATCCACTGCAGAACATTTGTTGCAGACCATTCATTGGAGAGCATTCATTGCAGAGCATTCGTTGCAAGAGAAAAGCATGGGAATTGATCATTAGCGCACTATGGTGATAGAGTTGTTGCGGACTATTCACTATTCTGATAACATAAAATATTGTGAGTCTTATTGTGTATATTTATTTGCTGGCCGCACAGTCAGACTTGTGGATTTAACATACATGGACTTGCTATTCACTTCCATTATTAACATTACTAACTGGGATTTCCATTTTCCCCAGGTTCTCCATCTACAGCTAACTTGTTGTAATGCAAAACATCTTTTCTACTCACAGGTTCCAAATGCGACTGTGCCAATGTTAAATCTGCAAGTCTGACTGTGCGGTCAGCAAATAAATATACACAATAAGACTCACAATATTTTACGTTATCAGAATAGCAAATAGTCCGCAACAACTCTATCTCAATAGTTCACTAATGATCAATTCCCACGCTGTTCTCTTGCAATGAATGGTCTGCAACGAATGCTCTGCAACGGATGCTCTGCAACAAATTTTCTCCAACGAATGATCTGCAATAAATGCTCTGCTGTGATGCTCTGCAATGAATACTCTCCAACAAATGGTCTGCAATGAATGCTCTCCAATGAATGGTCTACAACGAATGCTCTCCAACGAATGGTCTGCAATGAATGCTCTCCAATGAATGGTCTGCAATGAATGCTCTCAATATCTCTGCTGCGGTCTCCCCATCTCTGTGGGATCTTTCAGCTACACCCATGGACTACATTTCCACTGGGCACTGGTCATTTACCACAAGCACTGACGCATGATATCTACTGAAGTTGGACTCAAATAACTGGAGTTGTCCTCTAATAACTGCTTTGCATAGTTGTTACCCAGTCTTCTTATCACTTTCTAACAACTGCAACACTCAATTACATTGTCCAATAATGTATGGTCTCTTATCTAGAAATATTTACAATCAGCAAATATTTCTTGGAATTGTCGATCATCATTACGTCAATGCCTTAATTAAATTCCACAGTTATCAGTGCACGATCTAAAACAACCTCTCGAATAAATTCTAGTTTTTCCGGAGTGCACAAACATGGCTGCCATTTTTACAAAACACTACAGATGCTTAAATACTCACTTTATAAGATACCAAGAAACTTTTTTAAGACTATGTTCAAGATAATCACTTTGTTATTCTTTGAATACATAAAAGGAAAAGGTAAAATCTTTTATAGTTTTACCAAAAAATATTAGGCTCTGCATTAAATAATATGCATGCAACCACCTATTAATTTTGAAAGGAGCAACTTTAGATAGGATAAATGATTTTCTTAATTTGATAAATTAAAATAGATATATTTTCAGTCAAGCATTTTGTGTTAGAATTTATATATGTATTTTGTGATGCTAAACAAGTTGATTAACTACATAACAGGACATGGTGTCACAGTAATATTTGATCATTATTGATTCCAATATAAGGAAAAGGCTTTTCAACAATCCCTTGTAGAAAAATAAGAATCACCAAGTGTTCCCTTTGCTTAAAGATTTGAATACTTTCAATTGTGCTTTATCTTTTAGCAAAAAATAGTTAAATAAAAATTATTGAGCAGTAATAGATTGTTAGCTGCAGTAGCTATGGGACAATAACCTGAAATCAAAAACTGTAATCTGTTGAAAAGTTTTCAAGTTTACTCAGGTTTACTTCAAACTCATATAAAAAGATGCTGTACAAATGATATTCTCAGTTTATCCCAAGACATTTCTGTATTAAAAGATGTTGTTTAATATGATATATAAAGTTGATATGGGTGATGAGAAAGTAAGCCTTCCGAATTGTATATTTGATATCTTAACTATTAACTAGTGTTAATTGCAAGTTATCTTTAATGAACTTTAAGTGAGAGAACAAACAGGTAACATTGACATAACTGAATGAAATGGAAGTGGACTGGACATATTTCTAGAAGAGTTGATAATAGATAAATACTTGAAGTATTAAATATATAGGGTATATGAGCACAGACTTTCACACAACCCACCACTCTCCATTCTATCTCATAATACTGATACACTTGAACACATATATGTCAAAAAGACATATATGTATTCATTCAGTTATTGAAGTCTTAAATTAGATTTCAAATGATTGTAAAAAACTGAGCAAGAAATCACATGGAAGGTAAATGATTGAGATAAGAAATCTTGTTGATATGATGTAGAGAAAGAAATCTATGAATTGGATAATCTGAATTAGAGTTGAAAGACCTTTATTCAGCAGTCAGTTTAGTTGTTGAAACTAAGTGTCATAATTTAAATATAAATGGAAAGTGTTGAAATTGTTGTGCTCTGCTGTTATGGCTTCAAAAGTTATAATTTACTGTGTTATAAACGTGAGTATCAATAATAAAAGAAACTTTATCTTTGATTGCAAAATTACACATATATAAGAATTACTTGTTTTCAAGGGATCATCTATTATATTATCTGTTCATTTCAGCTTATGTTAAAATATACATATTATAACATTTTTAAAATATGAAAAGGTTGGGAAAAAGACTTTAATATGCCTCATTAACTGAGGCACCAAATTTTAATGGTATAAAAATACATAAGATGAGCAAGGATTCATCAACTAGTCCACATTTAAGCCCTCAATTGAAAATACCAAGATTTAATGCACCAAAATATGTAAAATGCTAAAATTGTAATGAAACAAAATGTGCAATATTCAACTTATTTGATATACTATGAAAGTTGCATTAAATTATAATGATATAAAAAGGAACATACTTCCAATGGCCCTACAAATTAGAGCTTCCAAATCATAGCAATATAAAATAAACTCTTATTTAATGCCCTCAAGAATATGGCTAGCAAATTGTAATAGATTATCTTTTAATCAATAAAACCTAAACATTAAACACTAAATTATAGCTAACTACAATATGCATTGCATTATTAGTAATACATTTTAAATTAAATGAATATTAGAAGGTTACTATTTAAATTAACAATAAAGTACATTAATGAACTTCAAATTTAAACAAACTAAAATATTCTAGTTAGTATAACCAAATATCAACCTCAATGCATACAACTGTCAAATTTCTAACTACACAAAATTATTATCCTTCTAATCAAATAATAAATTATCATAATAAATATCCACTAAGTTAAACTAGATCAAATATGAATTTTATCTCCCATATAACTATTATATATAACAGCTAAAATATTTATGATAATCTTTTGATCAGTTACCAAACAACCATAATAAAACAAAGCAAAACTCTCCATACCATAAGTGCCACCCTGTGCTAACCACAGTAATCAATGGATGCCAAAAGGCTTATGCATAAAATCCCTATCTAGTGCCTACTCATCCAATATCCCCAGACTAGTTTCTGGCTTGTGGCCTTCATCAGTGAGAAGCCTTGGATCTGAGAGCACTGCACCTAGATCTTAGGATCAAATGCAACCCTTCAGCAGCCATATTTTATCTGTACTTAACTACAAAACTATGAGAATGAAATTGAAAACACAATAATATTTTCAATCTAAGCTCAATATCTTATATAGTCATATGGATCTGAACTCAGTTCAGCACCCATACATTTTGGTGTCTTTGGCTCTTTAACAACCATAGCCACCACTATCCTATTAGGCAGGATTGATGTTAAACCAGTAAATCTCACTGACAAAGGCCATAAGCCAGAAACTAGTCTGGGGATATTGCATGAGTAGGCACTAGATAGGGATTTTATGCACAAGTCTTCTGGCATTCATTGATTACTCTGGTTGGCACAGGGTGGCACTACTGTATAGAGAAAGTTTTGCCTTGTTTAATATGGTAAGATAATAGTTTATTAATATTCATATGCTGTTTATTTTCTTCTAGGGAAAGCAGGCTTCTTCCACACTGGAAGTAATCCAGTTATTATATTTGTATTTTCAAATCAAATGTCTCTTAAAATACAAATTAACATATTTAATTTCATAAACAAAGCAAAACTCTCCATAAACTATTGCCACCCTGTGCCAATCAGAGTAATCAATGAATGCCAGAAGACTTGTGCATAAAATCCCTATCTAATGCCTACTCATCCAATATCCCCAGACTAGTTTCTGGCTTGTGGCCATCGTCAGTGAGGAGCTTTGTATCTGAGAGCTGCACCTAGATCTTAGGATCTAATGCAACCCTCCAGCACCCACCTTCAAAGCTCCTCACTGATGATGGCCACAAGCCAGAAACTAGTCTGGGGATATTGGATGAGTAGGCATTAGATAGGGATTTTATGCACAAGCCTTCTGGAATTCATTGATTACTCTGGTTGGCACAGGGTGGAAATACTGTATGGATTGTTTTGCTTTGCTTATAAACAATTATGTGCTAGTATAAGATAGTGATCATGTGATGCTTAATATCTAATTTCACTTATAGAATAAATCTATTAAAATTCACAATATTAGTGCCTTCAGCATGTACACTTTATACTATATATATTATCCATCTCTGTTTCCAACTTGACTCTACTGCTACTCTTTTCTGTTAATAACCTTTTTAATACATAAATAGCTGCTTCTTACTTGCCACTATTCCATTCCAGACTTACTAACTGTTAACCAGTCTATCATTGAGCATTTATTGCTGATCTAACTTTAATAATCCAGTTTTTTAGCTGTCCCTATCTCTGCTTCATTTACCTGGAGCGGGGTAACTGTATATATGATCTAATTTGTATATAACTAGCTTTATTTGTATACAGATTGTATTCTAATTTAATCTATAATTTTGGGACAATCTCCCAAGTAAATTTCTAGAGTAATTTTCTTTAATAAAGGGAATATTATTAGAGGAAAGAAATCCATGCATATTGACAAAAAAAAAATCTTCTTTTGTTTATGTACAGTTTTACGTATGCGAATAGTATTAAGTAAATTTAGAATTAATTATATACATGCATTATAAATATACTTACTCTGATAGTTTTATTTAAGCCAGTTTCATACTCTTTGTACTAGCCAGGTAAAGTCAACAGCTGGAAGCATTTTAAACTCTTTTGAGGATATTCTAGTCACTCTTAGATATGTGGCACTTGGGAATCATCCAAATAAAAATAAAAATATCCAATGAACAGATGTTTGCTTCTTGCAGCTATGGAGGGGTTCAACAGTCTGGAAATATGACTATGGATCATATATTTTGTACTCTTTTGGTCTGACCATTAGTATGAATTGTATGTAAAAAACCCTATCTATATTTAACACTTCTGCTTGAAATAATGAAATCTGCTAAATGACTAAAATGTTATTATTAATGTGGAAATGTCAATTTACTTTTAATGAAAATGTTTGTTAATGAAATTAGGATATTTTTGTTATAAATAACGGGCAATGTGGGTGCCAAAATGTCCCTTATAAATAATACTCCAATGTGGATGTCTGAGATGCCCATTATAGATATTACTCCAATGTGGGTTACCTGAAATGTTAATTATAAATATTACTCCAACACGAGTGCCTGAAATATTTGTTATAAATGTTGTCTAACATATGGACATGAATTTCCATTAAATATCACTTTAATGTGAGTGCCCAAATAAGTCCGTTTCTTTTGTATTGTATATAAAGATTCAAACAAGTAATTAGTTTTCAATTATTATCATAATGTGATAACTATCACACAAAAATAATTATAGCAAAATAAAAGTCAAAATTGGTGATAGAGGTGAGAGGGGGAAATAGCCAAATTTGAAATAACTTTATGGACTAAGCAAAATTGAAAAAAATATACATGTAGTAAGTTAAAAGAATAGATAATATACAAACTAAATATATAAATAATTATAGACAGACATATAAAAAATAAGTATATAAAAACAGCAATGGTGGGAATCATAAGTAATAAGGTAGATGATCTTAGAGTAAACTATAGTGTGGTAGATTGTATGAACACATCAATCAAATAAAAAAATTAAGAGGTAATTATTAACTAAGATTAAAAGAGATAATAAAATTATCGTAATATTATTATTATTTAAGAAATATAATAAAACGAAATAGAGTAAATGTATATTAGAGCATGACTAACAATTGAAGGTCAAGACAAAGAATTAGAAAAGTTCCCAGCGAAGAATAACAACAAAAACAAATTGGAAAACAGAAAGTATTAAATAAGCCAGAAAATAGTGGCATCATAGCCTGATGAATAAAATGTTTGAAAAACTTAAACAAACAGCTATAAAAAACAAAATAATGAGACAAATACAAAAAATGGACAAGCTTAAAAGTCAATATAATGACACAAAAAAAATTAGAAAGTCAAGCTGAAATGCTTTGAAAATTAGAATAGCAAGTTAATTCAGGGTTCAAGAAATTTAAAGAGGAAATTATGATAGAACTCAACAGAAATATAAAGCAGGTTGAAAGTCAAATAGAAACAGCTTACCAGGAAATTAATAAAAATTAAAATAGTGCAAGAAGAAAAAATAGAGCTGTTATAGGAGGTAGGAATAGAAAATAAACTAGAGAATGAAAGGATAATAGAGAATATGAGCATTGAGATAAATAATTTAAACAAGTTATATAAAATTGAGTTTAAAAGTAGGCAAAATGAAACATGTAAAGAAATCTTAATTTATGATAATTAATTGTGAGCAGGAGAGTATGAATATAATCACACAATAGAAAGTAACAATCCCACAATAGTCAATCAATATCTGAAACTAAGAATCTTTTCAGGTTACATAGGTGACATTTGCACAGAACATATTAGCAGCTTGGAATGATACTTCATATTAAACCAGCTAAATGAGAAGGCCATGATCGCTATCACCTGCAGCCAGGCTTTATGGAGTTCCTTTTAAAACCATTAACTTTTTATGAATATAAACAAGCTCTATTACCTAGCAACTGGAGCAAAGAGTGCCAGGAAAATATTAGGCACCAAGTGTCACAAGATAAATGGTAACCAGGTGAACCTTTCACTCCATTCTTCAGCAGACAAGTAGCCAAATTATATGCTTTAACAGTCAGCCCACTATATAAACAATGATTCCTCTCATAACAAACAAATACTCATCGGAACTGAGAGAAAGACTGTTGAGCAGATGGTTTAATTACTCAGTAATTTTAATAGCAGCAGACCTAGTAATGAGGCCAAACATTGGGATTTAAACCCCAACCAAAAAGCCAATGCTAAATGCAATTAAATTTGGCCCTAGGAGAATTTCCTGGAATGGATATTCCTGAAACAAAAAAAAATCAACTGAATTGGAAGTGACTGATCACACTCTGCTTAAACTATATGAAAAACAAAAGGGGGATTCAGAATCTCCCTGCATGAGAGGCTACTCCAGAAAATATCAGAAAAAAGATCTGCTGATAAAAAAGTAAATTAGCAATGAGATTGACCCTCAGGCTTTACATAAAAAAATGACCTTGGATTATGTAATCAGGCTTGACTTAGAAAAATTACCTTGGATTATGTAATATGAAAATGATTTAAAACAGAAATGTTTTCTAATGGAAAGGAGTAAAAAAAAATATTTCCACCCAAATAAGCTTTTAAAAGGAAAATAAATTTACATAATAATTATAATGAGTTTCACCAAATTCAAGAGTTAATTAGTAACCAAGCTTATACGTCTGTGGTTTGAACACAACAGAGTATGACAAAATCAATAGGTAAAAAAAAAGTATAGTATATTCAAGGTGAAAAATAAAAGAAATAAAATAGTAATAACTATTAGACATTAATGAAAAATAATCTCAATCATGTCATTTATTTCAGTACATGTCAAGCAATGATAAGTAAGAAAATTATAGATTGAGATATGTGTGCATATATAGGTACATATAGTGACCCCCGATCATATTTTATGTTTTGTTAAGCTGTTTCTTCACATGACATAGATCTGTAGGTGGGTCTGTGCATAAATTCCCTTTATGATGCTGATTCACCAGTAGAGAAAAATCCTGACATTAACAGAATAACTGGAAGCAAAATTCCCAGCATATTACTAAAGAAAAAATATTGTAAGCTGAATGTGCAATAGAGATAGTTTTGCCATTCTCAGATTTCAAGTCGTGTTTTTCAACTGCTCATACTGTCATTATGATTTTTGCAAGATATTAAATATAGTTTGATCAACATAGAATTGATCTGTATTGTGTAGATTTTATGTTGGTTACCTCCCTGTGTACTTGCTCATCGTAAACCTCACACATAATGATATGTATTTTAAAAAAAATATTAATTTTTCTAATTAAAAAAAATAGTTAAAATTGGTCACTGCCTAAAGGAAGGAATTGATACAACTTTACTCCTTAACTAGAAGGGAGGTAATGTGACATATATATATATATATATGTGTGTGTGTGCATGCGTGTGTTATAGAACATTTTAAAATAAAAGTTGAAAGAGAAAAAAATATTTTTTTAAAATAAAAAATGAGTTATTTTATTAGGTAAAAATAGAAATACATTTTTCTTTATATAAAATCAAAAGACAGGATAAAGCCTATTAAAATGTAGGAATTTTTTAAATTTAATATTTAAAAGAACACTTATTCACTCTCTTTTAACTAATAAGAAAATTTGAATGGATTATAAAAACAAAAGAAAGTAAATTATAAATTTACAATAACTGAAACTAGATAATTAGCAATCTAATAAAAGATCTCTAATTTGTGTAAATTATCTGATCAGAAGGAATTTGATTTTATTAAAATTTAGTATTCTTTTTTTATATATCAAAGCATTGACTGGGAAGTGAACCTGGCCAGCTGCTTGGAAGGCAGCTTTGCTAACCACTAGGCCACCAACGCTTGACAGAAAAAAAATTAGTATTTCCAACTGATTAGATAATAAGTTTGATCAAAGTATAATAAAACATTTAGAAGAAAAAATAACTAATTATAAGAATTTGCAAAACTAATTAATAACATAGATAATCAGACAATGGATAACAAAGGTATATAAGCCACAAATTTTCTATTGTTTTATTCTTATTCCTATTTCTTCTGATATGTTTTGTTGTGAGAAGTCTATAAAATTTGCTTGAGTTTTGCTGTCAGTATTGCATTGTTAATCATTCATTCTATTGCTAGTTTGCTATACAAAATTTCCCAGTCATCAATCAGAAATATAGAGCAATATTCATGGACATCTAAACATTACCATGCACTGCTGAGTGATAGAGGGGTGTTCATTTGGGTTTCATGCTGTTTCATTGACAGCTGATGCCTGATATGTAGTAAAGGTCTTTGTCTACCATTGCTGAGATCCCTGCCTGTAAATATAGACATTATTGTTGACAAGACTAAGATATATGCCAATCCAGATCAGAAGCAAACATCTACCAATAGAAGCTAGGAGTGTCACTAATGAATTCCAGTACCTTCAAGGAGGTGAGTGGTGATCACTTCAGAAGTGGAGCTACAACAAAGACCTAGGTAAATATAAAGCACCAAATTCAATGTCTAGACAAACTTATTTTTTTTGAAATACTATTACATAAAAGCAATTGGGGATATTTTGGTATTAGAGCTGTGGCATGGAGCATGTATTAGACCTAATGCGCCTGTTCACTTTCATATTAATCCACTGATTACATTGTAATCTTGGGATCTGACCAAAATTGCATGTACATGGATCTTGTACATGCCTTTTTTTTAGCAAAAAAATGTATACATGGATCTTGCACATGGTATTTTGGCAAGATGTATAAAGTTATTGGGAGATTGATACGAATGTCAGCAGGCACAGTAGGTCTAATGCATGCTCTGTGTTGCAGGACTAAAAGTAAATAAAAGTAAAAACATAATATAATTTTAAACAAGTCATTCAAATATGTATTACTTGGACACTAATAACTTTTTTAAGAACATTGGAAATATAAAAAAAAGTGATTTGCAATCTTAATGAAGAACACCAAGCATCACATAATCACCATCTCTTATACTAGCACATAATTGTTATATGTGCTAGCCTTCTGGCATCCATTGATTACTCTGGTTGGCACAGGGTGGCACTGCTGTAGGGAGAATTTTCCCTTGTTTAATGAAGAACACCATTTGAAAACAAAAAAAAAGTGATTTGTCATCTTAATGGAGAATGCCATTTGTAAGAAAAAATGTGATTTGTGATCTTAATGAAATGACAGCAATACTCAAAAGAATTGTTAGTTTAAATAGGCAAACAAACAGTAAATAATTTTAGTTTTTAAATAATATTTATAAAAAGATATTAACTATATGTACTACTTCCACAATAACAACTTTTAAGAATGACATTTAAAAAAATGTGATTTGTGATTGTAATGAAATGATGCCAATACACAAAAAAATTGTTATGAAACAAACAGTAAATGATTTTATTTTTTTAATAATATCTATAAAAACACATTAAATATACTCATACGATATTTACCATGTAATATATAATAGGAATTGTTGGCTTGAAATAAAAATAATAATATTATCACAGAAAGTGGACATCTGTACTAAAAAATTTCTCTCTGAAAATGTAGAACGTGATTGCAGAAATGCTAATAAACATATTTTTTTTAATAAATAAATTAAATCAAAAAACAAAATGGAACAAAAAACACAAAAAAAATATATTAATTATGAGACTGAAACTGAAAACGTAGAACATGATCGCAGAGTATGCTGGGATTTACAACAGAAATGGTAATAAACGTATTTTTTTATAAACAAATTAACCCCCTCCCCCCAAAAAATATTAATTATAAGACTGAAAATGTCAAAGTATTACCAAAAAAAAAAAAAGATTGCATTGATAAAAGTTTTCACGTATACTCGCAGGGATTATTTTCTTTCAATTTGATCTCATTGCTATATTATACATTTATGGTGGGTGTGAAAAGACCTCCTATCTCCCCTACACTACATACAGCTCTAATACCAAAGTACCCAATTGGGTTGTTAACCCTTATTTTAGAAATGGACTAATTCTTAGCAAAGAAGGTCATAATTAATTTATTTCATTTTTACTAGAATATTAAGTTAATGTTTTACTTTTGTTTTGTGTGTGTGTAAATAAAAATATTACTTTAATTTGTTAATTTGTCTTATTCTCTCTTCATACCTTACCATATAAAATGTTAATGATATATGTGCATTATAAACGTACATGCTCTGATAGTTTGATTTAAGCCAGTTTAGTACTCTTGTTCTAACCAGGTAAAATCAAGCATTGGAAGCATTTTACACTTCTTTTGAGGATATTCTAGTCAGTTTTACTAGTTGTGCCTGGAAATCATCCCAATACAAATGAAAATATTCACTGAAGAAATGTTTGCTTCTGGCAGCTATGGAGAGTTCAATGGTCTGGAAATATAACCGTGGGTCATATATTTTGTATCATCTCAGTCTGACCATTGGTGTGGATAGTAGGCAAAAATACTATCCATATTTAATTCTTCTGTTTGAAATAATGAAATCCACTAAATGCATGAAATATTTATTATTAATTTAGAAATGTCAATTTAACATCACATGATCACCTTCTCTTATACTAGCACATAATTGTTTATAAACAAGGCAAAACTCTCCAGGCATTAGATAGGGATTTTATGCACAAGCCTTCTGGCATTCATTGATTACTCTGGTTGGCACAGGGTGGCACTACTGTATGAAGAGTTTTGCCTTGTTTATAAATGTCAATTTGGTTTAAATGTAAAGGCATATTATTCAAATTAGCTTATGTTTGTTATAATATATATATATATGTGTGTATGTGTAGTGTAATATTTAGAACATGAAATACTATGCAATCTATTGTCAGTAAAAATCATTCCAAGTGCTGAATATAAATAACATATAAAAGCTAATTTGATCCCAGTATATGATATAATATGTCATGCAATAAGTTTTTTAAATATTACACCTTATTCACAATCTTGCCTTAGGAATATTAAATTGAGCCTATTTATCTGCAATAAGTGAAAAATGCATTGTTTAAGTTATAATTGTCTTTTATGATTTGGTGCAGTTATAGAATGAATGACTCTGAATATAAAGGTTTGTGAATTATCACCAATTCACAAATTTTATCAATTCCCATGAAATATATCATTCAGTTATTTATTTTTATTATCTAAATTGCTTTCTGTGTAATTCCTTAAACCAAAGACAAACTGTCAAGCATTGATGGTCGAGAAGTCAGCGACAGCGGGTTTGCTTCCCGGTTGATGCTATGACACATGAGAAAAAAAAAACTTGACATGGATTTTGTTATTTATATAAATATAATGTTTAGTAATACGTGAATAAATAAATAAGCAAGTAAATAAATAGTTAATTAGAGCATTAAACATTTATAAAATAAATTTAATTCTTAAATTAATTAAATTACACAAAGCTATTTAAAAGTTTATCAACTAATTGTAAATATAATATGTAATTCCTCAAAACTGGAACATTAACTGATGTTCCTGAAGCTCAGTAGATACCAATTAAAAAAGAAATAGACTTTAGACCACACCTGGAAATATGCAAAAATTACGATTAACAGGGAGGTATTAAATGTGAATTATATTGATTAAAAACAAAGATATGTTTGAAAGAATCAACTGATAAAAATGGTTACAGGCTAAATATGTTACTAAATATTGATAATAGAAATACAAATGTCGTTTTTTATTGGATTTTACAGGACTTCAAAAAAACTAAGAAATTAAAAATCTGAGATCAGAAAGGTTATTGGAATAATTGGAGATTAAATATAGATGGAAAATGTCACAATTGTTCGATAATAATTGGAAATGATTTTTATAACTACTGTAACATAGGTTTGTAGTATCTTATAAAATCTTCTCATAAATCATATATATATTTTTCTAAATATAACGTAATGCAATGATTTTTTCAATATTAATGCAGCAGGTGAAATTCAAATTATCCTATAAGATTTGTTTTTAGTATCAAATACAAGTGTCTAATTAAGATTAATAACATACTAATTAATTAAGTATAATTTCAAAAGAAATAAAAATGCAATAAACTGCTATGGAACAGTTTTTTAAACAAAACCCCCCAACACACTTATTATAAATATCTTTATTAAGTCATTCCAATTTAATCAACAAGGACCAAGTTGTATGCATTCACAATTATGACAATATCCTTTTTAGTTAAATATCTTAATGATTTTTATTAATCATTTATTAGGCTAAAGATTATCTTATCATTTTAACCTAGATGTACATTTTATTCTTTAAAAAAAGATTAATTTATTTGCAACTATTTTTAAATACAACTCGTGAATTGATTAATCCAATTTTAATATACTTCTATCTACACAAATGTCAGATATATAAATAAAATGTGTAGTGACATAGAAATTATAATTATATCTAAAATATCTACATGTATATAGTTCTTATCTTAGAACAGCTGCAGCAAATATTTAATTACTCTCACAAATATATGAATTTTATATCAACAGAAATCCCCTTAACTTTGGCAGAAGCTTTAGAAATCTCAAAAGATACATGGTACAAGATGATTTAAAGATGATCTCAGATTTAAATGCATAGGTTTAGTTTTTAAAATAGAATAGTTATATAATACATATCAGTAATAAGTGCATATATCATAATTCCTTAAATGAATATCAACTCTTTCTAGATTCTGGATGTTTTGATGCAATAGTAGAGTAACTTCCATGGATTGTGTTTTCTGTTGTATTATTTCCATTTGCTTGAACTTATTATGAATTGAATAATAAACAATTTGATTATTTAAGTCATTCAGCCTACTTAAAATGAATAGTTTAAAAAAGTATATAAAAAAATATCGATATCAGTTGTTGGCTTCTTTTATCAATAATGGCACAAACTTTCGGCTAGTGTGCCATGGTAGTTTAGTTTCAATTTTTTGGTTTACTTGGAATTGGTTCAATACACTTTAATAGGTGATTGTATCTCATTAATTGGGAGTAGAGATATTCCTTTGAAAAAGTTTTACCCCAGATATTGTGTAACTTTTGGTACCTCTGCATAATAATATTTTTATTGATATAACCAATGTGTAAATCTTTTCTATTTTAAGCATTTGATTGGCCATTGAAACTGAATGAACAATAGTAGACTTTCTAAAACAAACATTGCAACAAACTTGATCATGTTTTCATGAGAGTCACAGACCTGATTTACATTATAAAGATTACCTCAGACATTTAACATTTTAAAAAAGTGGAATATTGATTACTATTATAGGAAAGATATAGTTAAGAATAAAATATATTGAAAACAGCTATTAGCTAAGTGCTTAAATACCGTAGAAAATAAACTTTGTCACAGAAAAAGGACATTTCAACGTTCCAAATGAAGAAACTAATAGATCACTTTTTGGATATGTGAATGGATTTGTGGTTTATGGATTGTTTGCATAGAAATCATAAACCTTACATTTAATTTAACATTATAGTTATTATTATAAATTTATTTAAATGCACATTGATTACATAAGTAATATTTACTAAGGCTGTAAAACTTAAGAATACATTTTTCTTCCAAAGCATAAGCTTGTGGTTAAGACCTGTAGAGGTCCCTACCTTCACATTTTCACATGCACATTCTTAAGGTTTACAGCCTTAGTAAATATTAATTATTATAGTTATTGTTATATTTCTGTTTTTTTATTTAACTTATGGCTCCTAATAATTATACTTCCTATAATAAATCAATACTAGTGTAAATATTGAATTTTAAGATATAATTAAAGGGGATTTGAATATAGACTTTCAAGCTTCTTTCAGCTATCCATTTCATCTTATATAATTGATACACATGATCACACACATTCCAAATACATAAATGATCTCCAATATACATATTTCTTGCTGAATCAGCACTCATCAGTTGTTCCAGATCATCATCACTCACACACATGTAATCAGTGCTCAGCTTATATTAAGACAGCAAATCTTTAAACTTTAATGAACAGACTTCACTCTTCTCAACCCTCCAACTCTTCAGCCAGCCATACCATTGAAAATCTGATGATGAAATGTTCAAACCTGTGTTAAAAGAGTTCAGAAGTTAATAAATGAGATAAATAAATGTGATGAAGAAAGATTGGTGAATTCATACAGGAATAAATTAGGAAAAATATTTATTATGAAGTAGATTGAGACTGATTGAAAATGATAATGACTTTATCACTTGCAAGGTTTTGTAAAATTTAAGGCTCTATAGTGACTGGTTGAGTTTAATCTCAGGTATCAAGAGCTCTGAAATCGATCATTCTACCACCAAAGTAAATAAAATAGAGAAATAACTAACCAAAGTACTCAGTGTTATCAGAAGTTCACCAATTCAAATACTAACTGAACTTATCATTTCTTAACTTTAGTGATCAAATGAGAAATTGTATGCTCACACCATATGTACACACATATGTAAATATATGTTTGTTTATCTTGTTTTATTGTTATACTAATTTTCTTATCTTTACAATACAGTCAACATTAATTTTTAATGGTCTATGTGTTTCTGAAATGATTATTTTTTGTTATATATCATTTTTAATTAACTTTTATCTTGCTTTAATGGGTTGCTGCTAGCTTTTTCAATTAAGATTAGTTAATATATAAATACATTTTTTGTTGTTTACTGTCTTTGGAAATTCATGTGAAAAGATCTTATTTCTCTTATTTTTTCCCCTCACATTTTATTTTGTAATTTATTTATTCCGTTGCTAATGTTTAATTTATTTTTTTTATTGGTTTTAATAATGTTATTCCATTAAGAGATCATAAAGGTTCATTTAAAAAAGTAAAAATTAAAACTACTTTTATTTTTGGATTTTTGTTTAAACAGAGAGACTTTTTTAGTCATATTTTTGTATAAATTATAATTGAGTCACATGATTCTATTATAAGATTATATTGCATGTTTATTTTGTTGTGAATAGTCTTGTAGAAACCTGATAGCAAAACCATCTACCAAACACTTGATCTGGATTTAAATCTAGACCAGAACTAAAGTTTGATAATGTTTGCTTAACCATAAAGATAACCATCCATTTTTGGTTAGAAAATTGGTATTTTCTTAACTAAAAAAATAAAACAAAAATGAAAAACTTATCAAATCTTCAATACCTTTTGAGCCAGCCTTCTTCTTCACTGCTTTTTACTGTAGAACTAACGGAGAGACTTTTTTTATGCCCTGGGCTACTAGAATAGCTTTTTTCTTTTAACTTATGGTTTGTTCGTCTTTGGCAGTAATTAAGATTTTCTTATTACTACAAATTTATCTTAGTGGATATTTTACCGTAGTGCTAGCAAGTCCTCAAATCCAAGTTCTTTTTTTAAAAAAATTCATTTCAAAGTACTACTTATGCACTTTTCTATTTAGTGATCCCTTTTATTAATATCCTCTTAAAATAAAATAAAATAATTATCAAATTTTTGCTCTGGAGTTACCAAAAATAACATATCTGAGCCACAGAGTTCAAAATCAAGCAAGGCATTAACCTATTAAAAATATCTTCAAATTTTAAATACTTTATAATTTTGAATTCGATGTGTCTTGCTTGTATCCTTTACATTGTTCTATTATTAACTCAGTACTATATATTTTAATTACTTCTATTATAAACTAATGACCAGTTTATTTAAAACAATATGTAACAAACACTTGTCATGTGACTTTTTTGGACACTGATTGCAGAAATGAATCAGGAAAGAATAAGTCATTTTTTGTGACAATTGACAGTTTTTGTAAAGAAAATAATGTTGGCAAAATCAACATGGCATTTATCCACTGATGGTTAGTTAACACAGTGACAATTCAAGGCATAAGGATTTTCTATATTAATACACAATCAGAATTTAGTATTCAAATATCATATAACATTCAAGTAATTAATTCAGACAACTTTTGGTCTTCAACAAGCTGGTTTCATTTTCCCTTTTGCTACTCTTCTGTGAAGAAATATTAATGAAAACTATTGCTCTATAATGGGATATTTGATGATATTGTGACTATCTACATATCTTCCTACTTACCTATAGAACTATCTAGCCTGCTACTTAAACTACTATTTACCTATCACTATATCTCATTCTGCCTTGTCAGGCACTGAGAAGAAAGACCATAGTGTTTTTTGATCTTAAACTCAGAGGTAAAAAGCCAATAAACTCACCATGCTGGCTAATGCGTGTTGGTGAGCAGCCCATCCATGTTCGTATACTATATGAATAATCACATAGTAATAACAGCTGAAGATTTTTATATGGATGTACAAAAAGCTTTTGATCAGAGTAAACAACATTTCAAAATTGTTATGGGAGACTTTAATGCTAGAATTGGTAGACACATGAAAGATGAAATTGCTGTAGGTAATTTTGGTTATGGTAATAGAAATGAAAGAGAACATAGACTTGTAGAGTTTGCAGAAAAAAAAACAACTTTATATTATGAATTCATTTTTTGAGAAAAATGTTAAAAGGAAATGGACATGGAAGCATCCAAATGAAGGTACACCAGAATTGGATTATATTTTGACTAACAGGAAATATGTATTTCAAGATTGTAATGTTCTTAATAAATTTAACACAGGAAGTGATCATCGATTAGTAAGGTGTAAGTTACGTGTTAATGTAAAACTAGAGAGACAAAAATTATTAACAAAAACTATATTTACAGTTGATATTTCTAATCTTCAGAAACATTCTAATGAATTTAAATTAGAACTTACAAATAGGTTTCAAGTGTTAGGAGATTTTGAACATGATTCAGATTTGAATGAAATTAATATGAAAATAACTGATACACTTTTAAAAACTGCAACAAAGATAGCTGGTAGAAAAAAGCAGCAATTGACTAATAAAATTTCTACTGAGACTAGAGAATTTATGAAGAAAAGAAGGAATATGAAGATATACAAAAGTGATGTATTAAAAAGAATTGAATATTTCGAATTTTGTAAAATGGTACGGAAAAGAGTGTAACTGTGAAATAGCAAGGAAAGCCGTAGAAGAAAATAAAAGTCTCAAGAATGTTAAACAACATTTTGGTATTGGTAGGAAATTTATATCTGCAATAAGAAAAAAAGATGGAATTATTACTAAAAAGAGAGATGACATCATGAAATTGGTAGAAGATTTTTATCAAGAATTATATAGTAATAAAGAACAAGTACCTCCTATATCTATTACATCTTCCGAATTGCCCAGAATTTTAAATGAAGAAGTGAGACATGCAATTGAATGTATGAAGAAAGGAAAGGCTCCAGGAAATGATGGAATTATAATTGATATATTAAAAGAAGCAGGTGAAGAAATAGAAACAATTTTAGCAAAGTTATATACCAAATGTCTAAATGATAAAGATGTACTGGAAGATTGGAAGAATGCAGTAATAATATTAATATTTAAAAAAGGTGATAAAGAAGATATTAGAAATTACAGACCTATCAGCCTTTTATCAGTTTTATATAAAATTTTTACCAAGATAATTACAACTCGTCTACAGAGAACTTTGGATTTCCACCAACCAAGAGAACAAGCTGGATTTAAAAGTGGTTTTAATTGAGAGAAGTCATAGAAAGGACAAATGAATATGAGTTGTCATTATGTTTTGGATTTGTAGATTATGAAAAGGCATTCGATTCTATACACATTTCTTCAGTGATTAAAGCATTGGATCATCAAGGTATAGATCCAGGTTATTGTCATATTTTAAAGAATATTTATAAAAATGCAACAGCAACAATTAGATTACATAATGATACTGGAAAAATAAACATTGAGAAAGGTGTAAGACAAGGTGATTCCATATCACCAAAACTTTTTACAGCAGTGCTGCAAGAAGTATTTTGTGGATTAAAATGGGAAACTAAAGAAATGAAAGTAAATGGAGAGTATTTAAGTCATTTAGATTTTGCAGATGATGTAGTTGTTTTTGCAAATAATGCTTCAGATCTGCAGGAAATGTTGCAGGAGTTAGCAGATGAAAGTAGAAAAGTAGGACTAAAGATAAATGTTAAAAAGACTAAAGTAATGTTTAATCGATTTGCTCAAAATATGAAAATAAAGATTGATTATGAAGAATTAGAAGAAGTTAACAGTTACAAATACCTTGGTCAGATTATTAATACAGATGGAAACATAATGGAGGAAATTAATCATAGAATTAAACTTGGTTGGAGTGCTTTTGGTAGAAATAACTTGATACTAAAAGGAAATATGCCTATGTGTTTGAAAAGGATGGTTTTTAACAAATGTGTTTTACCAGTTCTTACTTATGGATCTGAGACTTGGACACTTAATAGAAGAGCAATACAGAGACTTCAGACCACTCAAAGGAGTATGGAGAGATGTATGTTGGGAGTAACAAGAAGAGATCGAAAATGCAATGTATGGGTAAGACAACAAACAGGTGTTACTGACCTTATTGAAAAAATTGAAAGATTGAAATGGAGTTGGGCTGGACATATTGCTAGAAGAAATGATAATAGATGGACAATTGAAATTTTAAACTGGATTCCAAGAAATTGTAAAAGACCCAGAAAGAGACCACATGTGAGATGGATGGATGAAATAAGAAAATGTGCAGGGGTGTTGTGGAAAAGAGAAGCTAAAGATTGGAGAAGATGGATTAAACTTGGAGAGACCTTCATTCTGCAGTGGATTGATAATGGTTGATGATGATGATGATATCTCATTATTTTTAAATGTACATATCTGTCTGTCTAACCATCTATCTACCCAATTATCAATCTATTCATCTATCTATCCATCCATTCACTTATCCATCTATCTATCCACCCATTCACTTATCTATCCATTCACTTATCCATCTATCTACATATATCTTATTACCTATAGGTCTGTCTTTCCATCTACTTATTGAAATATCTATTTTTCCATTCATTCACCAATCTATTCATCTATCTATCTGATTCTATGTATCTACTATCTAGTTGTCTATCTATCTATCTATCTATTTATTTATCTGTCTGTCCATCTATCAATATACCTGTCTATCCATCCATCCATCCATTCATCCATCCATCTATTTATCTATATATAACTGCCTTATATCTATCTAACTACTTATACAATTATTTGTTTATCTATATAGTCAATCATCCATCAATTTACACATCCATTTTATCTATCATCCATCCATCCATCTATCTATCTATTTATATCCTGGATGAAACTGCCTATCGAAAATTTATCAGCCTATTGCAATAAAAATAAAACAATGGCTATGAATAACTATGAAGTCATAATGTGTGGGTAAATAGTCTTCTCTTGTTTTATATTCAGTGAATATTCCTGTTAAGATGTTTTATACTAACTCTTTTCATTCATAAATACACAGCTCGACACATCTCATACTTATTCTCCACATTTATACATACTCATGTTAACGTATTTCATATTGATTTTATGTATTACTGAATTTATAAATGTTATCTTTGTAACTTCATATTGATGACGTAACATTTGTATAAACTAATTTTGATTCTCTGCACTTCTATATACTAATTTTCTCTAAATTCATAAATTTTTACCTTGTCACAAGTTATATTGATTTTCTACCTTCATACTTATCTTGAAGCATTTCTTACAAATTCTCTAGATTCATAAATACTTATCTTAACACATTTCACACCGATTAACTACATTTACAAATACTCATTTGAACACATCTCCAACTGATAAAATTTATTTATAACTTTTTTACTCTTCAGTTTTAGAGTTTTGTATTAAGTGATTTTTTTTATATATGAAGTTCACTCTTCTAAAGATAAAATTAAGAAGTATTTTCAAACATTAAAATAAAACTGAGATAATTTAATATTATTTATCATTTTAAAGTCAATTATAAATTTGATTTTTTCCAAAATATGCCAAAATGTGTGTGTGTGTGAGAGAGAGAGAGGGAGAGAGAGAAAGGGAGAGAGAGGGAGAGAGAGAGGAAGAGGGAGAGAGTGGGAGGGAGAGAGAGGGGGATAGAGAGGGAGAGAGGGAGAGAGAGGGAAGAGGGAGAGAGAGAGAGGGAGAGAGAGGGGAGAGGGAGAGAGCAAACAGAAATGAGTAGGCGTAAGTGTTCTAGAATCAAGTTATAATGTTTGATAATTTTTTTAAAATATTTGAACTTGTTAACTTTTTATATTTAACATTAAAACAGGCAAAACTCTCCATGCAGTAGTGCCACTCAGTGCAAGCCAGAGTAATCAATGGATGCCAGAAGGCTTGTGCATAAAACATCTATCTAGTGCCTACTCATCCAATATCCCAGAAAAGGCAAAACTCTTCATACAATAATGCCACTTTATGCACAAGCCTTCTGGCATTTATTGATTACTCTGGCTTGCACTGAGTGGCACTACTGTATGGAGAGTTTTGCCTGTTTTAATAACAGTTATGAGAAAACATAAGAAATAGTGATCAGGTGATGTTATATTTTAACATTCTGTATTTCAGTCTATAATTTGACAGTAGAATTATATGGTAGGAAAACTAACTCCATTGCAAAAATAAATATAAACCCAAGGAGTGGTAATTCCAAAAATACTGAAATAAATAATAGTTAATAGCAATATAACCTAAATGGATTATCAGTGTTGAG
This sequence comes from Epiperipatus broadwayi, assembly GCA_028023455.1. Lineage (NCBI taxonomy): Eukaryota > Metazoa > Onychophora > Udeonychophora > Euonychophora > Peripatidae > Epiperipatus > Epiperipatus broadwayi. The sequence continues at coordinate 1,377,339 of JAQFVV010006394.1, read as the reverse complement.
CATCCTCATCAAGGGCAATATACATAAAATTAAAAAAAAAAACCCTGTTACACATATCAAACATCACTATGGAAGTCAGATAAGGTTTTGACATTAACAGTAATGATAATAGTGTATATGTTTATAGTAAATATTGGGAGAAGAGTCAATCATTCTAAAAAAATGTGAGGAGATGAAAAAGAATTTTTTTATTTTAACATCTAGCTGAGAATTATTATAAAAGTATGACTAATAATTACTTAGCAACATTTGGTATTGGAAGAAAAAATATTTCAACAGTACAAATAAAAGATAAAACTGTTACTAAAAAGAGGAACAGCATCATGACATGTGTGAAAGAGTTCTACAAAAGAATTATAGAATTATATAGTAGTAAGAACAAAAAAAAAATAACTACTACAGTTACAATATTTTTTGAATTGACAAGTATTTAATTGAAATAGCTGGCATGCAGTTAAATGAATGAAAATAAAAACTTTATAAAATGATGAAATTATTATTGACAACTTAAAAGAAGTAGTTGAAGAAATAGAAAAATTATTGGCATAATTATATACCAAATTTTTACATGATGAACATATACCTGATGATTAAAAGAATATACCAAATTTTTACATGATGAACATATACCTGATGATTAAAAGAATATCACATTAATACAGACATTTAAGAAAGATAGTAAAAAAATATTAGAAATTACAAGCCTGTTACTTTTCTATCAGATCTATGCAAATTATTTAATAATATAATTGCAATTCATCTATAGCAAACTTTGAATTTTAACACAGTAAATAAACAGGATGAGTTTAAATTTTTTTTATAAAGTGGATCACTTCCAAATATTGAGAGAAGTTATAAAAAAACCTAGTGAATATGAGGTCCCATGATTTTCTTGGGTTTATAGATTATGAAAAGATATTTGACTCTATAAGCATTTTCACAGTGATTAAAAGCATAGGTCATTAAATGTCCTATTATGAAGAATATTTACTATCATGACATAGCAGTGATTCCATTACATGATGATACTAAAAAGATTGACATTGAAAAGAGTATACAATAGGATGTTTTTCTGAAGGTTTGTGATGATGGTGTTCTAGCTGTATTTTTATATATGAAATTATTACATACTGTTGCCTTTGGCAGGATGGCTCAGTTAGTTAAAGCGTTACCTTAAAATTCAATAATCAAGAATCTAGGGACCCAGGTTCAAATCCCATGCTAGTAATGTTACTGGTCAAGCCAAGCAACATCTGAAGAAGAGGGGAGAAAAATACTTCTCGAAACGTTGTGCATATACTAACCTGTTTGCTGTGATATTACTAACATTTGTTTGCTGTGATATTACTAACAATTGGTGCATATACTAACCTGTTTGCTGTGATATTACTAACAGTTGAATGCATTTGGAATATTTAACTAAAATTAAACTTTTCTAAAGACATTCAACACACATATTAGATGATGGAAATAGTCCAATATACAATAGGATGCTTCTAAACATCCAAAACATTTTATAACAGATTTTACATGAAGTATTTTGTGGATTAAAATTGGAAACTAAGGAAGTAAAACTGAATGGTTCTTTAAGTCACCACTATTTTACATATAGTGTGGTTGTTTTTGCAAATAATACTTAAAAGATTCAGTAAATGTTGCTATAGTTATTAGTGAATGTAAGAAAGTAGAACTAAAGATAAATGCTAAAAAAAGGCTGAAATAATGTTCAAAATATTTTTTCAAAAATCGAAAATAAAGATAATCATGAATTATGTGGATAGATGAAATTAATAATATAAATAAACTTTGAATGAGTGCTTTCAATAGAAATAACAGTATTATAAATTTGTCTTTGTGTTTGAAAAGTACAGTTTGTAATGTATGTTACCAGTTATTATTTATGGATCTGAGTCTTGGACACTTAACAGGAGAGCAATACAGAGACTTCAGCTTATTCAATGAAGTATGGAGAGATGTATGTTAGAGTAGCAAGAAGAGATCAAAAAGGAAATGCATGTGAGAAAGAACAAACAAGTGTTATTAACATCACTGAAAGAATTAAAAGAATGAAATAAAGCTGGAATGGACATGTTATTAGAAAAGATGATGATGATGAACAATTAATTTTGATTCTACGAATTGTAAAAGACCTAGAGAAAGATCGTTTATGAAATGGATGGATAAAATAAAGGAATTTGTTTTCGAGTTGTGAAGACAAGCGGATGTAGATTAAATAAACTAGATTAAACCAGTAGCAATAATGATTGTAAATTATGATGATGATGAATTGATTGCCTAGTTGATTTAGCCATAACTGATTATCTAAAAAAAAACATTGCATTTAGGTGGAATTTAAAAAAAAAATCTATATTCAAACCAAGATTATAGACATGTGATACGTTTTAATTACAATGATAGAAAAGTTTTACTCTGACCGTAAATAAATTGGTAAATGTTAGAAAAGTGACAAACATTATAATATAATATTTACTTTTGTACTATAAAACTGTATTTAATAAAAGGTGCTGTTGTTGCCATGGTAATTCAATAAACTTCATTGTCTTTATTTTTTCTGAAATAATTACACAACTCAGCTGAAATTATTATAATTTTGTTTAAATAATACGATAATTTAATAAACTAATGTGTAATTAAATAAAAATAAGAAAATGTTTCATGAAAGAAAATCTATACTGCATTACAATATGAAAAATGGCTGCTTTTCAAAACAATTCTCTAGATATGTGAATAACTATTTATTATTAAAATATTTTCTCATTTTTTTTATTTATGTACATGTGTATATAGATTTAGTGATATTACTGTTTAATGAGCCCTAAGCTGATCATGTTGGCAGTTCTTTTTTATTTTTTTAATTTGGATAGTATCCTATATTCCATAGTAGTACTAAAAATATAAAAAAAATCACTTCATAAATAATATTAATAAAACAAATATATTTATTACAATTATTAGTCAGTTATAATTTATTCTTTGCTAAAGAATAAATGAAGAATGGAACACTTTAAGTGCTCCCCGTCAGCCTGTATTTATTCTTCTCATTTATTGTTTCTCTTTAAAATGTATTAAACAATCTCCATACCACCACCTATTCTTTTCAAATCATAAGAATAAATAATAAGAATAAAGATATTATAAAAGTGCTATTATGGTCCACCAGATATGCATTCACCTTAGGAAACAATCCAAGAAGACACCCTAACACATATCAGAACAAGTTTGAAAAAATTAAAGAAAGAGATGAGCTTCTTGCATCACCAGACATTTTTGGCACTACTTGGTCTTTCTTTAAAATAAGAACAGCTTTATAATGGATACAAGAACACATAAACTCAGAAAACATGGAAAGCTAGAACAAACTAACAATAAGAACTGAAATATTAAAGCAATATCAGTTACTAAAAACTCAAATGGTAAAAGAATTTATTTTTCTTGTTTTTTAATAATGTATCCTTGTATATTATGATTAATACAATGTACAGCCTTAGATGATGTAACCAATTGTTGCCTAATAAAGTTTTCTTAAGGCATATGGTTCCCAAGATGCATTTTGGGCTGAACCAGCACTCATTAGTTGGCCCAGATCAACATATGTCATTTATATCTTTATTAAATAAATCAGATATATTAATATTTAACTGAGGTTTAAAGTTTGTATCTGGGTTAAGGACAATCTTTAGTTTAATACAGGATTAGTGAAAAACATTACTATATTTATGTAGAGTGGTTAGTGTCAAAGTTGTGGGTGGAATACGTTGATACTTGTAATTCAAAATGTAATGATTTCCTCTTTAAAGTAAATACATGAGAACCCCACCCCCTCAGAGTGCTATATAATTTTAAGTGCTGTTTTAATTTTGCATTAATTAAATTAAACTAATTTAAATAAAAATGAAGAATGTTAAGAGTATTATAGTAAATTCTAAATTATAGTATATTAATATAATATAAAAGAAGAATAGCTCTCTTCGATTGCTATTTATAATAAACTTCGTTATCAGTGACTGCCACAGAATAATGCATATAAATACATATCCCAAACAAATTTCTGATTTTTGCTCTCATCCATGATGCTTACAATTCCTATCTAAAAGCAAAGTACTTGTGTAATTAGCTACTACTTCATCAATAAAGCAAAACATGAATCTGGTCTGAGAGTAGGCATTTAAATCATCATGGTTTACTTAAGCTTCCTATATATTAATTAGAGTTTAGAACTGACCTTACTTTATTACATGCATTATATTAAGGAATTAAATGAAATTTGTTGATATATTTTTTTACTCTACTCATATATGAAGGGCTTAATGCTGAGTACTCTATCTGCCTAAGTATTTACAAGATGAAAATCAAATGTGGGAATGGATGAATAAATAGTAAAAAATAACTGTCAAAAATCTAATACGCATGACTTTGTTCACATTAATAGAACAATGTTAAAGATAAAAGTATAAAAGAATATAAAGTAGTTAATAATCAAAATATATTTTAAATTTATATATATAAAGAGGATTAAATTCTGAGCAGTATACATTTCTCAATGTTTTATTACTACTATCTAAATTCCATTTTCAACTTTTGCTGTATAGAATATCAAATAAAATTTTCCTTCATTAATTCTCTCCATTTCTCTAGCTATTCCCTCACATTAGTAGAAATTTTGATAATTAAATTATATTTACTTTTTACATTTTGTCTTTTTTATGAACAGAATATCAAATAAAAATTTTGCTCATTAATTTCCTCAATTTCTCTAACTATACCCTCACGTTAGTAGAAAATTTGAAAATTAATGTATATTTATAAAAATGCAATATAGAGAGTGTACCGATAGCTCAAACAAGCTTTTATTAATAAGTGCTGTAAGAGAAAATATTTAAAATCTCTATCTGAAAAATTCATCCCCAGACCAATTGATTTCAAGTTATGGCTCACCTCAGTGAGGAGCTAGAATATTTAGACACTAGATCTATAATATCAACTCAAAACCCAGCACTTATTTAATATATAACTATTGATAAGAAATTCTGACATTTTCAGAAGTAAAAAAACATTAACTTCAGCTATCTAACTCAAATAGCTATATGGGATTGTTGAACCAAATTCAGATCTCAATAGTTATGTATTAAATAAGTGCTGTGTTTTGAGTTGATATTTTAGATCTAGCATCTGAATATTCTAGCTTCTCACTGAGGTGATCCATAAGGTTAAAAGCAATTGGTCTGGGGATAAGAATATTCCAGATAGATATTTTAAATATTTTCTCTTACCACACTTATTAATAAGAGCTTGTTTGAGCTATTTATACACTCTTTATATTACATTTTTGTAAATACAAGCTTTTTATAAAGCAGTGTCATGCTATATGATTTGCTTTTTTGATTATTTAAATATATTTATGTATTCTGTTTTCAAATTTTTAAGTACTGTAAACAAATAAATTTTTCTCTTGCTATATCTTCCCATTTATCTAGCTGTACCCTTGCATTAATAGAAAGTTTGACAATTAAAATATATTAATATAATATTTACATGAAATAATTATCAATAATAATATTAGAAAAAATATCAATTGTATTAAATACAATAAACAATAATTAAAAAAAAATTTTTTTTTATATTTTTCACATGATAACTTTTAAAATGGCTACCATCACAATTTATGAAAGTCAAAAATTAAATACATGATCCAAACAAAATTTAATTAACTTAAATTATATTTATACAATAAAATTGTATCTGAGATTAACCAAACTGTATTTCTTCTTCTTTCTGTAGTACATATTTTAATATACATATTATAACCTTTTCCAACATGGATAATCTTTTAATCAATGCTGTCCTCTTTTGGTATTCTTATTTGTATATTGCAAATTATTAATATTTATAAAATAATTAAGTATAAAGCAAAAATTTATAATCTATAAGATTCTCCACAAAAAAAGAAAGAAAATTGTGCAGATTAATCAAGATTAGTGAAATATTTGTTGAGATATAAAGTAACAAACTGTCACATTTATATAATAATATAGATAGGCAACCTATAAGCCAATTAAGCTATTTTTCTAGAAGGTAAACCAATAATAAAATATTTTACATCAGTTTGTAGTTTATTTGGTAAGTAATGTCCTCATTAGAAGTATATTCTTATTTTTCTCCTTTTACTTTCTTTGCTTTTATTCATATATTCATATATATTGCTTACAATAACCCCTTCATATACACTTTAATGCAAAATCTTTTTTTAATGATTCCTTTATTTTCCTGACAGTTTCAACTCCCTTGCAGTCTTCATCAGAGCTACAATATTGAATGATATAAACATATAACCATTACTTCATATATATATAAACAATTCACTAGAATAAAACTACAAAATTTTAAAAAATGCCTATATAAAATTGAAGATTAATACCCTTTGCTATAGCCAGTTTCGGTGAATTCCACCATCTTAAATAGCAATACATTAATATTCAAATATTATCAAACTCTCACACCAGTAACGCTTCCATGTGAATTACCCACTTTCCATAAATTGTAAATATTAACACAATTACACTGTTTATTCAATACATTATCCGTACTATTTATAAAATAGGACTCCTTAATTTTTTTTTTCAAATCATTTTCCATATGCAAAATAAAAACTCTATCAAAGCAAAATTTTCCATTACAAATCACTGTATGTTCTGCAAAAACAGATTTATACTTATCTGCAGAACAACACAACTTATTATATAATAATTCATGCTCCCTAATCCTCTTTTTCAATGCACATTTGGTCTCCCCGATGTAACTATATCCACAATGACATACCGCTTTATATGTAATATTACATTTGTTGCTTTTATCAATAGAATCTTTCCCATTAATAACCAATCTTCCAGTATTTGCACCCACTTTAAATGCAACATTAAAATCAGCATAATGATGTAATCTTATTACAAATAATATCATTTACATAAGACAATGCTATTCACCTTTTCTTTTCCATATTATCTCTTCTCCATCTATTTCTAAACCTATATAGTGCACATAAAATATTTGTTCTACTATATCCCACATCCAATAAGTCATATACTAGGACAAATATTTTATGGACACTATATAGGTGTAGAAATAGATGGAGAAGAGATAATATGGAAAAGAAATAGTGGATAGCATTGCCTTATGTAAATGACATTGTTTGTAATAAGATTACATCATTGGTATCTGCTGATTTTAATATTGCATTTAAAGTGGGTGAAAATACTGGAAGATTTGTTATTAATGGGATAGATTCTATTGACAAAAGCAACAAATGTAATATTACATATAAAGTGGTATGTCATTGTCGATATAGTTACATCAAGGAGACTAATGTGCATTGAAAAAGAGGATTAGGGAGCATGAATCATTATATAATAAGTTGTGTTGTTCTGCAGATAAGTATTAATCTGTTTTTGCAGAACATGCAGTGATTTGTAATGGAGAATTCTGCATTGATAGAGTTTTTATTTTGCATATGGAAAATTATTTGAGGAAAAGAAAAATTAAGGAGTCCTATTTTATAAATAGTATGGATAATGTATTGAATAAACAGTGTCATTGTGTTAATATTCACAATTTATGGAAAGTAGGTAATTCACGTGGGAGCATTACTGGTGTGAGAGTTTGATAATATTTAAATATTAACATATTGCTACTTAAGATGGCAGAATATGCCAAAGCTGGCTATAGCAAAGGATATTAATCTTCAATTTTATATAGGCATTTTTAAAAATTTTGTAGTTTTATTCTAGTGAATTGTTTTATTATACTTATATTATTTGATATTATATATATATAGGGATTATTTATGTATATGTGTGTATATCTATATGTAAGTGTTTGAGGATATGTATATATACATTTTTGATATACATATATATATGAAGTAATGATTATACATTTATATTGTTCAATATTGTAGCTCTGATAAAGACTGCAAAACAGTTGAAACTGTCAGGAAAATAAAGACATCATTAAAAAAGAATTACATTAAAGTGTATATGAAGGGGTTATTGCAGGAAAAATATATGAATAATGTCTTCATTGTTCTCTATAGAAAAATATATGAAAGGGATTTCCCCTGAAAGAATATATTAAACGCTATTTATAATTTATAATTAAGTAAAACTCCATTAAATTAAAATAAAGAATTTTTAAAATATTACAGATATTGATGAAAACTAATAAGTGAATATTCTTTTGCTTATGTCTGAATTCTCACTTAATGCTCACACAACCATGTTTAAATTGTCTTATTTTGGTCATTTTATAAGATTATCTAAAATATAATGAAAAACAAAAGAATAGCCAGTATAGATTTGAATGATAAATGATATTGGAGTGCTTAAAAAGACATACAACTGAAGTTTATTTTGGAAAAATGCCTTTTTATATAATCAACTTGGCAATACTTAATTAATTATAGTAGTATTAAATGAAAAATATGAGCTTTAAATTTTAGAAAAAAACTTGTATAAGATTTTAGATGTTCATGGGTATGCAAATTTGAATTACAATACAAATGAAAGGAAAATCAAAATTATTTATTGTGATAATAAATGTTCAATATTATTAATTAATTTCACATGAATACTATATATATATACAGTGTGTTCTAATACAAAGGAAACTTGTGACTGGTTCTCTCTCCATATTACCTACAATGTCATTTCTGAATCCACAGATGTGCTATCTAGTGGCATAGCTATTCACCAAAAAGTTAAGATGGTTATGTGTCTGAATCATGAATTAGCATGTGAAATCAATATACTTTATACCTTAATCTATGATAGAATAATGTGCAGTCATTAAATTTTATTTTACGTTAAGTAAAACTCTTATTGAAGTGTTTGAAACCATAAGTCACAAGAATATTTTTAAGTGGTTGCAAAATTTCGTAGTTGCAAGAGAGCATTGAAATTGATCTATAACATTATGAAACACACTGTCTCATTTTCTGTCATAACTCATAAGCTAAACATGCTAAGGCTTTAAATGTTTTATGGTGAACAGATAACCTGCATCACTACAAATACATGCCTTGCTTCATGTATAGCACTGAATAAAGCTTAAGGAAAAGAACAATCACCTTTTAAATACTATCATATATAAAGCATTTCAAGTGATAAATGTCTCAGCATTGGCCATATAAGTGTCATAACATCTAGTATCACAATCCATCATGTTAGAATTCAAAATGAATTAGATTTATTTTCCCAAACTCTTATATGTATCCTAGATTAGAATAAATGAAGCTGCAATAAAGTTTTATGTGATTTGATACTTGCCTTTGTAGTTATCATTGTTCTAAGCTAGGATCCATTTATTTAACATTGTTCTAAATTACAATCCATTTAATTATCATTGTTCTAAGCTACAACCCATTATTGTTGTCCTAAGCTACAATTGATTTAATTATCATTGTTCTAAGCTACAATCCATTATTGTTGTCCTAAGCTACAATCGATTTAATTATCATTGTTCTAAGCTACAATCCATTATTGTTGTTCTAAGCTACAATCGATTTAATTATCATTGTTCTAAGCTACAATCCATTATTGTTGTTCTACGCTACAATCTATTTAATTATCATTGTTCTAAGCTACAATCCATTATTGTTGTTCTAAGCTACAATCTATTTAATTGTCATTGTTCTAAGTTATGTTCCATTTAATAATTTGGAAAATTGTAATATGATGGGTTTTGATATTAAAGGAAGCTTAATTATCACTTCAAGTATTATGCATGCATGCATATATATAAAAGGTTGCATCATTGAAAGAGTAAAATTTTAGAAATAATTTTAATTAATATTTGACGGGAAAAAAAAATATTTAGGTGTTTGACATGAAGCACTTTACCTACAATAAGTTACTCATCATTATATTGATGAACAGATCTCAAACTCACAATTATATGCTTAAAATAGGAAATCTCTAAAACCAATAGCAATACCCATTGCTTATGTAAGTAAAAGTGGAAAAGAGAAGTTAATTGTAGAATGTAAATAGGGGAATTACAAAGAAAACTGAGGTTTAATTGATTCGATAGAACAAATAAGTGTTTGATGAAAAAAGAAGATTACTAAGAATAAAATAATTGAAAAGAAAAATAATTTTATTAGTAAAAAATCAAAACCATGCACTGCAAACACAGGAAGGATATATAAATATTTTATGAGTTATCATCATAAGCATTAATAAGTCAGTTTAACAAAAATGAAGTAGTTTGTGCAATGAAGAGAAAAAAGTATCATATACAATGGAAAAGCACAAAGAATTCCAATAGCATCATGAAAAACTACAACAAAAATTATAAAAAATTTAGTCGATGCTTCTATTGTAAAATGGCCGCTGGATTTTTTTTTATCAATTACTTTTTCCATGAAAGATCTGATTCTGTAAAATATGAGAACTTTAAAACAATTAATCATATCTCACATGGTGATAAAAGTGTTGTTGAAGATCTTAAATTTTTAATAAACAAATTCAAATCAGAAAAAGTTTGGATCTAGAAAAGATAAAGTGATAAGAATTGTAAATAAATTAATAACAACTATTGTTCTTTAATATGTTGAAAGAAGAAAGAGAATAAAAATTTATTTTATTGTTTTTGAAAGAGGATTGATAGATTGAATTGGGTTCATAATCATCCTTAAGAACAATGCTATTGATTTACTGCAGAATGAATATTTCTCTAAGTTTAATCCAATTTGTTCCATTTATAATCTGTCTTTTTGACATTACACCAATAGATTTTATTGTTTTATCCTTCCATATAGTACAATTTAAACACTGCACTTGTAACAATTATAGAGTATCCCTTGTTATGTGCAATTTAAGATGTCAGCCATTAATCTTTTATCATCTTTTTTAGCAGTATGTCCATCTCAGTTCCATTTCAGATTTTTAATCCTCCTGCTGATGATAATGATATCTTCTTGTTCTCTCATCTACACATTTTATTTTCAATACCTTCTTATTACTTGTTTGGATCTAAGAATGGAATACATAACAAAAGAGCAATAAAAATATTTTAAAACAGTCAAGAAACATTTAATCAAATAAAAGAGATTTGAGTATCAGAAATCACATTATGATGTCAGATCTGTCACTTTTAGAATTTGAACTTCTTCTGAATAATATACCAATCAATTATTTTTTACTCCCAAGAGACAATGCTCTTTACTTGAAAGAGTAGTATGATATCTTTGTACTTCTCTTCTGATAAGTATCCATGTCTCAAACCAAATGTAAAACAGAACACGTCTATTAAAAACTTTCATTGTTAAAAACAGTCACATTTCTTTTCAGGAGTATATTTTTTTCTACTACTAAAAACACTCTGTTCAAGTTTAATTGTATGATTAATACCAAACAGGCAAAACTCTCTATGCGTATTGCTATTCAGCGCAAGCCGAAGCAATCAATGGATGCCAGAAAGCTTATGCATAAAATCCCCATCTAGTGCCTACTCATCCAATATCCTCAGACTAGTTTCTGGCTATGGCCTTCATCAGTGAGGAGCCTTGGATCTGAGAGTACTGCATCTAGGATTGCTCTGGCTTGCATTGAGTGACAATACATATAGAGAGTTTTACCTGTTTTAATAACAGTTAAGAGCAAGCATAAGAAATAGTGATCATGTGATGTCTATGATTAATACCATCTACTATGTTTTCATTTGTAAAATTGTATCTGAAATAAAAGATCTTTTTAAAATTAAATGTTATTCTTACAGAAAAAATAGATGGAAAAAATAAAAATCAGAGAGAATGCATATCTTGTGTTTTATTTTTTATACTATTTAGATGAATCATTCATTGGGTATTTATTTGATATAAATAACATTAGTGCTGGGCAGAATTCATTATATTAAATTCACTGATGATATTGGAGTTCTTGTAAATAAGAAAGATAAATATAATAAAATGATATATGGGCTTTACATTAAAATAATTGAATTAGAAGAAACGGAAATAAATATTAAATAATTTAAATAGAAGATGAGAAAATGGAGATCAAAAGTAATCAGCAAGAGATTATATCAGGGGTGGGCAATTGTTTTGGCTTGGAGGCCACAATGGTTGGCGGAGGGCTGCATCAGGGGGCCACTTTGTGGAAGCAAACGTTAGCGGAGGGCCTTACCTTTTTTTCATGATACAATAAACACACTGCTTTATTACCCATATTATCAAAGAAGTATTTGTTTGTCCATTCTTCATTAAACACATGACACTCATCACTGATTTTACATTTTTTTCAGAGGTTCATCATTACACTAAAGTTGGAAATGTATATATTTGCTAATACAAAGACAAAATTGAAATTAACCAGATCCACTGGAAATGCAGTGTGCATTATATCTACACTGTGCATGTGTATTGACATGGCCATCCTAGTGAAAAATATGAGACGAATCTTCGGTCATGCATGGGAAGGAAATCTCAGTTCAAGGCAAATTTTTCTGATTGTCTTGGTGGGCCGCATGTGACCTTTCGGGCCGCTATTTGCCCACCCCTGGATTATAATGTTTTCACATATTTGAATTGTTTAACTGATGACTAAAATAGCAATAATGCAATTACAATGCAAATTATAATTACTAAACAGGTGTTAATAAGAACAAGGCAGATAATTTGTGACCTATTGAAATTAGAAGTGTCGTTAGCCAAGCGGTCATCGAAGCCGCCTTGTAAGCAAGTAATTGGTTGCAGACAGTTGTGGGTTCGCGTCCCGACCGATGCTATGAGATATGAAAAAAAAAAATGTTTTGTTTGAAATATAGCTCTATTTAAATGGAAAACAAACGTAATTAGAGAAAAATAAGTAATGGATAAATAATATTTATTTTATTTTTGCATATTTGTATGGTAGAAAATAAAATTAATTCATCGATCTAATAGAAAATATATCAAAATACTAGTAAAAGTATTTTAACTCAAATTTGAGTTGCATCTCTGAGGTTTAAAAAATGTTTTTTCTTTTGCCTTTTTATGTCGTTGATTTACAATTTTTCAATTAATGAAATTGTTGGAAGATTCCATTTTAAAAATTTATGCGAGCTATTAAACATATAATATTCATTTAACATATATTTTACACCTGTAATTTTTTATTAGAATGAACATTAATTTTTTTAATTTTTATTTCAAACAGTTCAAAAACTTTTTAAATTTAATATTGATAAAGCTATAAAAAATATCAACAGCGTTTTAATCCTAATGGCTTTTTCATTATTATTTCTTTTTGGATTTTAAAATTAATTATATAAATCCAAGTGGAATGGTTCTCATTTAATATGTATAATTTAATTAATGAATACACAACTGTGTAATTAAATTAAAACATTCAATTATTAAAATAATGAAATTGTAAAAGCGTTACACCTTTACAGATTACAATTAATTGCGAAGATATTTTTTATAATTACCATTCTGCTATTGAAATCAATATATAAACTTATGCATAAACACTATTATATATATGCACACATACCTATGTGTGTAAATTATGATATAAAAAAAATCTTTAACATGCGTTATCTTTATATCACGAAAATGATAAAAATGTTTAAATACACATTAAATCTATTTGCATAACAAACAACTCCCAATATTTTATTAAAATAATAATTCATAAAGTAGATTTCTAAAATAATGCAAATACATGTTTTCAATAATAGTAAGCAAAATACCTATATGTGTTACTCTGCCAAAATTATTATAAAGAAAAAACAGATTTGTTCTCTGTTTTTACTGAAAGGCATTGGAGTGTTATGTGTGTCTGACATTCGAATTTCACTATTCAATCAATATGCATTTTAAATAGTTATTTATAAATAAATAAATATTAAATTTATAAACAAAAATGTAAATATTTAGTTAAAAACACCAAAATTACTAATATTTAAGTAATGAAAATAAATAATCTAATGGTTTATTCTTCAGAAGTCCTTAAGAAGTTTGAATTCTGTTCTTAGCAGCACTGAGATTAATACATAACATTATGCTTTAGAATCAGATCATCTATTACTGTATTAAGAAATGCAGTCAAATCTATGAATCACCCTCTTATTTATTAAGGTTTAGTTATGTAATAAGACTTTCTAAATATAAATATACATTTAGGATTTACAGAAAACAAAATTCTCCAATTTATATATATTGTTTATATACTTCATAGGTCATTGAAAAACCTTCATGGTATCAGCTCATCTAGAAGATTGTTTATATTGTGTGTTCTTAAATGATGGCTTTCTTCACATTGATTCATATGGTCTATGTCTTCACCAGTGTGGGGATAGTTAAACATCAGATAGGTCAATTTATTTTCAAACTCATGATTTAATAAACAACGAGAGCCAATTTTTTTTGATATTCAAAAGTTTGATTCAAAGTTTTCCCATCACACTCACTATAAGATTACATTGTTAATGAGAAAAAATAAAAATCCAAAATGATAGAACAAATAGTTGATCATTCTTAAAATTTTACTAACAATTTTATTATATAAAACAAATAAGACATCACATGACTTTAAAACAGTATATGATTCGTATATAAGTTTGGGTATTTATTAGCAATCTCTTAGCAACTTTCTTTCAACCTCATTAAGTTTATGCCATTCTGGCCAAAGGATAAAGGTACCTAAAGCTATTAAAAAACTAAGATCACCATAATATATAAAAAACTGAGTTGGATTCTGATGAATATATTTATGCAGACAAGTTAACATGGATTGAAAAAATATATATTTCTTTCAATTTGGGCTGGTAAACTGATAGTATAACATGAAAAGTAAAAAGAGGCTGCTAGAGAAAAAATGTGCATTTAGATCCAAAGGACCCAAGCACACTGTTCAAAAAACATAAAGCTCATAAGTAACAAATACAGTAAGCTAGAAAGTAGTCTGGAGATATTTGTATAGGACAGTGTTGGATAAGAATTTATTAAGCATAAACTCTCTAGCATTGATTGATGACTAAAACTTATACTACCTGACATGAACATAGTGAGATTTGAAGAAAATTGCTAAAGTTTTTATTTAGTAAGTCTGAAACAGAAAAGAATCTGCCATATTAAGTAGCTATATTCTAGATAAGGTCTCTTTTGATGTGAACTTTGTATTGGTTACTACCAATAATTAGATTCTCTAATTTATGTCAAGTTAAAACCACTAAACCTCACATGAATACCATTCTTTATGCTTACAAAAACAGTTTACAGAGAGGCTAAACTCTCCATACAGTAAAACCATGAGCTAGAAACTAGTCTGATGACATTTGATGAGTAGGCACTAGATAGAGATTTTATACACAAACCTTCTTGCATCCATTTCCCTGGCTTGCATTGAGTGATGCTACTGTATGGAGATTGTAATCTCTATGTTAAGTTCTGAACTTTTGTTTCTTTTTAAAAGTAAATATCTTAATCTCTCTGATTCTGAACCTATTTTCAGATTCCATTCTATAGCTGTAATGAATCACTTACCCATACTATAGATGTTGCTTTGGTTAATATTATTGATCTTCTCTGCTTGACCACTTTTTAAATTAGTTTTCATAAAAAACTTAATAAAATTTTCATTTTTACATTTCAAATTCACAATACGAAAGTTATGTAATTATGAATATTTTAAGAAAAGTTTTCCAACATCATTTTAATACAATTTATTTTTTATTTTACAATTATATTTCTTTTATTATGGGTTTGCATCCCAAATGTATGTACAAATTTATTTTTTTGCATTTCTGCATTTTTATCATAGCAAATTTCAAAATTGATTTAGGCAGTAGAATATTTTCTTTTAAATTTTTTCTCTTCCATCTTTAAAACGCCCTTCAAATTAAAAAAAAAAACATATTTAATTCTTCCTTTAGATAATCATTTTAATTCCATCTTCAAATAATTATATAAAAGAATGTGTTATTTGTATCAATAGTGCACTCCCTAAAATACTTTTATATATAATTTGTAGCTATATCTAATTACAACACTATATAATAATTTTAACCCTTTTTGTTCCATATTCAATCAAATCATAACTTATGTATGTATTAAAGTAAATTTTTAAGTATAATGTATTATATGTCAGTGATGGGACATTATTCATCTTATTATATATATATAAGTATTATGTAACATTGTTATAAATATTTTTTATGTAACAAAGCAAAATATATATTAATGCTACAATCCTTGAACTTCTATCTAACCATATGGAGAAAAAATATAAACTAGTATCTGGACCAAGATTTTTAAAGATTGTTTTTGATTTTAAACATCATTCATCACAATTTAATACTAAATAACTTATATATATATGTGTGTATTTATAACATTTGAATTTTTATTAATGCATCTCTTAATGTAAAGCCGCCATCTACTAGTGCTTAGAAATACAGATCCTCTCACTTGCTACACATGCGTTTTGTAAAAAAAACCTTCACTCTTCAGGTGATCTTGAGATATCAAGCAGTTGGATTTCTATGCCCTGTGTTGTCAGATTAATACCTTTCTTTGTATCACTCTTACACAAGTAGGAACCATGTATTGTAGGAAAGAACAGCTATCCATTATGTCTATAACCTGGATAGAATTGGGAAATGCTTTTTACATATATAAGTTTTTCCTGAAAATATAACTTGTTTTTTAGTTGACCAATTAAAGTAACTTTTATAACTCATCATAGGTTCAGTTACATCTAGATAGAGTATATAATGAAAGAAAATTTGTAAATTCTCTCACCAACTATAAACTGATTTGATCACTTTTGCTGTTTCTGAATCAATTGATGATTGATGGGTTTTTTTATTACTGCACTGTTTTTAAAATGGCTGTATATATTTCAATTTTATTTAGATTGGAAATATACTTTGATTACAACCAACTGATACATATTAAATCTTTTGTAACTAGTTTCATTAAGTATATATATATATTATAATAATAATAATAATAATAATAATAATAATAATAATAATAATAATAATAATAATAATAATAATAATAATAATAATAATAATAATAATAATAATAATAATAATAATAATAATAATAATAATAATAATAATAATAATAATAATAATAATAATAATAATAATAATAATAATAATAATAATAATAATAATAATAATAATAATAATAATAATAATAATAATAATAATAATAATAATAATAATAATAATAATAATAATAATAATAATAATAATAATAATAATAATAATAATAATAATAATAATAATAATAATAATAATAATAATAATAATAATAATAATAATAATAATAATAATAATAATAATAATTTATAACAATCTATACCTGGATAGCAATTAAAAGTCATCTATAAAATAAAGTGTGAGAAAATATTTTATTTTAAAATCACTAAGATTCTAGACCAGTCAAATTTTTAATTGTGCATAAATAAAAAATAAAACTGACTTCTGGAATCTCATTATATACAAAAGCGACAACCCCCACTCCCAAGCATCCTTTGTATAAGAATAATAAAAAAGAAGAACAAACTGGGTATTATCAAATATCAGATATATAGGGTTTAATTGCTTTTTATTCTTGTTTTATTAGATAGAAATCATGAAATATCCATTTACCATCCAATTTCGAATGTTAGTTGTCATATATGTAGTGAAAGCATAATTTTAAGCACCTTTGGAACTTGGAAAAAAATGTCCAACTCTACATTAAGTAACTCTAAACTTCAGATCTAGAAGATGCTAAGATGTGATGTTATGAAGGAGCTGTAGATCCCTTTATTACACATATACCTTTACATGTAATAGATTAAATGTCTGTCATTATCAAGACTGATATTTTAAAACATATTTTTGACACATTTTTATATTATACACCTAACGAAAAACATATTTTAGTTCTCACTCTTGAAAATGCAAAATTTAAACTCTTAAATCATCATCCTGTTCTTTTATGTTATACATTCATTTTAGAAAATATGGAAAATCAGAAGAGATCAAGATATTAAGTCTATCAATCTTACTAGAATATAATTCTGAACTTCATATAGCATATTATTTTGAATATCTCATTCTTAAATTTAAGACACAGTAAAATTTTAAGTCCCCAAAATTGCCCCCCCAATAAAAGGCATATATATGTATTTAAATAGGAAACTAATATAAATACAATAAACTCATCAAATTTATTGCTAACCTTCTTCAAATATATGGTACTTTCACTTTTTAAATTTTCATTTTCAGAACTTGAATTCTCATTTTCCCTATTCCAGGATATTTAAATTACAGCCAGACATTATAAATTATTTGACAATTTGCTTCCATGTGAAAGTACATTTTTCTATTAAAATCTGAATCATTCTTAAAATAATTTATATTTTTACAAATATTTTCTGAAAAAAAAATGTATAAAAACGATTCTAAAACATACATTTTCAGTTTAAAATCAAAGTAAAAATTTTGACAGGTACTTTATTGTTTAGAAAAAAACAAAGAACCAATCAGTGTCTTGGAAGGCAGGTTCTTATATCATTGTTATATTGATTTGTTACTTGTAAAAAAATTCTAAACATTATTCAGTAGAATTTTTTAATAAAATAAGGGTAAAAGTGGAAAAATAACCAGTTTGAGAGAGAGTTAAAGCCATTTACAAAATTAATCCAAAACATAGTGATTAAAAAGATTAAACATGCTATTGTATGCAGGTAATGATCATAATATTTGTGCATGTGTAGCATAAAGCAAAGATCCACAGAAATGTTAAAAAAAATTCATTTTGAATTTAAGTCACACTCCTCTTTTAGGGATCCCAAATTTGGAAAAAAAGTGTGTCTTATAAATTACTTTAAGATACTTATGTATAAATTTGGGTTGCTAATATAGTATGTTTGTCAAGTATTGAAAATCACTAATATTTCCAATAAATCTACATTTAGCTAATATATATATATATATAGTATAATATGAGTCTATTATCTTACATTATATATATATAGTGTAATATGAGTCCATTATCTTACATTTAACAGTATAAAGCCTAAAAGGCTACTTGCAAATTTTGTCAAATCATAATAGACTGCAATATTTTTTATCAAGATCTGGGGATAGGGTGTTTCATAGGTATGGTGTGACCAAAGATATCCTGAATAATTTAATTTTAAGGTTTATGATTTTATTGTAGAAAAGATTAAGAAAAACACTTCTTTGGTAGAAATATTACATCATTCTTAAACACCATAGTTTTGTATATGTAAAAATAAATAAATGTCTAACATTTAAAAAAAACACAAACACATATTCTTGTGTAAAAATTGCACATAAATAAATATTTTATCCTTAGAAATAATCAAGAAATGTATTTTAAAAAATTTATATAAAAATGGTATCTAAGAATAAACCAAAAACTTTTACCAGTTCATATGATTTTTGGCATTGGTATTTATCCACAATTTAAAAATTATTCAAATGGACATTAACTTAGATTAATATAAATGGATTTCTAAGATGATTATCCATCAAGATACTTCTCTTTCTTAATCTTTATCAATTTTATCAAAGAAAATAACTACTTAAAACAATAATATTAAACAGGCAAAACTCTCCACACAGTAGTGCCACCCTGTTCCAACCAGAGTAATCAATGGATGCCAGAAGGCTTGTGTATAAAATCCCCATCTAGTGCCTATTCATCCAATATACCCAAACTAGTTTCTGGCTTGTGGCTTTCATCAGAGAGGAGCCTTGGATCTAAGAGCACTGCACCTAGATCTTATGATCTGGTGCAACCCTCCAGCAGGCACCTTTTATCTCTATTTAACTATTAAACTATGATAATAAAATTGAAAACACAATAATATTTTCAATCTAAGCTCAATGGCTTATATAGTCATATGGGTCTTAACTCAGTTGAGCACCCATATCTGAACTTAGTTCAGCACCCATATATTTTGGTGTCTTTGGCTCTTTAACAACCGTAGTCACCACTATCCTATTAGGCAGAATTGGTGTTAAACCACTAAATATCACATGATCACCATCTCTTATGCTAGCACATAACTGTTATTAAACAGGCAACACTCACCATGGCACAGGGTGGCACTACTGTATCGAGAGTTTTGCCTGTTTAATAACAGTTATGTGCTAGTATAAGAGGTGGTAATCATGTGATGTTTAGTGGTTTAAAACAATAATACATAGTATGCATGTTGCAGTATATGCAAATACTTGGTTTGAGAATTTTTTTTTCTAAAATTTTAAAATTGTAATATCTTTGAATGCATCTTTAAGATCTGAATTTGACTCCTGTTCAACAGTTCCATTTGTAATACTTTAGGTAGTATTTGTTTCTATTGTAAATGGAACAGTGAATACCCTAATTTTGTCATTTTGCTACAAAATCAGAAAAATTTTCTTCGAATTCTGAAGACCAGTTTTTTACTATATTCACATTTTTTATGACAATTAAACTAATAAATTACAAATTTATTAAACGCACATTGATTACGTAAGTAATATTTACTGAGGCTATAACCTCGATAATATGCGTATAAAATGTGATAGTAGGGACTTCTACAGGTGTTTTAACCACAAGCTTACACTATGGAAGAAAAGAGGGGAACCCAAGGGGAACCCTTCTTTACTTCAACCTACTTTCTATTTAAATAGGTGAAGCTGAAGCGGTTAGATCTGCGAGCGTGAAGCTATTCAATACCTCACTGATTAAGTCCACATTTTTTATTGCACGTAATCAATGTGCGTTTAATAAATTTATAATTACAACTTTAAATTACTGTAATAGATTTTTAAATATAAAATCTTTCCATTGACTCATTGTAAATCGAAAGATTTCGCAAGTATTAATGTGCAATAAAAAATGTGGACTTAATCAGTGAGGTATTGAATAGCTTCACACTCGCAGATCTAACCGCTTCAGCTTCACCTATTTAAATAGAAAGTAGGTTGAAGTAATGAAGGGTTCCCCTTGGGTTCCCCTCTTTTCTTCCATAGTGTAAGCTTGTGGTTAAAACACCTGTAGAAGTCCCTCCTATCACATTTTATACGCATATTATCGAGGTTATAGCCTCAGTAAATATTATTAATAAATTACAAAAATTTACTAAATTGTTATTTTTGGCTGCTTTCTCTACAATGAAAACTTTTGTCAAGAATGTTTTAATATGTCAAAAACTTACTGGGTATTATATAAGTATGCATTTTTTTTATCTCAAGACATGATAAGAGGGAAATAACATATACCAGAAATATAAAATCTTTTATGTCATATTTATCATTCAAACAGTGGAACATGTTTGTCTTATGTCAAGAAATTCAAAAATCTTTACAATATTTTGGTAAGGTTCAACAATTTTACTTCAATAAAATAAATTATATCACTATATTTTGTATTCATGTTTATTAAAACAGGCAAAACTCTCTATACATATTGCCACTAAGTGCAAGCTAGAGTAATGAATGGATGCCAGAAGGCTTGTGTATAAAATCCCCATCTAGTGCCTACTCATCCAATATTCCCAGACTAGTTTCTGGCTTGTGGTCTTCCTCAGTGAGGAGCCATGGATCTGAGAGCACTGCACCTAGATTTTAGGATTTAATACAACCCTCCAGTAGCCACCTTTTATCTCTACTTAACTACAAAACTATGAGACTTAAATTGGAAAACATCCACAATATTTTCAATCCAACCTCATTAGCCTATGTAGTCATATAGGTCTGAACTCCATTCAGTACCTATACATTTTGGTGTCTTTGATTTTTTAATAACCATAACCACTACTATCCTATTAGGGTGGATTGGTTTTAAGCCAATAAACATCACATGATCACCATTTTTATGTTATAAGCAAGCATAAAAAATGGTGATCATGTGTTGTTTATTGTATGATCTAATAAAATCAAAAAGTCAAAATTGCCTCTGAATAATATTTTGAAATTGAATAATTTTGCACATAAATTTTCAATATGAAGGACACAGTGACATACAAATAATTTCCTAGAAAATTCAGTTTCCAATTTCTTAGTCAGAAGCCAAAAGTAATCAGAATGTGTTCCCTCTCATAGAAAAATCTCAGACTATGGCAGTTCCACAGAGGTTTAAAAGTGGACTATTTTTTCTTCTGTAATACAGTTCTTAATGCAGAATAGAGATCCTCAGGTGTTGTAGTTTCTTTCATTTTTACTAAGTCTAGTAATTCTTTAGTAACATCTAATTTTATATCAACACTACAAATAAGTTACACTTTGAGCAGTATCAAATACATTGGTTTATTTATCAACACAAAGGCATTAAAATACATAGTTGTTAAGAATTTTTTAAAACTTAATACAACAAGTTTTGCCATTTCATTAATTTGTCTTTCCATGATATATTTGGATAAACCAATATTAAAATAAAAACTTTTTTTGTCAGAGCAAATAATGTTCATGATCATTTCAGTATATATTTTTATTTATTAATAATAGTAATCTAGAAAGTCAGATGTCACATGACTTTTATATATATATATATATATATCTTGTATTTACAAATATGTAAAATTAAGAGTGTGATAGTAAGCTCTAAACAAGATTTTTTATACAATAAAAGCTATTACAAGAGAAGGCATTCAAATCATCTTTAACTAGATTTGTCCCCATCCCCAGACCGGTTTTGAGCTATGGCTTTCTTCAGTGAGGAGCTAAGACACCCAGATTTATTAATGTATTACTAGAGAATGTTATGGATAGGTATTTTATGCTTTACTATTGTTGTAATATTATCTATATTCTTTATTACTTTTTACAATGCTTTTTTCAACTCATTATTATAGTTTCAATTGCCACATCAATCTTCATCAGAACTATTACTTGTAGTTAAGATTTGAAAATACAAGTGGATGTTCTGAAGAAGATTGCTGGGGCAATTGAAACTGTCATAGTGAGTTGTAAAAAGCATTGTAAAAAGTAATAAAGAATATAGATATTAATATTATATGGATTTGAAAATGCAATAAGAAAGATAAAGTTATAATACTTTGTAGAGAATGTAAAAAATAGTATTGTTGTAGTTTTGTTTTAAAATAAATTTATTAAACATAGTAACATAGTAATATACAGTTAAACTTTATAAAAATTTACATAGCATTCAGAATGAAACTTGAAAAAGTCAATGCAGAGAAAAGGGTATCTTAATAAGATTAAGAGGAAAATAAAACTTTCACCCAAGTATCATCATGTAGTTTATTGTTCTTTATACACATTTTAAAATAAATTTTGTTATTCTGCTAAGTTCTCTTTCAATTTTATTATTCTTCCTCTTCTTAGTTCACATATTAATTTTAACATCTAATGGTACTTAAAGTTATAGTCTTTAATAACAGTAATATTTTCCAAGCAAATCAAACACATAGACTTGCTTTTAAACAAATAAGTAATTATTTTTCTATAAATCATTAAATTCTTGATTTTCATTTGATATATTTATTTTCTTTAAAATAATAAATCAAAAATAGTTATAACCAGGAAACAATGAATAGCAAATCACTTAACACTTAAAAATTCAAAGAAATTCTCCTTTAATAATCCTGGTAAGGAGATTCTGATTTATTAAACAACCAAATGCGTAACACTGTAAGAGTAGTATACTCTCACCACTATTTGTGAATATATACATGATCACAGAATAAGAATTTGTTTGAGAATGCAGGGGGCAACAGAAAAATAATAATAGTTATAAATCCACATCTGCTATGCACACATGATAAATAAATGGTGTATTTTATGTGTAGCTTATTGACAGAAACATTGTTGTTTATTTAATAGAAATACATTTGAGAGAACATTATATATTTAAGTAATATTTATTAAGTCTGTAACCTCAAGAATATACGTCTGATAAAATGCTAAGGTAGGGATCTCCTTAAACGAAGTCAAGAATATCTCAGCAATTATGCCCAGATAAACCTGTTAGCCCCTTTTTTTTTCATTCCCCCCCTCTAAATTTACCCAAAATCCCCCTTCCCTTTTCAACAAAATAATTTTTTTTCAACCTTTAAACTTTTATATTAAATCCCCTTTTCTTTTCCCCAAAAAAAAAAAAAAAAAATAATTCATTTTATAAACACTCTTTATTTTTATTTTTTCCACAACTTCATTATATTTCCTTTTTTTTTAAAAAAAAAATTTTATTTTAAAAAAACCAATATTTTTTATTTTTTTTTTTTAAAATTTTTAAAAAAAAAAACAAACAATTTTTTTTTTTCATTTATATTTTTTTTTTTTTGTAGATAACCCCGCCCCTTCCTTCAACAAAAAAATAATTTCCTTTTTTTTTTAATTAAATAAACACATAATATCTTTTTTTTTTTTTTTTTTTTATTTAATTTTTTTTTCCTTTCCTTTTTTTTTTTTTTTTTCTCCCTCCCCTTTTTTTTTTAATTAATTTTTTTTTTTTTTTCTTTTCTTTTTTCTTTTACACTAAATAATTCATTTAACCCATTCATCCTATTTTTTTTTTTTTTATATAAATATATTTATTTTAATTTTTTTTTTTTATTATGTATTTTTTTTTTCTTTCTCTTTTTTTTTCCTTTCCTTTTCTTCCAATTAAATACAGGTCTTAACCATAAGCTTACATTATGGAAGAAAAAAGGAAAACCCTTTCTTTACTTCAACCTGAAGCTGAAGCGTATATTCTTGAGATTACAGCCTTAGTAAATATTACTTAATATAATAATGTGCGTTTAAAATAAATTTATATATTTAGACAAATAATATCAAAAAATATTCAAATGTGTATTAAGGAATGCATTTATGGATCACATGTTTCGTGGATGTGGGTTAAGTGATGTTATTGGTTTATATTTGTAATATAATTCACTAAAATCTAAGTATTATTTATTTTAACCACATTTACCATTACACACACACACATGTGCAATATAATCCTTTTATTCTGACCTTTAAAACCTTTTAAATTCATATAAGCAAATTAATTTGGTTAAGATAAATTTAAACCATGCAAAGGTAGTATGAAAAATGTTTAATGGATTACAAATCAAAGCAAATAAGATAATCAATATTAGAGGAATAAAATCCACTTTGCAAACAATTACAGCCATTTCAGTTTACTTCCTAACATCAACTGATTCTATTGATTCATTAATAAATCTATTTTTTTTTAATCTGAAGTTGATCATGATTTTTTACCCCCGTTTTTAATTCCTCTCAATACATTTATCTTATTTTTTTTTTTACAAGTTAAAATATTCTCACCCCCCCCCTCCAAAAAAAAACATAATAATATTAGAAATTCAAATAATTGAAAATTAAAAGTTAAGTAAGGGAAAAAGTTATACGAAGTTATACTTGTTTATATATGTTCCCCATATACACTATTTCACCAAAAGAAAATTTTACCATGTATCATGAATTTTTGTTTTCTCAGAAATATAATAGTTTTTACAAAGTAATTTTTTTTCGAATAAGTACGAATTGCCTTCTAAAAAATTTTATGAATTGAATCTAATTTTATGTAAAGCAGAACATATAACACAGTGATACCCTATGCTTATCTAATTAGAAATAATCTTGGACTGCAGCCTATTTAACATGAAGTAAGCAGAAACTATTCCCTATCTTATATGAAAATGGTGTAATGAAAGAATGTAGAGTTATCAGTCAGAGGATGGATATTTAATGTATCACATTAATCGCTGTAAAATAACCAATATCAGAAAAATGTTAAAAACCTCATTACCAAACAAATAGATAGTTTGTTAATTAATACATATATGTTCTTTCTTCACAATGGATTACTTAAAAGTCATTTTACTTTAATTTCTTACTATAAAGATACACTTTTAAAAATAATAATAAAATGTAAAATTGCTTTGCAGAATTATAAAATATATGTTAAAAATTTCTGTTTTATATACAATAATTTTTTTTAGAATTAGATTTACTATATCACTAGTTTTATTAATCCCATAATATCCACCTCTCAATATACAAAAGTTAGCATACTACCTTATTTAGGAGAGATAGTCTCTGAATCAATGACAGTATTAAAATTGTTCTTGTTGTAATGTTAATAATGGTGAGTGTAGTGCATATATATTTGTCATGTTCAAAATTTGTGTTATATATTTTACTTGTAATTGTATATTTAACTATTTTTATATAAAAGTGGAAAAGTATATTAATGAAACCAGTCAACCCATTGGAAAATGATTAAAGGATCACAAAGTAATGACTAAAGAGAAAAGAACAGATATATCTCAAATAAACCATATGAACCAATAAACGTATACTCAATCGGAAAAGGCATGAATATTGGAGAGGGAGGAAAAATATTAAAATTCAAAAAAGTTCTCCCCTTGATACCAAAAATGACCTATAAGTCACTAGTGTAACAATTCCTAATGTTTAGTAAATAGCCAATATTAATCTTAACTTTAGAAAAAAATGAAAAATTCAAGATGACTCTCGTAGATGAGAACCTCGTTTTTTAACTTGATTGTTGCCTTTACCAAAATAGCATGGTTGGTTAGAGTGTACTTTTAAATTCAATATTCATGAATATGATGGTATTAGGTTCTTCCAAACTAGTATTATTATTAATCAGGCCTGTAACAATTGAAAATGAAAGAAAACTAATACCATTGGCAATACTGTGTTATATACTAACATGTGTGCTATTAACACAGTCAAAACTCTCCATACAGTAGTGCCACTCAGTGCAAGCCAGAGTAATCAATGGATTCCAGAAGGCTTGTGCATAAAATCCTTATCTAGTGTTTATTCATCCAATATCCCCAGACTAGTTTCTGACTTGTGCTCTCAGATCCAAGGCTCCTCACTGATGATGGCCACAAGCTGGATACTAGTCTGGTGATATTGGATGAGTAGGCCCTAGATAGGGATGTTATGCACAAGGCTTCTGGCATCCATTGATTACTCTGGCTTACACTGAGTGACACTAATGTATGGAAAGTTTTGCCTGTTTTAATAACAGTTATGAGCAAGCATAAGAAATGGTGATCATGTGATGTGTGCTATTACTCACTTTGAATGTATTTGAAAAAAGTTTTAAATAATTTTTCTAAAGACATTGAACAATTAATTCTAAATGATGGAAATAATAGAAATAAAGTGCAGCCATCAAAATCTTTCAAATAAAAATATAATTGCTCTAATAACAATTTGTCTATTAATATTTATTTTTTATTAATAAGATCATGTGATTTTCAATCCTGCCTTTTTATATTAAAGACTATTACTTCAAGTTTCCCATAAATAAAACTGTTTATGCTATTATATTAACATTAACATCAATTTTTTATTAGAGTTTAAAAAATTTGCATCAAAAATAAACTTTATTAATCAGTTTTGCAAATGGATGCAATTAATTTCCGATGTCTAGCCGGAATATCATTAAGGCAAAATAATATGTAAATTTTATAAATTACAATGTAAAAAAGAACACATAAATATATAAAAAAGACGTATTTCAATATCTTTATTTGGTGAAAAAAAATAAAATGAAAAACTATTATTAAACAAGAAAAAATAGAATTTACCTCTAATAAATATGCATTCTAATATATATATAGTAGGAAAAAATAAAGCAGCTTTTAAATATCCTACTGCAGGGCAAAGGCATGACCAACAAACCAGTGATGAAGAAAACATCACTTTATATTTTCCGTTAGCCAGGTGGTGAAAATTTTAGCAGATTTTTATATTTGTTTTACTCTCTGGATAAGAATAAATAAATATTCATATATTTATCAATGTTGGGTGATTATTGGGATTGATTATGCATTAATTAACAAGGGAAGTCTTAATCCTGCTAAAAATGTTTTTCCAAATTTTATTCATCCCTGAATTTGAACCAATATTGGAGGAATTGCATTCATTTAGTTCAGGGGTCTCCAACCTTTTTCCACTTAAGAGCACATTCTATAATACCGGCCAGGTGGCAGGCACCATTTATTTTTTCAACCAGGTGGTGGGCACCATTTATTTTTTCAATGTAAATTTATAGTTGGATATTGTTAATAATACACATAATGTACAAAAAAATATTTATTTCAAAAATAAAATTTTAACATATAATTATCATTTATATTTTTACGCTGTAAAAGTATAGTATGCCCTACAATTTGATTACAATATAATACAATAATTTATAAGAAATTTAAAAAATTAAATTTATTTGTATCAGATAAATAATTTTTTTATCGTGTTCGGATAGTAGTGGGCACACGTAAAATGATCTGCAGGCACCATGGTGCCCATGGACATAGGGTTGGGACCCCTGATTTAGTTCAATGTATATTGGAGTTGATTTATGTCAGTTGCCTGGAAAAGAAATTCCCCATCTGCAGTTTTTTTTTAAATTTTATTTTGCCTTAATTTGAACCAAGATCTTAGAAATATCAGGCAGATGTCCAGATCTTCTACTACAATGTCTTCTATATAATATATAGAAAATGAGATTTATTATATAAATGTCATAATATAAATAGGGTGATTCCTGCATTTTAAATTGAAACCAACAATTTAAAGATTATTGTTTGTAAATATGCAAACTGTTCTCTTGAATAGATCTAGATTGTCAGCAATATGACTCTTTTAACAGATGAAGCTGTATAAAAATGCACAAATAAGTATTAAAATATTAACATATATATATGAAATAGTACTATTTGCTTCAAAATTATGAATGTCTCATTGATAATATAAACACAATATACATTGCAATAATTTTTTTGTGAATATACAAATAATAAACCCTGCAAATTCATTTAACTTACATATATTATTCACTAAATAACATAATACATTCATCAAATTTTACAAATTTTTTGTTTATATGTTTAGTTACATCATCATGCAAAATAATTTAAATTCTGTAGGCAGAAAGGTGCATTTGATGCTTGAGATGCAGTACAGATATACCAGTACACTGCTTTATTTAACAAATTAAAACATATAAAATGAAGAAAGCATCACATGATCATAATTTCCTATGCTTACACAAGCTGTTATTAACAATAATGGGTTGTGATGTGATGCACTGTGATTTCTTCTTAAGTGGAGTCAGGAATCTCTCAGCAATTATGCCCAGAGAAACCTGTTAGATAATTTACCTTCCCTTTCCACTTCCCATCCTAAGTTTTCCCATAATCTACTCCATTCCATTTCCACAACATAATCTTTGTCAACTCTCCATACAGTAGTGCCACCCAGTGCACAGCTTAGTAATCAATTGATGCAGAAAAGTTTGTGTATAAAATTCCCATCTAGTGCCTAGTCATCCTATATCCATAAACTAGTTTCTGGCTTATGGCTTTTATCAGTGAGGACTTTGAATCTGAGAGCATTACATCTATATCCAAGGATCTAATGCAACTATCCAGCAGCCAACTATGAAGTTAGGTGCTCAAGATGAAAATGCTTTGATGATTTCAACCCAAACTCATTTGCTTATATAGTCATATAGATCAGAATCCAGTTCAGCATCTGTATATTTTGATGTCTGTGGTTTATCAAAAACCACAGTCAACATCATTCCATAAGTAGAAATGATATAAAACCAACAAATCATCACATGCTTACACAAGCTATTATTAATATTTATTATTATGTGTGATTTTGTTGGTTTTATACCATTCCTGTCTATGGAATGATGATGACTGTGGTTTTTGATAAGCCAAGGACACCAAAATGTATAGATTGTAAACTGGTGATTCACATCTATATGACTATACAAAAGAATGAGATTGGATAGATGTTGTCATCTTGAGCTTTCTAATTTATAGTTAACTAAATAGATAAAAGATACTTTCTGGAGGGTTGCTATAGATCCTTAGATCTAGGTGAAGTGCTTCCAAATCCAAAGCTCCTCATAGTTGAAATCCACAAGCTAGAAATTAGTCTGTGGATGTGAGATGAGTAGGCACTAGATGGAGATTTTATGCACAAAGCCCCCAGCATCTATTGATGACTATGGCTTTTACTGGGTGGCACAACTGTAATAACATTTTTTAAAGCATAGAAAATGGTAATCATGTGATGGTTTGTTAGATTTATACCATTCCCGTCTATGAAATAATAGTAACTGTGTTTTTTAATAAACCAAGGATACCAAAATGTAGACATACTGAACTGGATTTAGATCTATATGACCATACAAGTAAATGATCTTGGGTTGAAGACATTAGGATGTTTTCATCTTAGCTTTATAGTTAGACAAATAGGTTAACAATGGTAGCCAAAGTGTTACATTAGATCCTTAGATCTAGGCACAGTGCTCTCAGATTCAAAGCACCTCATAGTTGAAATCCACAAGCTAGAAATTAATCTGGGGATATTGGATGAGTAGGCACTAGATGGGGATTTTATGCACAAACCTTCATACATCCCTTGATGATTAAGGCTTGCATTGGGTGGCACAATTGTAAAAAGAATTTGTTATTGTTAATAACATCTTGCATAAGAACAGAAAATGGTAATCATGTGATGGTTTGTTGGATTTATACCATTCCCGCCTATGGTTATTTATTAAATCAAGGACACTAAAATGTATACATGATGAACTGGATTCAAATCTATATGACCATACAAGTAAATGATCTTGAGTTGAAGACATTAAGGTGTTTTCATCTTGAATTCCTGGCTTTATAGTTAACTAAATAGGTAAATGATGGCAGTTGGAGGATTATATTAGATCCTTAGATCTAGGTGCAGTGCTCTCAGATCCAAAGCTCCTCATAGTTAAAATCCACAAGCTAGAAAATAATCTGGGGATATTGGATGAGTAGGCACTAGATGGAGATTTTATGCACAAACCTTCCTGCATCCTTTGATTATTAAAGCTTGTATTGAGTGGTACTAATGTATGGAGAGCTTGCTACTGTTAAATTAAAATATAGTGTACCTCTTCATAGTCATATTTTTATTAAAATTAAATTAATTCTAAATAGAATAATTATTTTTCCCTTTAATTATGAAGACTTTTGTCAGCATGAAAGTATTTAGAAAAATATTATTCAAATTAAGATTTTAAAATAGCATGGCAATCCCATTAAATCAACAGATGTTTTTCAGCTTGGATGTGATGCTATAAAATACATCTTTGTTGAAATAAGCATGTTAAATAAATCAATGTTAACACTACTTATAGTTTTTTTTTATTCTCATTGGAAAGATATAACTAAGAATATTACACATTGAAAAGTTAAAATTAAGCAAGGTTGGAAGTCTTGAATAGTGTCTGATGGAAAAGAAGTTAAAGATAGCATTGTACGGGGCCAAGTAAACAAAACAAAGAACCAGAATATAATACATGTGGTCTTCCCTTTTTTTGTAATTGATTTGTGCAATTATTGCCAAATACATCCTATGTCTATCTTTTATTAGTTCACTGTAATTAGAAATGGTATATTCATTTACAAATGTCTGCTTATGATAATGATGATATTAACCTGGTTATATAAATAAGACAACAGTGCACATTGTAATCTTAAATGTAACTATTATTATTTATTAGATACTTTGTAATGCACATTTATATCCATATATTTTATTGCATTTAAGTTAACAATGGTTTTCTAAATTATTATATTTATAAACTATATTTTTTAAAACATTAATGATTGAATGGATTATTGTTCAGGAGTGTATAATTTGAGTATTGGAAGTGAAAGACTTGGATCATGATACAGAGAGTTTGACCAATGCTTTTTCATCTACCATTGTGTCAAACCATGTAGCTTTACATGATCACCATTTTTATGTTTACACAAGCTGTTTACATAGAGGCTAAACTTTCCATACAGTAGCCACAAGTAGATAGAGATTTTATGCACAAATTTTCTTGTATTCATTGATTACTCTGGCTTGCACTAAGTGGTGTTGTCATATGGAGAGTTTAGCCTCTGTGTCCAAACCATATAAGTAAAGAGTTAACAAAGAAGTGCTGTTTTATTCAGATAGTGATTATGAAAAAAAGACTTTGCAACTGAATTAACACCATTACTTAAAACAATTGTTTTTTTATATAAAAAAAAGATCTACGAATTCATTATGATATATAAGATGCAACCCATTCATCTTTAACATAAAGATTTAGCCTGTTTTGTGGCAAATACAAATGGCATGCAAGAACATTGACATTCAATTGTGATAATAAATGTGAACCATTGAAAAAAACATTATCTTGAAGTCTTTTTTAGATAGTTTTTTTTTTTTCCAATGGCATGATTCAGCTGCATTTTTTTCTATTTTATACAAAGTTGCATGACCTTAAGAATTTGGGACTGGAAGTGTACTACTGCTTGAGACTGTTTTTTGAACAGATGGTTGATTAGAATATCTTACTAACCTATTTGTTACTGAAGGTAACCTTTTGTTCTCACAGGACCAAAACAAAAATCTACTACATAATAGTTTCTTTCCAAATCATTGAAATATTACTCTCCACGATTTGGTGCAATAGCAGAGTGAAAGACACTAGAGATAAATTTTCAAGGATCATCAACTCTATCACTTCCAGTATTCAAATATCATATAAATTCCTGAATAATCAATCAATCATTTTTCTCCCTTTGATTTCGTGCAGTGGTAGAATGGAAAAGTGTAGATCTTGAGATATAAAGATTATGATCTAGCTATGATACTTTCAGTGCTCAAACTACATATCCTGATGAATAAATTATTTGATTGTTTGGTATAAATAGACTATGTAGTTCAGGGTTCATAAATTGTGATCCAGATCTTTCAAACATCTTGTAAAAGTCCCAAACAACAAACCATTCAGTTATTATTTATTGAAATAGACTGTATCCCACAAAAATATGTGGTCTGTGTTAATCACACATTTTACATCCAAGGTAAAATTTACAGCATTTTTATTGTTTTCTGTAAGTTAAAGATTACCTTATCATATTGCACTGTAGAATGATAGAATGAAACTAATACTTAAAAGGGAGCAATATTCTTGAACTGTTAGCAGTGTATATATTATGACTAGACCAAGTTGGAGCCACTTGTTGACAGAAACCAGACCCATGTCTGAAAAAGTCTAAAATATGTTCCTCTGTTCAATTTAGGTTGCTACCTACTTAACATGAGTTCCTCATAGCAACAATTCAAAACTACTCTGGGGAAATAAAAACAGAATACTACTGGTTATAGATTTAATTAGCACTACCATCTAATATTTATTGATTCCTTAAGCTCACAATAGATGGCAGCACTCATATAAAATAGAATTTACTTCTAAAATAATTGTGTAAGCTGGGGCCTTGGATTTTTTAGTATTTTTTAATTTGTGATGATGTTTAAAGATAACATGTAATCATGGTGTGTAAGAAAAGTTAAGTCTGTTAATAAATATGAATTCATTTTGGTTTTGACTTCAGTGAATATATTAATAACATATATAAAAATCTTGGGGAAAAACATTAATGTAAAATGTTATAGACAACTATCTTTTTAAGAACAAATAAATGCTATTTTTAAATATGCGTTGTTATACTATTTAAGTATTAAAATATATAAATATGTTTGCAGTGCAAAAATATAGTATTTACTTTTAACAGAATTGGGAAATATCCTTTTTTTTAAAAAAAATAAGAAGGCTCATATCAAATACATATGTATAATGCTGTAATGTTTTCCATCATTTATTGAATGAATCATTAAAATGAAACATTGTATTATTTCAAAATCAGAATTATCTCAAACATCTCTGTGTTGTTTCAAGTATAGATATATTTAGTACAAGTAACAATGATTGAATCAATGATTGTTTCTAATTGGAAGTCACTAAAACAGTTGTTTAAGAGAAATAATCTGTATTGTCTATTTATTGTAGAGATATCCATTATAATCCCAACTATTCAACTTTATTAAAACAGTCAAAACTCTCTATATGTATTAAATGGTGAATCATGTGATATTTTTTTCATATATCAAAGTGTAGACTGGGAAGCAAACCTGGACCAGCTGCTTGGAAGGCAGCTATGCTAACCACTAGGCCACCAATGATTGACATCATGTGATGTTTATTAACTATTCAAATTGTATCAAATGAATATAGCTACTTAAGTAAGTTAATTTATATTCAAACCTTTTATGTCAGATATATATTGTTATATAGACCAATTAGCTTGCATTCAGAATCTTTGCGAATAGTATATATATATGAGCAAGTTAATTTACTTTTAAAACCTTAAGATATTTAAGACATTCTGACATTAGTTTGGATAGTGTAAAAGAAATTCTGGATGATTATATTCATTTCAATTATTTTCACTAATAATGACTATTACTCAGAAATTTGTCTTGGATTTGGTTGGTATTACTATTTGACATCTATTGATTAATAATAATACCGACAGATGACTTTAGAATAAAATAATAGATCAGACTATTACTCTTCATGCCTTATGGTTTGTAAGCTCTGACAACCATATTGTATTTTGATAAACAGACTATTGCAGATATTTCTGTATTAATCAAACATTGCAATGACTTCTGCAACACCAATCATCAATGTTTTTTATGGTAATTTTAAGATCATTTAACCCATCTGTCAGATTTCTTGTGATTACAGTTTTAGTAATTATAGATTGCAATGTGGCATGCTTTCCATTTATTACAAGTACATTGATTTTTTTTTTTTTTTGGTAATGCATGAGATAAAGTATATAATTATTAAAATACATGAGTAAAATTATAAAATTGAATTATTTTCTTCATCCTGGATAAAAATTTTCCCTTGTAGAATATAATCTTTGAGGTAGGTTGATGAAATTCTGGATCATTATTATTTGATTTCATTATTGTTTGATCTGATTCCTAAAATCTTGGGCTACTTTCTCTGGGAATTTATTTTGCTTTGATCATTATCATCTGATATTGAATGTTATTTACTGCTGTAGGATACTTAATAGCTATACCTTTATGCATATGATAGTGTTGGTCATTAAGACTTTGAAAAGCAACTATTTTCAGTCCTTTTACCTATAACTATGCTAGAACAGTCTTTTGTATAGTACTTGGAAGTCTTAATTTCATAGATCTAGTGTCTCAGTATTGATTTATGTTTAGCGATCATAAAGAAATCTTTGCCTAGTTTAATTAGGTTTAATTTATGAGACAAATTTAGTGGGATTTAGATTTGATATCAGTGTTTAAAGTAATTCTCTAGATATGGGATCTCATCAATATGATCCCTAGGTAACAATTTTGCAACTCTCTTAGTACTTGGAAGTTTTAAGAGAATTGCTTAGTGGTCACACACATGACTTATTAATAACCACAACTAAATAAATAGGCAAGTCAAGTAACCATATTGTTTATATTATGGTAGGAGAATTGTCTGTAATAACTGAAATCCATTACCGAATTTATGTTTTAAACATGTCCACAGTATTACCGAATAAGTATTCATAATACTTGATAATCATCCTCATTAATGTCATTATATGGTCTCTTAAAACACATTTTATTTTAGCATATTAGCTCATCTTTACATTATTAAAGTTATATAAAAAATGAAAATATTGGAGTCTTTCTTTTGGCACAACTTGTATGTACAACTAATATTACCACATACGCTTAATAAAATAAAACTGAATTTAATTTTGAATTGTATTTTGATTTATATTCTTGTTTTTGTAAAAGTAATGATTTTGTTAAATTAATATTTACATTAATATTTAGAAATGACATTTATTTTTACAACATGTCAATTGTTTGAAAGTGCTATTTCTAATCTTTAACTTATTAACATGTATAGCTTCACTAATATTGACTTAGCAATTATTTATTAAGAAATGTTTTCTGTCTTTTTCTTTTCGATAATATTTTTGCCTTTTAGTTTTTTTTTAAATTCTCCTATTAGATTTAGCGGAGTTAAGATAGATACTTGTGTTTCTTCTTGGTAATATTTTAGCGTATTTAGACATTTCTTTTCATTGCGTTTAGAAAAGTGAAAAAAAATGTTATTTCATTTTTTAAAAAAATAAGAATAACTATTATTCTTTACAATATGTTAGTTAGAAGATGAAGAAAAAAAAACCATTCTTTGTATAAAATTTTATTTCCTTTTCTAAAATAAAATTTGACCTTTTCCTCTAATTCAAAATGTGCTCTTTTTTAATATTAAAGCTGAAAACAAAGTGTTAACTTTCAACTATTTTGTAGAAAATTAATTTACCAGTTAAAAAGAAACTTATCGAATAGTCTTCGGTTTTCTTTTTTTTTATTTAAAAAATAATGAAAGAAAGTGAAAAAAAAAAGACGTGTTACCTTGCACTATTTTTATTTCCTATTTTTATGGTTTGAAAAGAAACGGACAAATGGGAAATTATTATATAAGAAGGAACTTCCTTTTCCAAGTTTTAATTTCCTTTTGTGAAAATTTTAACACTGCAAGTCTGCAATTTTTTTTTTTTTGACATTTTGTTATTTCTCTCTTTGGTCATTTAGTATAGCTTATTTTTATTATAGAAACAAAAGATGACTGTCTGAGATAGTCGAAACATTTTAAATAATACAATGACTTTTTATTGCTCCGGAAATTCGATAGGCGGAAGTGACGACACATAAAATGATAGTCGACGTTAAGTCTTAAAATTTTGTCACTGCATCGTTGCAAAAAAAAGAAAAATTAAGGCAAATCAATGAAGATTTTTATTTTAAAAATATAAGTAAAAATCAAAATAGCCAAATCTAAGTTTGCGAGTCTTATGTGGTTTTTGACATCAACTGACTGTTGAAATATTTTTCATGTTTTTGATTAAATAAAGTATTTACTAAGGCATATACATATTCAAAATGTCTAATATGTTTATTTTTATCATCATCATTTGAGGTTAATAAAATATATATTTAAAATTTTACTTCATTTAAACACAGGCCGATGTCAAACTTTCGTGTCGTAGGAAAGGTCAACTATTTGCGACCATCCACACAAAAAAAATTACGACTAAAAATAAACATTTTGTAAAAATAATCAAAGACAAAATTGATTATCAAAAACATTTACTTTCCATGAAACTGTGATCTTCAAATATCAGTAATGCATTTTTCACAGTATCTTAATCGAAGGCAGTGTCCGCTTTCTATATAAATACATAGAATAATCAGCCATATTTGAAAAACGTCATACTTTGTAAGTCATTGGAACCAATACAAATTAACCACTATATATATTGTGTATATGGATAAATACCATGTGTAAGTAAATTTTATAATTTATATAATTTTTTTATGACAAAATGCACCTTAATAAAAAATCCAGTATAATATTTGGCCATGTTGGGACTTTCAAAAATTTCAAGTTTAACCTATATTGGAATTTCGTTAAGAACCAATAGACATCACTGGTGTAAATTAAAAACACAGTATCTATAAATGAATGACACCTCTTTTGTAGAAGACTGAATCATTTTACAAATTGGCTTTTGTTGTAGAATCAACTCATACTATTTTTGCCTTTATCTTTCTGCTTATAATTTCTAGACTGACATTATGGTATAGTAATTAGCACATTTCCCTTCCAAATACATAACTTAAGCAGATTGTTGAAAAGTTCTAAAAACAAATTCTTTTAAATTAGCTAATAATAAACATAGATTGCCATTCAATTAGTGATCATTAAGCATGAATTCAAATCAAATAAACTTTAACTAAAATGTTATTAGTTCAGTGGATAGAAGTAACAGAGAATTTAGAATTGTAATCATATGTTATGCAGTTTATACCAGTAATTAAAGTGGTAAATGGGAAACATTCCTAGATTGATTCTTAGTAGTAGAGAATGAAATAAAAATTTCCACTCCACCGAATGGAACTATTGTGTTTGATATGTAATTTTGTTTTTTTAATTGCAGGCAACCATTTAAGTATTTGACCTACAGTTATTTATTTAATATCTTGTGCAGTTTAGCTTAGTGGGGAAGTTATGAATTTGAGATCTAAAGAGTTCTGGCTTAAAATTCATCTTCTGATGCTAGAACATCTCATGACATTGAGTGATTCATTACTTGTTTATTTTATTTTATTATTTACATAATGATAATAATAATTTATTTGATACCCTGTTTGTCTTTATCTATGCAGATAATTTAAAGAAAAGTCAATAATACTTGTTACAATTGCTTCGTCAATTGGATGGGGATTGTATGAGATAAAATCACACAAAAGACAGTGTGAGTACAATAAAGCTATTTAATAAACCAAAATGAGTTTTTTAAGCTTTTCACAGCTAAAAATCAGTTCAGAAGTTTTTTAACTCCTGGGTATGTCTCTTCTCGCTAATACTATATTATACAGAGCTAAAATGTATGCTCCCTTAATAAAAATATGTCGGGAATGGTTTTTATTTTTTTTCTCAAAAATATAAATTTAAAAATTCTTTACAACTTGGATTGTTTTATTTATGTAGAAGTTTTCTAATATATGTTTCAGTAATGTGAATCTAATTTCTTTTATTTTTAATAAAAATTGTATGTATATAGTGAAGTAACAATATAATACAAGTAGCAACACATGATCACATCTCCAATACTAGCACATAATTAAGTTTTCATTTCATTTATATTTATAATTTGATTGTGAAAAGTTTTTCATGTTTGCGACATAAAATGGCTTTTTTCTTCTTGCCACTTAGACATGGCTGAGTGTTTAAGTTGAGAGATTTGATTCAAGTTGACCTTGTTGAAAATGCACTCATGTATAAGTTGCAAAAAGAAAAAAGAAAATATTTTGTGTTGCAGACATGAAAACATTTTGCAATCAAATTATCAATAACAGTAATAAAATAACATTATTTCTCAGGAATTTATAAAACATTTGATAACCAGAAGTGACACTTGAATATAGAATATATATGTCAAGAACCAATGGTCACTGCCATTGAACCAAGCGACATAGTGTTAATGTTTGTTATAATAATTCCACATGAGCATTGTGAAATGTATAAAAATGAAAAACAGAACCCCAAACAATTTTGTTTTTTTTAAATTGATAGTTGTAGAACTTGACTATTAATGGAGAACATAATAGTAATATTTATATTTTAATTTACAATTTCTTATAAGTAACACAAATTGTTATAATGCATAAATATTTCAAAGCTTGATAGAAATCATTGCATGTAGGTATATCATAATTTTATTTTGTAAAAAGTTCACATTTTATGTTTTATACCCCCCTCCACAACTGACCTCCATACAATTCTGATCTGAAAAAAAATGTTATTGAAAAGCCTAATTTTCAACCATTTTAATTATCAGTCTAGAAACAAAGCACCAATAACATTGAAAGCAATCCATTTTGCATGATGCTTGTGTTGTCAATATATATATAAATGACTTTTTGGGTAAAACCTTATGTTATTTTTATTATATACTGATATTTCGACGAACTTGCATCCGCCATTGTCAAGGTAAACTCTTGAAAGAAAATTTGTTCGATCTCAAACTGTAACGTGACTGAGCGTGAGATGAAGTATGAGAATCAGTTTGAAATAGTTTAGTATTCAGAATATGAAGTTTATCAAAATGTATACATCTCTTAGTTTCACCACCCATTAATTTAAAGTCAATATTAATTTAAAGTCTACTATTGACTTTAAATTAATGGGTGGTGAAACTAAGATAAATATACATTTCGATAAATCTTGTATTCTGAATACTAAACTATTTTAAACTGATTCTTGTGCTACATCTCGCACTCAGTCATGTTACAGTTTGAGATCGAACAAATTTTCTTTCAAGAGTTTACCTTGACAATGGCGGATGCTAGTTTGTCGAAATATTAGTATATAATAAAAAATAACACACAGTTTTACCCAAAAAATCATTTATCTATATCATACAACCATGAAAACATTAAATATAATATTATATATAGATATATATTCACATTCATATCGGCTTTTTTCAAACCAAATTTTGCAAACGCTTTTTTGCAAGTGTTAAATAATAAATGAATAACCTCTGACCCATACAAGATATAGAATTTATGCAGCAATAAAAGGAATCCTCTTATTACTATGACTCAAATATTTATATATGAGCAAATCTGAAGTACTGGTACAGAAGGTGTGACTATAGAACAGTCACTTTGAAAAAGCCGATATGAATGTGATTACAATTGTATACAGACGCTATAAAAAATAAATGCTGATTTATATATATGATTAATTTCAGTTGGAATGACATTCAGTAAATTCTAGTAAATTTCATCGGCGTCATTCATTCATAAGTTATATATAGTAATTCAAAGTGACTGTTCTATAGTCACACCTTCTGTACCAGTACTTCAGATTTGCTCATATATAAATATTTGAGTCGTAGTAATAAGAGGATTCCTTTTATTGCTGCATAAATTCTATATCTTGTATGGGTCAGAGGTTATTCATTTATTATTTAACACTCGCAAAAAAGCGTTTGCAAAATTTGGTTTGAAAAAAGCCGATATGAATGTGATTACAATTGTATACAGACGCTATAAAAAATAAATGCTGATTTATAGATATATATTGGAATGGATAACATACACTAAGTTATCCATCATCAGAGAATGCCACTAGACTTCTAGTTTAGAAAATTTATAATTTACTGAAGAGGATATCATATACAAATGCTTACCACAACTGTACTAACAATCATATATCTCAAATCACCACTAGATAACAGAGACTCCACTTTCTTGGCAAAATAATAATAAGTCTAGCAGAAAACAGTAAAAAAAATGCTGGACAAATCTAACAATTGACAAAACAATATTTATGAACAAAGTGACATACTATACAATTCAATAGTAGGGTTTAAACACTAGTCTTATTTCAAAGACTGATTATTAATTAATTCTTTTTAATAAATATATAGTGTATCTTCCAATTGATAGTTTAAATATTACACGTCCCACAAATTTTATTTTTAGTATTATTAATCCCTGAAGTTTACAAAAGCTTGATAATTTATTCAGATGTGTACATGTATATCTCTCATATAGCAATGAATACTCAAACAGTCTTCCTCCAATATCCAATATATATGTGTTCATACATGCAGCTATTACAAAACTAAGCTTGCATGCAGTGCAGTGGATCCAATCACAAAATACAAGAAGTGACAATAAAGCAGCTTATTAATAATCTGTGTTAGAAAATGAAAATAAATAGATAATAATGGGAAGGAAGGTCACTTTATCCAATGAAAAAAATATTAATAACCATGAATATCTTAAGTGGCAATCAGAACAATAAATCATATATATCAAAACATATAATAATAAATTTCTGTGGTATATAATTATCTAGGATCAATCTATACAATGCACACACAGGTATATATCTATTTCTTTACTTTCAGGCATATTCGACCTAGAGTAAAGAAGAAAATGCTAAATAATTTATAAAGGTATGCATATATACATCATGCCAAATACACCCATAAATAATTTTAAAAAAATCTTGAGGATTATTAATGATTACATATAACAATCTATAAAATCAAATCTATATCATTTAAAATTACTATTTTTATATAATTCAAATTTAAAATGTCTCCCTAAAAGTAGCATGAGCTGCACAATTCACAACAATTGGGGAAACGACTTTCTTTTAAATACAGTAAATGTATCTCAACTTTATAAGAGGATAAAAAAAATTACTTTCCTAAGATTTTTCAAATCAAAAACAAATCTCTTGTGATGAAAATCAAACGATTAAATTTTAAAACTAGATCTAATCTATCTGCTATCAGACACATATTAGTATAATACATAGACATGTAATAATAGAAGAAATAGTTTATAAAGCAGACCACAATATAAATTTAAAATTAAAACCTTTAACCTATATATCACTGGTTTATTGGCAATATCTTAATAAACAGTTCATAAGAAAAGTAATTTAAGTCCAGAGAGGAGTTGGAAAAAGGATGCTATTTTTTATAAAAATTGTATGATACCAGTGTGCATATGTGAAAATGTAGATGGAATATAGTGTGACTTTCACTAATTTCTTTGATATGTTATAAGAATGTCCTGGAATATCTTTTGTCGTATATGGTATATTTGAAGTTAGTAGTTAGCTAGAGTTTTGGATTCTCAGCAAGCAAGTTTAAACATTCAATGGCTATCATTACATATTGAAGAATGGATCTTGTTTCGCATTGCTTTAGCTGTTCATAGTTTTGAACATGGCCACTGGTACTAGTTCTGTACACCACATGTTAAGCAGCCAAACTGATCGTAAATAAAAGCAGAATTATGGCAGAATAGAATAAACAAACAGCAGAATAGAAAGACTGAATG
Organism: Epiperipatus broadwayi; assembly: GCA_028023455.1. Classification (NCBI taxonomy): domain Eukaryota; kingdom Metazoa; phylum Onychophora; class Udeonychophora; order Euonychophora; family Peripatidae; genus Epiperipatus; species Epiperipatus broadwayi. The sequence goes on along the minus strand of JAQFVV010006394.1, from coordinate 1,334,955 downwards.
CAGCATAAAAATATAATTTAAGCTACTCTTTTTATAACACTAAATTTAATTAATTGCCCACTGATGATTAGTCAAGCCAGTGATTACATTTTAAAATCAGATAAATCAGTAATTATAGATTTAGTAAATTTTTAATTATGTCATTTTGGGTAAGGGTTACAGATAACAAAATCTTAAAATAAGGAACAAGACTTAATGAAAGAAAATTGATTTTTTAAACGTTTTTAACTAATAAAGCAAAGTAATTAATAATTGATAAAGAGTTTTAAGATTAAGTATTGTTCTTGTAATATATATATATATTTTTCAGATTGATAATTATTTTAATTACAAATTACACATTTCTTAACTTTTTTACAATTCACAATTAGCCAACATAAACAAATTTATTCATGTGTGAGTGTATATATAATACAGGATTAAAAAAACAAAACAAAAGCTAATATTACTTGTGCTTTGCCAACATAAAATATTTACACATAAGTTAGATATTGAGATAGCAAAGATTTGTCTCACTGTATATTAACTCGTGAACTTCTTTGTTGGGAGGGGTTAATTAATATGGTAAAATTAAAGAGAGGGGAAGCAACCAAATTTTTCAAATTCAATCAAAATGTAAACCAAAACATACTTTAAATAAAAGCATCTCTTATAGATGATTTAACTTTTTTATGAGTTTTAATCAAATTATTAATAATCTCAAAGGCAGTTGAATTCTATAAGCTTTTTCTTTATTAATTAAAACAAGTCTAACAAAATTTATTTGACTTTTTACACAAAGCATTGTGTCACAATAGTTTATATAGAAATGCATAATATAGGCCTAATTTTATATTTAAATTTGTCATTTTTGATTTTAGTCTTCCTATCTATTGTTTCTCTATCAACCAAGCTCAATTCTAATAAATTTTTCAATAAACAAATATGCAGTATTTTTTGATAAATTTGCTCATAAAATATATCTTTATAAGAGTATGAAACATTACTCTTATCTTATAGATACATTGTGATTTTAATAAAAGATATTATCTGAGAAATATAAACTCAATTTTAGATATCAATTACAAATATTGCATGCATCGGTTTAAGGCTATAACTAGTAGCTGTGTGTTTTATGTAACTAGTATTAATCCGTTGGCTTGAATTACAGTATGATTTGTAAGAATGAGTAATATGTATGTACCTCTGTAATAAGTGTTGGCACAGTTATGAGGATAATTTTAGGATTGTGATTGAAAAGTCAAAAAATCATGTATTTTATTATATAATGAAAGCAAATTTGCAATGTTTTAAATTTTTTTTGCGCATTTCAGTACATACCTGTAATGAACATATTTTTCAGGTACATGCTTACTGTTATTGTAATTTTTTTTTACCATGACCTTTATATTTTGATATTACTTCTATTAATAATTTTGAGAGTATAACTAAAAATAAATTTAAAAATCATATAATTTAAATATAATAAAGAAAAAATTGCAGTGTTTTAATTTTTTTTATTTTTCATTTCTGTGCACCCCAATAATAAATGTATCATATACAATTTCCATTGTAATTTTTTGACCATGACTTATATTTTTATATTTCCTTGTTTAATAATTTACTAAAAATAAAAAATAAATCGTGTAATTTATTATATGATAAAGGTAAATTGAAGTGTTTTTAAATTTTTTGTCACATATCAGATATAAACTTTTACTGCGGTTTTTTGACAGTAAACATCACACAGTTAATAATATAATAGGAAATTTATCATACTGAATAAGTTATTCAAAATAAGGGGGGAAATGTTAAATAAGTTGATATAAATATATCTGAATTAATGTTACATCTCTGACAGCCTAAGTTTATACTGTGTTATTTTGTGGAGTTAGTTAAAAATTATATTCACAAGAGTAAAAATGTCAGTATAAGTCCCTACCAATATTTTTGAACTAGTGATTTACTGTAGTGGTAAACAATGGCATAATGCAATTTGTATGGATTTGAATCAGAAGTGTTTAACTTGTAGTTTATGAGACAAAGATGTTATCATGTGACTACAGTTTCTGTAATATCAAACAACTACAACAAATACGCTTGATTTATCATTTTGATTTTGTCATTTTTTAGGGAAAAAGTTGTGAAAACATATTCATCATCATCATCAACCATTATCAATCCACTGCATGATGAAGATCTCTACAAGTTCAATCCATCTTCTTGGATCTTTGGCTTATCTTTTCCACATCACCCCTGCACACTTTCTTATTTCATCCATCCATCTCACATATGGTCTTTTTATGGGTCTTTTACAATTTTTTGAAATCCAGTTTAAGATTTCAATTGTCCATCTATTATCATCTCTTTTAGTAATATATTCAGCCCAACTCCATTTCAGTCTTTTAATTTTTTCAATGAGATCAGTAACACTTGTTTGTTCTCTTACCCATATATTGTGTTTTTGATATCTTCTTGTTATTCCCAACATTTATCTCTCCATACTTCTTTGAGTGGTCTGAAATCTCTGTATTGCTCTTTTATGAAGTGTCCAAGTCTTAGATCCATAAGTAAGAACTGGTAAAATACATTTATTAAAAACCTTCCTTTTCAAACACATAGGCATATTTTTGTTTAGTATCAAGTTATTTCTACCAAAAGTAGTCCAACCAAGTTTAATTTTATGATTAATTTCATCCATTATGTTTCTATCTGTATTAATAATCTGACCAAGGTATTTGTAGATGTTAACTTCTCCTAACTCATCATAATCAATCTTTATTTTTATATTTTAAGAAAATCCATTAAACTTTATTTTATAGACTTTTTAACATTTATCTTTAGTCCTACTTTCCTACTTTTATCTGATAACTCCTGCAACATTTCCTGCAGATCTAAAACATTGTTTGCAAAAACAACTACATCATCTGAAAAATCTAAATGACTTAAATAATCTCCATTTACTTTCACTCCTTTAGCTTCCCATTTTAATCCACAAAATATTTCTTGCAGCACTGCTGTAAAAAGTTTTGGAAATATGGAGTCATCATGTCTTATACCCTTCTCAATGCTGACTTCCCCAGTATCATTATGTAATCTAATTGTTGCTGTTGCATTTTTATAAATATTATTTAAAATATGACAATATCCTGGATCTATACCTTAATGATTCAATGCTTTAATCACTGAAGAAATGTTTATAGAATCAAATACCTTTTCATAATCTACAAATCCAAAGCATAATGGCAACTCATATTCATTTGTCCTTTCTATAACTTCTTTCAAAATTGTATATATGTAAAATGTAATTATTAAATGAAAACCTTACTTCCGTTCCATACATAAACTACATACCACTGGATCACAAGTTAAAATATGATGGTGTTTTCATAGATTGACTTCAATGCACTCTCTGCCATTATATGATCTTGCAAATCATTTGAAAATAAGTGCTGGAATGAACTTTTTTCTGCTTGATATTTACAATCATAATAAAAGTATGGCCCTTCCAGGAGGCTGTAAATCAAGGCAGTGACTGGCAACTGAAGATGGGGGGTTCTAAGATTCTCCTGATTATGGATCCAGGTTGCCATTTGATGGCAATCTTTATCCAGGTACTTACTACTGGATATTACTTTCAAGAGAAGGGGAATTGGAAGAACTGTTTGATATTAAATAGGATATTATTGGAGTTTGTGAAGGTAGAAGAAAATATGAAGAGTTAATTGATTTAAAATGTGAACATAGACTGTACTAAAAAAACAAAGTACCAGAAATTCAAATGGAGAAGGAATGATTAAAAATAAAAAGTTGAAGAACAATGCTGTGGAGATTGATGGTGTATCAGGGAGAGTGAAAGAATTAGTTATTCAACTTAATGGTAGATACAAAATGCAGATAATTTAAGTTTATACCACAATAAATTCTCATTGAGATAAAGTAGAGGATTTATTATTGATAAAACACTTTTAATTAGACATTTAAAATTGACATGGATGACATTAAAGCTAAAATTGGTAAACAGTTGAAAGTGCTACACATAAATTTGATTATGGTGCTAAAGTGAGATAGAATACAAACTTGTATAGTTTGCAGAAAAAGAAAAACTTTATATTTTGGATTTTTTTGAGAAAAATGAAAATGGTCATGGAACCATCTAACTGAAGATTCAGCAGAATTGAGTTATAATTTTACAAACAGAAAATATTTATTTCAAGATTGTATCATTCTTAATAAAATCAACATAGGAATGAATCACCAATTAGTGAGATGTAAAATATGTGACAATGCAGAACTAGAGAGACAAAAATTATTAAAAGAAAAACAGTTTTCACAGTTGATATTACTAATATTCAGAAACATTTCAATGAATTTAAATTAGAACTTGCAAATTGTTTTCAAATATTAGTAGATTTTGAACATGATTCAAATTTTAATGAAATAAATAGGTAGAAAACTGATACACTATTAAAAGCTACAACAAAGATAGCTGGTAAAAAAAAAGCAGCAATTGACCAGTAAAATTTCTACTAAGACAATTTATGAAGAAAAAATATATAAAACAAGTAAAATGATTGAATATCCAGAATTTTGTAAAATGATATGAAAAAGAGTTGATGTCAATATAGGAAAGTATAATTGTGAATTAGTACAGAAAGTCATAGACGGGGATAAAAGTCTCAATTTTGATACTGATAGGAAACTTATTTCTGCTATAAGAAAAAATATGGAACAATTACTAAAAAGAAAGATAACATAATGAAATATGGAGAAGAGTTCTATCAAGAATTATATAGCAATAAAGAACAAGAAAAAGCACCTCTTACAAACACTATATTCACTGAATTGTCTAGAAGTGAGAAATGCAATTAAATCTAGGAAGATGGGAAAGGCTTCAAATAATGATGGAATTATAATCAATTTCTTAACAGCAGCAGATGAAGAAATATATATATATTTTGGTAAACTTATATACAATGTGTCTAAATGATAAAGATATGCCAGTTGATTGGAATAATTGAGCATTAATATTAATATTTAAAAAGAAAGGATTAAGAAAAAATTAAAAATTAAGGCCTATCAATCATTTATGAGTTCTGCACAAACTATTTACCAAGATAATTACAACTCATCTACAGTAAACATTGGACTTTACCCATGCAAAAGAGCCAGCTGGATTTAATTTTTTTTAGCATAGTGGATAGTATTAAGAGAAGTTATAGAAAGTACCAATAAATATGAATTGGTATTATATTTTGGATTTGTAAATTATGGAAGATATTTGATTGCTTATGCATTTCTTTAGTGAATAAAACTTTGGATCACCAAGGTATAGACCCAGGATCTTGTCATATTCTGAAAAATATTTATAAAAATGCAACAGCAATAATTAGATTACGTAATGATATTAGGAAGATTATCATTGAGAAAAGGGTACAGGGTGACTTCATATCTCCAAAACTTTTTCACAGCAGTTTTGTGAGAAGTATTTTGTGGATAAAGATGGGAAGCTAAGGGAATAAAGATAATTTGAGATTATTTAAGTCATTTATATTTTGAAGATGATATAATTATTTTTCCAAATAATGTTTTAGAGCTTCAGGAAATGTTACAAGAATTATCAAGTGAAAGTAAGAAAGTAGGACTTAAGATAAATGTTAAAAAGTCTAAAGTGATGTTCAATGGATTTTCTCAAAAGAAGAAAATAAAAATTGATAATTATGAAATAGAAGAAGTTAGCAATTACAAATGCTTTGATTAGATTATAATTAAAAATGGAAACATACTAGATGAAATTAATCACAGAATAAAACTTAATTGGAGTGCATTTGCTAGACATATCTTAATATTAAAAGGAAATATATCTATGTGTTTGAAAAGGAATGTTTTTAATAAATGTGTTTTACCAGTTTTTACTTCTGGATCTGAGACTTCACACTCAACAGAAGAGCAATAGAAATACTTCAGACCAGTCAACAAAGTATGGAAAGATGCAACTTAGAAGTACCAAGAATAGATCGAAAATGAAATTCATAGGTGAGAGAACAAAACAAGTGTTGTTGATATTATTGAAAGAATTAGGAGACTGAAGATAATTTGGGTTAGACATATTTCTTAAAGAGATGATAATAGATGCTCAGTTGAAATCTTAAATTAGATTCTAAGAGATTATAAAAGACAAAGAAAGATACCACATGTGAAATAGATGGATGAAATAAAGATGAGTGTGGAATGATGTAAAGAGAGGTTAAAAAACTTGGAAAGACCATCATCCTACATTAGATTGCTAATGGTTGGAATTGATGATGATGATGATAATTCAGAAAAAAATTGCAAAGTTATATAAACTTTTACTGATACAAATATAGGAGGATATTCTATATTTTGAAGTCCATTTCAATATATACTAACTATATAGTAAAATTAATGGTTATTTAAATTTTTAGAATTTTTTTAAAGTTTACAGTAACAAGGAGGAGTATAATTGGCATCCAAAAAATTCACAAACCTCTGGAACCTGAGATTTAAGATTAATAGTAGTTTGCTTGAATCATCAACAAAATAAAATGAAAGAAGTCAGAGCAAGGTTTTGTGATTGTGTAAAGAAAAGAATCTGTTTTTAATAGTAGTAACATCTAATTCAGGGGTCCCCAGCCCTATGCCTGTGGGCACCATGGCACCCGAAGACCATTTTACATGTGCCCGCCGCTATCCAAACATGATAAAAAATTATTTATCTGATACAAATAAATGTAATTTTTAAAATTTCTTATAAATTATTGTACTATATTGTAATCAAATTGTAGGGCATACTATACTTTTACAGCGTAAAAATATAAATGTTAATTATATGTTAAAATTTTATTTTTGAAATAAATATTTTTTTGTACATTATGTGTATTATTAACAATATCCAAATATAAATTTACATTGAAAAAATAAATGGTGCCCACCACCTGGTTGAACAAATAAATGGTGCCCACCACCTGGTCAGTATTATAGAATGTGCTCTTAAGTGCAAAAAGGTTGGGGACTCCTGATCTAATTGTTTTGCATTGTTTATTTTTCTTGCAAACAAAGTGTAGAAAATATAATAAATGATCAATTCTAAGAAATAATCGTATCATTACTGTACTGTAATGAAACACAGTTGACAATACTTTGGACAGCATTAGAAAATATATAAAGAAAATAAAATAAAATCATTTTTTGACAGATTACATTCTTATGTAGTAAGTTTTAGATTTAATTAACTGTAGAATAGCGTAATTTTGATGCTGTGTTAAATTTACAGGCATTGCACCCTATTTAAAAAAGAGTAAAAGAAAATATAAACTTCAAAAAAAGTGTTATATTTTACTATGGTAAAAGTTCTATTGAAATCAAAATACATATATTTAAATGGCCTATTTATTTATAGTCTTAGTATAATTATTATAAATTATAGTAAAATAAAAAAGATCTTCAAGCATTGTATAGAATTACCATACTAATATTCTGTCACAGGTAACCTTTAATATCTAATCTATTTAGTAATCCAGTATTGATCATTAAATAATAATTAACTATTATTGGTTATGGTTTAGAGTTCTATGTTATTCTAAAGGTTTAGATGAATAACAACCTTACAATCACATACAATGTAACCTTGATTAATCATAGTTGTGTGGATATTGAGATTGTGGTTTATTCTTACCTTATGGCAATATTTGTTCTTTGCTGATCTCTCCTAAAGATATCTACATAATTTCATTACGTAAGAATCAACTCAAATCAAGACCCCTTTCTGAATGTTAACCAATAATCTTTTCAACCACCAAAGAATTATGCTAAAAAAGGCTTCCAAGCAATTTTCTTTTTTCACAACAAACACTAAAGCAAATAGAAGTTGATCTTTATTAGATGTTTTTAGAGTTTCAGCAACAAATTTAAGATAAGCTATGGTTATTGATTAATTCATAATAAATTTAATAGCCTTTATCTACATAAATGTGGACAAACACAAACCTTGAACCATAGACTGTATATAATATCTATAGAGAAAGAATTGAAGGATTTATTGAAATCACTAGTGTTTCTAACTCCTGGTTATAATCCATATAGATTTATTTATAATATTTTATTAATATTTAAGCTTTCCAAAAAAATCCGTAAGCTAAATAAGAGAAGTTGTTTTTATTCAAAATATAAAGAATTATAATAAAATGTATTTCCAAATAGTTTTGATGTACTTTAAGTAAGACTAATAATATTCATTGCTTTTATAGCTCCTGATTGTTTATTATTTTTGTGAATCAAATTATATCAACTTTAATGTTTATCCCAACATTGGAATATATTAATTTATAGATAAATTGTTTCAGAAAAATATTAGCAATAAAGAGTTATCAAAGCAAAAAATGTTATTAAATTTATTTGTTAATAAAATGAATGGAGTTCAAGTGTTACCTAAGATTAATTACATTATATAGCATTGATATTGGTCTATGATCTTTGTTGGAGATATTTAAAGAATGATAGTCTTATGCTTTGTTAACCCAGATCCTCAACGTTTTTTTGTTTCTGTGTCTATGTGTGTTTTTTCTGACGAAAAAAAAAAAAGAATTGGTAATTTCGATACATGTTAAAAAGTTATATTTTCAAATGTTAAAACGTTTTTAAAAACGGAGATCGGAAAATTTTCAGATAACAGGTATTTATTTTGATTGGACAAGTGCAAAAATAGATTACTGATGCTTTTGAATCAAAAATATTTTAGACTACAGGTATTTGTTTTGATTGTACAAGTGCACAAATGGATTACTGGCGCTTTTGAATTAATGCTGGTAATTTGGCAAAAAATTGGAGAATATCAATTTGGTAAAAATGTGAAGAATATCATGGATAAGTAGATAATTGTCTATTATATCTGAACTACAAGTGAACACAAATGGCCAGGCTGAAATTATCTTGTTTTGGTTATCTCATGGACATTTCAGTACCCTGGAAAAAGTTTATATTTCTTGGAAAAATGGAAAAAGAGAAAAGTCATTGAAATTATCTTGGTTTGGTCATCTCATGGAACAATCCAATGTCCTAGATGAAGTATATAAAACTTGGAAAGATGAAAGATCATTGTAATAATGAAGTAGTGATTAAGGAGATTGATAATATAATCAAATGATATGTCTTCTGAAAAAATGTCATTTGCATGAAAACCGGAATCTGGAGTTGATTTGCTCTCATTTAATTTTAAGAATAAAAATATAATTCCTAAACAGTTCTTTTGTTTATTTTAATATTATTTTTGTGTGTGCGCGCATACATATGTACACGTAAGAAACTACTGGTTTTTATTTAAAATATGTGTGTGTATATGAATAGCCTCTAACCAGCTATAACAACGGCCAATAAAACATTCAACATAAGCATGTCTTCTAAAATGAATAGTATCTGAGACAAACAATTGATGCACAAATTTGTTATAATACCCAGACTGGTAATATCATAATCGCTGTTTGTCTCCCAAACCCCAAGTGACCTACTGCGATGGCTTTCTGGTAAATAGGGAGGACTTGTTTTATAGTATTAATGATTCAATCCTAATCAAATGTTTTGATTTTTGTGTGTGTGAGTTATATGTAATAGGTTTTTTGATATTTCACTTTTTAAAAGTTGTATATATATATGTACAATTGCCATAAATAAAAAAACTTGATGTTATTTGAATAAAAAAAATAATGATATGTAAAAGATTGTACTTTCTATTCATTTCATTTTTATTAAACATTCTTTAATGTTTTGTCATGAGATTTGAAATATGATGGAGAAACTTTTTATAATCAGACTAAAGAAACCTTCTGCATTAATTTCAGCATTGAATCTCTGGAGGACTTCTTACAATTCCACTTTAACCAGAAAGCAATATCTAGAATATACATTAAGAAATCCTATTCATATATATAATTTCGTTTTCTCATACTCGTTATATATGATTGTATACACACACACACACACTTGTACACTTGAGCAATAATGTTTAAAAGCAGTTTTATAAAAATAATAAAATAAAAAAATAAGAGATAATAATAGAAAAAAAAGGAAAAAAATAGCATTTCCTTTTTAGATAAAGTCAAGTTTTAAAATAATTATACACTTCAGATTTGAGATAATGAAGTTAAATTATCTTTTATAGATGTCTGCAGTCATTTCTATGGAAAATGAACTCCAGCATTTTCTCTCTATATATAAAAAACGAATTTCATATTTTTGAAGATTTATTATCTAAATGTGTTCTATTGACCAAGCTGAAAATTATTATTATTGAAAGTCTATCAACGTCAAAGTTTTCTTCTTTGTAATCTAATGCAATTGAAGACTAAGGAAAAATATTAAAGTTACTGTATAACTTTTAAGACTTTGGTAAAGATATTAATTTCTATTTTAGGTATATGATAGTTACTTGTCTGTCTATCCAATGCCCAACTTTTCTGTTTATCATACAATTTTTCCATTTATTGATTCACTTATGTATTTAATCGTTAAAACAGGAAAAACTCTCTATACGTAATACCACTCAGTGCAAGCCAGAGTAATCAATGGGTGCCAGAAGGCATGTGCATAAAATCCCCATCTAGTGCCTACTCATCCAATATTCACAGACTAGTTTCTGGCTTGTGGCCTTCATCAGTGAGGAGCCTTGGCTGATGAGCTTGGATTGAAATATTATAGTGTTTTCAATTTAAGTCTCATAATTTTGTAGTTAAGTAGAGATAAAAGGTGGCTACTGAAGGGTTGCATTAGATCCTAAGATCTAGGTGCAGTGCTCTCAGATCCAATGCCCCTCACTGACAAAGGCCACAATCTGAGAGTACTGCACCTAGATCTTAGGATCTAATGCAACCCTTCAGAAGCCACCTTTTATCTCTACTTAACTACAAAACTATGATACTTAAATTGAAAACACTATAATATTTTAATCCAAGCTCATCATCCAAGACTCCTCACTGATGAAGGCCACAAGCCAGAAACTAGACTGTTAATATTGGATGAGTAGGCATTAGATGGGGATTTTATGCATAAGCCTTTTGGCATCCATTGATTACTCTGGCTTGCACTGAGTGGCAATACATATAGAGAGTTTTGCCTGTTTTGATAACAGTTAAGAGCAAGCATAAGAAATTGTGATCATGTGATGTTTATTGGCTATTTAGTCATTGTTGGTCTATCCAAAATAAAGATCGATAATCACTGATAATCATAGAATTACTTCAATTTCAGTAGAAACAATTTGGGATTTAAAAAAATATGCCTATGTGTTTCAAGTTTTTAATAGCATTTTACTAGTTCTTACATATGAATCTAATTTGGACACCTAAGAGTAAAGCTATACTGAGACTTCAGATCATTCAATGTAATATGGAGAAATATATGTTGGGAGTAACAAGAAAGTTATAAAAAGAAAATATTTAGGTAAGAAAACCTATGTGTCATTGAATGAATTAAGAGACTAATATATAGCTGGGCTGGTCAGATTGCAAAAAGAGATATAAATAAATGGATAATTGAAGCCTTAAACTGAATCTTGAAATCTTAAACTGAATTCCAAGAAATTGTACAAGATCTAAAGAAAGATTATATGTGAGATGTTTGGGAGGATAAAATGAGGATGTTAATCAGTTATGATGAGAAAAGAAGCTATGGACTGAAATGAACTTGATTCAACTTGAAAAGAACATTTCATAATGGACTGATAATGGTTGATGATGATGATGAAGTATGCTGTTATGATAATAAACCTTAGTATTCATCTTTTATGCTTGGTCATCCAACTTTTGTTCATGTTTTTATCCAGTCCATTAATTCATATATTCTTTTTTAATAATGTTGGTTATCTCTGTCTAATGATTCCTTTCATAGATCAATTATAATACATCAAAAAGATTTCACTAGATTTTAAGGATGTTTTTTAATATGTTGCTCCAATCATGGGTAAGTGGTTATCAAATTCTCAATGCAATGTTTAACAATCAAGCAGAAATATAGACGCGATTAAAGACAATTTCTGTTGCCAGAAAATTAAAAAATGGATTCTAAGCAAAGACAAATTTATATAGCATTTTCATTGTTTTCATTAAGGTTTTGATTTACTTAAGATTCATGACAGTCATTAAAAAATATCTGGTTGTTTACTAATGGTTATTTATATTAAACCATTGCTTCATGATTGCATAAGGGAAATGTCAAACCCTGCATGATCTTGTATAACAGGAGAACTGCAGACTCTGAGGCATGAGGGCTATATGTCACACCCAAATTTTTCATTTCTGATTCCTAAACTTTTTATGTATTCCAGAAGTAATAAAACATTTACTTATGTTTATTTACTGGTGGTGCAATATCCAAGATAATTGAAATAAAAACTACACTAAAGTGAGCACTAACTCTGACTTTATTTAGGCAGATTCATTAAGCAGACATCAAGATGCAATAGCTATTTGATGATGAATATTTTAATTAAAATGATTAAAAAGCAAAATCAAAATTGGACAACAATCTAGTGAAATAATAATCTCTATATAAAAGGATTTAATGGTCTGTATTTAACAAATTAGATTAGTAAATATTTGTCTGAAGCTCAATAAAGAAATCAACCATTGACTTAAACAGTTATCAAGTTGAGAATGTGAATTAATTAAATATCTTTGTAGTTTTTAAGTACACCTGGGTCTCGTTTTAGTTTTTAAGTACACCTGGGTCTCGTTTTACATGATAGATAGGTTCCTCAGAAAACATGCGCAAAAGAAATCGCACAAAAATAGACATAATCACATAAAAGCAAAGCACCAACGTAAAATTACTTTAAAATTCGCACAAAAAAAAAATAAGGAAATAAAATATGACTAATAAAAAATTTCAAATTTGAAAAAAATTGATACAAGACAAACTTTTTTTAACTATAATATTTAATTTTATTCAAAACTATATATTTTTATGCATAATTTACAGTACAGTAATTGATATTTTTTTATACACATTTTAATTATTATCGCTACTTGCCGATAAACAGGTTCGTTTGCAAACTGGTAAAAAATCAGATTCTTCACAAGAGGAAATACAACTAGTGCCAACTTCACTCTCATATTGTGTTAATGGTTTTCTGGTGACAACGTAATTAGTAATTAATCTAACAACTAAAAATTAAATTCTTATTTTTGTCTTTAATTTTTTAATTTTCAATTCCGTTTAAAAATCAAATTTTGTTTCACATCACATTAATTTCAGGTCGCCTTAAGTCATTTTTAAATTGTTAATTACAATTAAAAATCAGATTTTAATTTTTAATTATCAAATTTAATTGTGCCCACTGCTATTACTCACCTTTTAAAAATAAACTTGCAGACACTAAATGATTAATAATTGATTACGTTCTTTTTTAAAAAGCAAAAACAGAATGTGATTTAAGATGCAAAATTAACACACACAATGTTTGAACAAATTTACATTATAATCTTGTAAAATTTAATGTGTGTATACATAAAATGTGGAAATCATGATTTTAATTTTATTATTGCATAAAATCTTACTATTATAAAGCACTGAAAATATTGAAACTACTAAGATGAAAATCAAATTCCAATAATGTGCTATTACTTTCAATATGACGTAAGTGCTCAAAATTTATTATTTAAAGTAATAGCGCATTATCGGAGTTCGACTTCCAAAGAAACATGAATCGCGTAACTTCAAAATCGCGTTAAATAAATTCGCGTAAAACGAGACCCAGGTGTAGTTTAAAAATATACTGATATTGAGATGCATCCCAATCACAAATTTCCAAAGCACTGCTGCATTTACGAAATTAAAGGAAAGGGTGTTTCACATTTAAAAAAAAAATAAACATCTCATATTTTCAATATACAATGTTTTATTGGTACAACTTTTTTTATAAAAGCATTGCACGATCACCATTTTGTTTTGTGCATAAAAGGTGGCTGCTGGGAGGGGGTTGCATTAGATTCTAAGATCTAAATGCAATGCTCTCAAATCAAAGGCTCCTCACTGATGGAAGCCACAAGCTAGAAACTAGTCTGAGGATTCACAGAAGCAAAACTCTCCATACAGTAGCATCACTCATGCAGGAAGGTTTGTGCATAAAATCCCTATCTAGTTCCTACTGATCCAGTGTCCCCAGGCTAGTTTCTATCTTGTGGCATTTATCAGTGAGGAACATTGGTTCTGAGAGCACTGCACCTAGATCTTAAGGATCTAATACAAACCGTCAGAAGCAACCTTTTACTTTTTTAGCAAAGTATAAAGCTTTGAGTCCAAAGTGAAAACACATTAATGTTTTCAAGCTAAGATCATTGCTTGTATAGTTGTATAGATCTGAACTCAGTTCAGCATCCATACTTTTTGGTGTCTTTGGTTCTTTAATAACCACAGCCACCATAATCCTATTGGGCACAATTGTTATTAAATCATCAAATTATCACCATTCTTTATGCTTACACTAGCTGTTTTTCACAGAGGCAAAACTCTCGATACAGTAGTGCCATACAGTAGTGGAGAGTTTTGCCTTTGTGAAAAACAGCTTGTGTAAACATAAAGAATGATGATCATGTGATGTTTGATAATCTGGGAATTTTGGATGAGTAGGTAATAGATGGGGATTTTATGCCCAAACCTTCCTGCATCCATTGATTATGAAAGCTTGCAATTGGTAGCACTATTGTATGGAAAGTTTGGTATTTTTTATACTATTCCACTGCTGCTATCTATGTTAAGTTTAAGTTATTATATATTATATAGGAGTGCTTATTAAATCCAGATACAGTGTTACTTTATCAATATCCCTGATGAGTTTCTAATTGATGGTATTATTAGTGAGAAGCTTGAAAATGATTTTTGGCACTTAAAGCACTTTCCACCTATAAGCTAGCTTATTCTGTTTCATACATAAAATATAATTGAAAATCAATTTAATGTTTTGAATTCAAGTGAATGCATTTGAATAGTAATATAGTTCTACACCAATGCATTATATGTCTCCAGTTTTTATAACAACTCTAAGCACTTTCCATTTTTGGGGCAGAAATGGCATAAGACAAAAAAACTCACATGACCCCCTGCACTCACTATGCATTGCAAAAATAAGCTCTAATTGTCCTACTTCACTGTTACCACTTGCTATTATCTTAGATAATAATTAATACTAGATAATAAAATTAGTAAATACAATCCAGTGCTAATCTATCTTTTATTCCCACACTGGCTTCTGATTTATAGCCTTTATTAATGAGAAAAACCTGAACGTACCAATCATTTGATGATCTTTTACTTCATGCTAACCTGGACAAAGAATAAAGGTACATATATTTGCAAAACCTGGGATACTAAAGTATATAGTTGCTAAGATAGTTTGAACTATTGTGAAAGGCTAGAAATTTAAATAAATCCTATTCATCAGACAAAGATAACTTGCTTTGAAAGTAGATTAATAAATGATCATTTTTACAAATCTAGCAAATAAAATCATATTCTATTATTTATATACAATAAACCATAAATTGCCATTAGGTAGTTCATTTCCAAATGTAATATGTATGACAGCCAATAATTATTTCATATAATTCAGATTTTCTTTCTTTTATATGAATGATCCTCGAAAATGACTATAGAAGATGATTAAATTGTAGAAAAGATATTACAGTATAATGTATATAAAAGGAAATAATTTGTATAATAAAGCAAGACTTGGGAAAAAATGTATGGAGTATTTGTGAATTGTATCATATAACCTCTACATGTCCATTACTTTTAAGTATTTTTCTATTCCAGCACTAACATCTAGTGTAATGTTAAGTAATGAGTAGAAGCCAGGTAATAGTGCTTAATAAAGCCTTATCTAATGTTAAGTTATTCATATAGTCAGAATAATTTCTAGCCTAGGTTTCTGGAGGAAGATGCATTACATAAAACAAATCCAAGTCTACTGAATTCAGATCTATGATTTCTAACAATGAAACCATAAAACTAGCCTATGGATGTTGATGGAAAAAATATTTATCAACCAGTACTATCTGACAACTTTTAATTCCTCAAACATATCCAAGGTAAACAGGCAAAAACTCTCCTTATAGTAGTGCCACCTTGTGCTAACCAGAGTAATCAATGTATGCCAGAAGGCTTGTGCATAAAATCCCTATCTAGTGTGCCTACTCATCCAATATCCCCAGACTAGTCTCTGGCTTGTGGCCTTCATCAGTGAAGAGCATTGGATCTGAGAGCACTGCACCTAGATCTTAGGATCTCACTGATGAAAGCCACAAGCCAGAAACTAGTCTGGGGATATTGGATGAGTAGGCACTAGATAGGAATTTTATGCACAAGACTTCTGGCATCCATTGATTACTCTGGTTAGCACAAGGTGGCACTACTATATGGAGAGTTTTTGCCTGTTTACTAACAGTTATGTGCTAGCATGAGATAGTGATCATGTGATGTTTAGTGGTTTAACATATCCAAGGTGGTAGAAATGGAATGATGGCTGGGAATTAGTTTGAAACTTACAATTAGGCTAGGTGATAAAGTTATTCAGAAAGAAATATTTGTTGCAAAATGTTGACAGATAGCATAAGAATATACTAAAATAAACAATGAACATATGATTAATTAAAAAGTATTTAAGATTTATGCATCAAACTGTAAGACCTCACTAGAATTTTGTACTATAATAGATAGACAGACAAACAATAGGCAAAGAACTAGCATATTTATTGAGTAGAGAGGAAAGTGTGAAAAATGCTACTTTTTGAATTTTTTGTGTTTTAAACATTTCAGAGCACCTTGATATTTTGAAACATATATATAGAGATTGAAGTTGATAAAATATAACTAAAATAGAATACATAAACAAAAATGAATGCATGCAAACATCAGTATATATTAAATAGGAATGTGAAATTAAACATTTTAAAAATGTAGCTGTAATTACTACGGTTGCCAAAATTTCTCAATAAACAATCTTTTAGATTATGAGAGTTTAAATAAATAAATAATTCTTTTTTTAAAAAAAATAAACGATTTACATATGAGATGGAAATTAGTAGAAATATAAAATAAATAGATAATTACTAAAAGCTTTTAGCAAACAACGCATTTATTGATGAGAATAAACTATTAATTTTATAATTTATCTTTTATAAAGTATAGGAAAGGCATGTAATCATAGTTCTAGTTTTTATGTTCATGGCTTCTATAATTAAAGCTAGTAAATTTTATTCTTCTTAATTAATGTGTTAATTTTGTATTTAGTTTGAGAAATAAATAGAACTACTTTTTTTACATCTCAAAGAAAAGAATAGTAATAATAATAAAAAGCCGCCCCCCTGCACTTTATATATTTACACTGATAAACTTAATTTACTCTCATTTCCAATTATCAGTTGATATGTTAGGATGATTTCTTGTTTGATAAATGCCATCTTTTAAGAATTTTTTTAGCAAACAATAAAACAAAAGCAGCATGTGTATTTAATATTTCAATTATATAGTATCCCCCACTCTACCCCCCCCCCCCAAAAAAAAAAAAACCAAGTAAATAAACAAAAAATAAAAAAACTAAAATACAGTGAGCACATCTGCTTTGAAAATGGTCTTTATTCTTCATTTTTTATTCTTTTCATAATTGATGTGGTACAATATTTTGCATTATAAAATGTCTAAATATAAAAAGTTTTATAAAATTTTAGAAAATTTGTAAAAACTCATTCTTAAGCAATAAAATGAAAGTTACAATTTAGTTTCTGTAATTATAAATTTATTAAGCGCGTATACGTCACTCACGTAAGTGATATTTTATTAAGGCTGTGAACCTCAAGAGTTTCGCCAAGAGTCTGAAATGGGTAACAAAGAATAGGAGTGGGTGTATAAATTGCAAAGTTAATACAGAAGTAAATCATCAAAACAACTAAAAAAAACTATACTTTGTTGATAATGAGATAATTATATTTTCATAGAGTGAAAAAGTTAGCAACAAAAATAAAGTGGTAATTTTTTATATTTTTTTAAGAATGAGTGACTATAAACTTGTATGTAAATGTGCTCCCTTAGTTTATTGATAACTTCATTTACATATTTACAATTTTAATTTTGTTTTATACTATAATCTTAATTTACATATGTATACTACATAAAAATGATCTGAAATATATATATGATAAACAAAACAAGTTATAAATTTCATAACTTGCTCTTAGCTTGTATTTTATGAACACTAGATGGAGCTTTACCAATAGCTCACTAAATATATATGCTTACTTGCATTTAATTAAACAGTATGTTGTACAAAGTATGTTAGGAGAGCTTTGAACAAAGTATAGTGAATATCATGGTCCATTAACTTTTGACTATTTAATAGCCTTCTTCATAACTATTATCTTGCTATGTTTAGGAACACATTTAAAGGACTAAAAGAAAAGGCATAAGCACCACTATCAAATAGAAACTAACATTTGGATAATTCATTGCATTGCATTGGGTGCATAACTAATTTTTAAATATTATTTCTATTTATAGCAAAATATAAACAATGCAGAAATTGCAATGGAGGAAAAGAAGCATCTTAGTGCAAATCGAACACAGCAATTCCATTTGATTTACTTATTGTTTTTAGTTTTGCCAACTTGGAATCAGTTCAGTCATTTCTATATTTTGTATCTCCATTCTATTCCTTGAATTAAATTATATAGAATAATGATAGCAATAATACCAAAAACAATATCACATTACATCATATGATTATTCATTAGAATCTAACAACAGTAATCTTCATTCTTTTCTAAAGTCTTTTATAAGCTTGAGTAATTAGTAAATACCAGGTGGTATATTACTATAAAATGCCCATCTTTAATTTAATTGGTTTTTGCTTTCATCAGTAAAGATTATGAATCAAAGGTAGAATTAATGTGCTTGTGCAACTACCAGCTCCCATTTGCTCTTTTATATTATTTGAAATCTTAGAATTTTCATAAATTTAAGATAATTATATTGAATAGTATAAAAAAGGAAAGTCTACTGTTAGATTCAGTAGTTTCAGCTTTAAGTCCTAGTCTTCAATGATAAAGACAAAAGGCAGAAACCAATTGGTCTGAAGATAGGGATTTTACGCCATATACCACTTGGTATTTATTAATTACTTAAGATTAGAATAGAATGAAGATAATTTCTCTTAAATGATATGAGTAAATGATAACTACTGAATGACTAAAATGCATATTTGTGCTATCTACAGAAGTCTATATAATATAAAT
This sequence comes from Epiperipatus broadwayi, assembly GCA_028023455.1. Classification (NCBI taxonomy): domain Eukaryota; kingdom Metazoa; phylum Onychophora; class Udeonychophora; order Euonychophora; family Peripatidae; genus Epiperipatus; species Epiperipatus broadwayi. The sequence continues at coordinate 1,315,684 of JAQFVV010006394.1, read as the reverse complement.
AAATCTGAGAATTTTGTGGTGTCATCAAATATAATTTTACTTTAACTGTCACCCAAATAAGATAATGTAATGCAAATTAAATATCAGGTAAAAGAGACCTTGCATTGCATCAGTTTGCTATTTATTCATAACAAATGTACTTTATAACTGACACAAATAATCTTTCATTTAGTGTAATATACTGACTTCATTAAGTTACTGGTAGAAATAAGTTAATATTAAAACAAAATATGTCTTTTTTTTTTTAAGATTTTTAATATTTTTTACATATGGATCTGAAACTCAGCTATTCAACAGAAGAGCAATACAGTGACTGCAGATTCCTCAAGTATGAGAGAGAGACAGAGATTGGTATTAGTAATAAGGTTTCAAAGTGAAATAGTTTGTGATAGATTAAATGAGTGTCACAAACAGCATTGAAAGAATTAAAATGTTGAAACAAAACTGGCATAGATATATTTTTGGAAAAGTTAATAAGAGATAGACAATTGAAGTCTTAAGCTATATCCTAAGAGTTTGCAAAGAAATAGAAAGTGATCTTATGTGAGATGAAATAAGGAAGTTTAATGATGTGATGTAAAAAAGTGAGACTATGGATTAGAGAAATTTGATTTAACATGGATATATCTTCATTTTATATTAATAATATTCAGAATTTCATGAAGATGTGAATACCTTCTTCCTGCAGTATACGTATGAGTAATGGTTGAAAATGATAATTAGTAACTTTATGATTTTATATTATATTCTTGGTGTTTATCTTATATCAGAATAATTTAAAAGAAATGTCAAACAATGTTTAACTAACTTCAAGATGTAATTAAAAACTTTTTTTTAAAAAAAAAAGATTATAATACAATATTAAATGCTTAATCATATATTAGTCATGGCCCAGTGCAATATAATATTGAAAGATAATTGACAACAGATTTAGACTTAAATGGCATGTCCAATGCTTTTTATTTTTTAGTAAATGTTTTTGATCATCATCATTATGGCTTCTCATTGCCATTCTAACTTTAAAAGATAACAGAACAACACTATACAAAGAATTAAAAGTTAAAAGATAAATTTTGCACTCAAAATAAATCCCTGTGTAGTCTGACACAGTGGTAGGGTAGACTCAAGATTCTTAGATAATTCCCAGCTCTGTTATTTCTAACAATCAAACTTCTTACGAACTCCCGAGAAATAAAAGCATTGAACATGGTTCAGTGATAGAATGGCCAAGTTTGGAGCTCACGGTCTGTGGACTCTCCCATTTCAAGATCTTAAACTTCTCAACTCCTGGGGAATAAAATTATTAGAATAAATGCCTGTATGACTTGTGCATTGGTAAAGTGTTAGATTCTGGAGATCATGTTTCATGGATCACAGTATCCTCTATATTTCTGACAATCAAATATCTTATGAACTCTTAATCAATAAAACCATACAATTATTTACCTCGTATGATTAATGTGATGGCAAAGAGGCAGATATGGAAGCTCAAGATGAAAAAGTTGCATTGCATTTCTATCATTTTTGATGCTGGAACATTTTATGAACTTCTAAAAAATAAATCATCGATTTATTAATCTGTAAATCATAAATCATCTCCATACATTTTACTCTCTATTTGATATGTTGTAGTGTTATATTTTAATTTCCTTACAATGAGCTTTTTCTTTTTTAAAAAACTTCAACACTTTGCAAATTATGTCTGCTGTTTTCTAGTCCGTATTATACCTTCCTGTTGAGAATGATCAATAATGAGTCTTTTTAGAGTGACTTTGATATAATCTTTCTAACGTAAATAGTAACATCTATCAAATAAAAAAGGATTTATAAAATATAGTTTAATATAGACATATTACGATAGACACTAATACTCATCATTTAAATTGTGTTTTTCATTTTAAAAGTTTGATTTAGTGCTAAGATGCACATAACCCCAATAAATAGTTCAATACTACAAAGTTTTTTTCTCATTCTTAGTGTTTTGTTTTTATTATCTGGTCATAGGCGACTTCAGTATGTTTTAGTATTACTACGTGAATATTCTAGAGATTAATGGATTAGGATTCTGATGCAATTAAGTTCTTGTTTGTCAGAAGTATTTCTTTCAAAACAATTTTTTATGACTTTTTATAAAATCCTTTTCAGATTTAAAAAAAAAAAGAAAAACATTTTTTATTTTTTATAAATCTTATTAAAGTAGGATTTCAGTTTCAAACAAAGATTGTTTTTATATTTCGTATTTCGAAAACATTCGCTGTTTGGTAAATATTTAGCAAAATATATATATAAGAAAACGCAAAATGAAATTTCACATACAAATATTAAATTAAAAAGAAATAAAAAAGCAACTTTTTTATTATGACTAACATCATCTGATAGTAAATTGTTAAAGAACACTCATAAAAGACCTAATGATTATATGTAAATAAAATAGTAAAACAGTTTTTGAAATATCCCAGAGCAGGGTCACGGTCTCTCCAACTTACTTTTATATGGAAATAGGAAAAGAAAAATTACCCACAAAACTGGTAAATTGTCAAGAGATGATGATTTGAGTGACATTCGTACTTATTTTCGTCTCTAGCTGTGAATAGTTATATACCCATTTCCTGACCAATATTAATTAATTACTGGTTTGGCTATAAATCGGATAACTGAAAGAAAAATCATTTTCTTGTTTTTGAAAGTATGGTGTTAAATGATTTGTGATTTGATACAAAAGATCATTTCTTTCTGGAGATGAGAATTTTTTATTTTTTATATTGCTTGCAACCCTTCTCACTTTTGTTAATTTCCTCATTTGTCAGTTTTGGAGGTATAGAAGATTTTCTAGTAAGCCAATGGTCTCATTGCAGAGAATACAAATAAATGATGTACCTCTAAGACACTGGTCTCATTGCAGAGAGTACAAATAAATGATGTGCCTCTAATATTTTCTATTTTTAAAAAACTGGGTATCAACTAGACAGAAATAATAGTTTTTGGAACGCTGTTTAAGTTCACATCTAAACATGGATTTATCTTTATATCAGTTTATTTATTTCACATAATAGTGGTCCACAGCAATTATATTACATCCACTTATTTAGTCTCCAATCTTGCAATTAGAATAATGCTCATAAATCTTCTTTATAAAGACTGAAATTCTCTTTTTGTGTCCTCTAGATGGTAACTATCCAGCAAAGTGATGAAACTATATGGTTAATTTTGATGTGTGCATTGATGATACATTTTCTAAAAAAACTGAATATCATCCATTTGATATTATGTAACAAATTATCTCAGCCAATTTATAAAATCGTCTGGTCAGTGCTTGAATGATTGATTACCTTAATAGAAAAGCAATAGAACAAAAGTAAATGTTACTAAACATTATACAATATAATATAAAGGCACTAAAAAGTTTCATTTAAGAATGCTTCATAAAATTAAAAAAAATACAATAGAAATTTGTATATTCTTCAATTGTGTGGATGTGAGATGATAGAAGTTATGTGCAAAATGAAAGAATATTTTGAGATTTCCCAAAAAGCTGTTGTATGATAAACTTGAATATGGATTTTATGGAGAGATGAATTTCATTTATATTACAAAAATTATTTCAAAAATATTCTAAATCAGAGTACTATTAATTGTATTTGGTGGGAAAATATGGTAGAGGATAGAATACATTAGAAAGCTTTGATTAGACATGCTGTTAAAATATTTCAGAAAGAAAATTGTTGTAGAACTTATTAATGGACAACATGGCAAAATATCAAATAAACAGAGTAATGGTCCAGCATGTTCTAGGTGCAGTGCTCTCAGATCCAAGGTTCCTCACTGCCAGAAACTAGTCTGGGGATATTGGATGAGTAGGCACTAGATAGGGATTTTATGCACAAGCCTTCTGGCATCCATTGATTACTCTGGTTGGCACAGGGTGACCCTACTGTATGGAGAGAGTTTTGCCTTGTTTAATATAGCATATTTATAGTTTACAGATTGCTTTGTGTAGTCATTACAAAACTTTTCTCTAGTGCATTACTAGTATTGTAACAAACACTTCAAATAGTAGCGCCATCCAATATAAACCATAATAATTAATGGATGCCAGAAGTTCCATGCATAAAATCCCTATCTAGTGTATATTCATTCTATATACCCATACTAGTTTCAAGCTTGTAGCTTTCATAAGTGAGGAGCTTTTAATCTGAGAATACTGCACCTAGATTTTAGGATATATTGCAACCATCCGGACTCCACCTTTTATTTACTTACTCAATTATAAAATTTTGTTCCTAAGATTAAAATAAAATAATGTTTTTAATCCAAATTAATTTTCTTGTATAGCCATGTATTTCTGAACCCAATTCAATAGCTATACATTTTGATGTCACTGTTTTTTTTAATAACCAGAGTCACCACTATCCTATGAGCAGGATTGATATAAAATGACTAAACCATCATAATCATTATTTTCTATGGTTACACAAGCTGTTAAAATGATAGGAAACTCTCCAGATAGCAGTGCAACCATTGATGACTATGATTTGCACTAAGTGACACTGTTGTCTGGTTATTTTGCCACTTTTAACAGCTTGTGTAAGCATAGGAACAATCCTGCCCATAGGATAATGGTGATTGTGATTATTAAAAAGCCAATAACACTGAATTTTATACTTCCAATCTGCATGACTATAGAAGTAAATTAGCTTGGATTGAAAACATTATTGTGCTTTTATTTTAGGCTAATAGCTTTGTAGTTGATTAAAAAGTTAAAAGGTGGCTGCAAGAGGATTGCATTAGATTGTAAGATCTAGGTGCAAAGCTCTAAAATCCAAGACTACTCACTGATGAAAGCCACAAGATAGAAATTACTCTGGGGATATTGGATGAGTAGGCACTAAATAGGAATTTTATGCACAAATCTTCTCGCATCCATTGATTACTATGGTTTGCACTGAGTGGTATTATAGTGTGGAGAGTTTATTGCTGTTTTAACAGCTTGTGCATGCATAGGAAATTATTATTATTATTATTATTATTATTATTATTATTATTATTATTATTATTATTATTATTATTATTATTATTAACAACAACAACAATAGATTTGGAATGATCATACTCGTTTTGTTGCTGACACATGAGCAGTGAATTAATGGTTATATAGATAGAAAACTTTTACTGATAGGAAAATTATAATAATAAATTTTGATTTTGCACATCAAAGTCTAAAAACATATGCTTATGTCATGATATTGAATGGAATGAATCCATTAATGTTGTTTTAAAAATTGTCGTTGTATTACTAAATATATCAATATTTTAAATTAATAAGACTTTAATGTAATCAACTATAGATATTCTTTTACATTTTCTTCTGGTTATTATTTTTTTTTTTTTTGAATATTTGCAAGCTGTTATATCATTAAATATCGTCTTTCATTTTTGAAAAAATAACATTTTAAAAATGTAAGAATTAGAATAAGGTATAATTTATGTCAGAATTACCAATTTATCATTTGCAAGCAGCGATTAACAAAACCTGTCTAAATAAAATTTTTAAAACTTATAGATATTTAATTAAAAAAAAATAAATGAGTTTCACAGGTGTTTTTGAATTAAAATCTATTTTTGCATTTACTGCCAAAATTTTCATGGCTTCTTTTAATTTTAATAAGCAAAAAATCTTAATCTTATAATTTTATTAATTGTTTTAACAACTAATCAACTGGAAGTCGAAAGCAAAAAGAAAAAAAATAATTAATTTTTAAAAAAAGTATTTTATTTTTATTTTTACTTAAAAACAAACTTTTTTTTTAAAGGAAAAACTTTATGATATAGTAGATATATCTCATTTAGTTATTGACATTGCTTGCTAGTGGAGATTAAGAAGAAAATTTTTAAATATTTATTCATTGGCAGTAAGTATAAATGACTATTAAAAAATCAATGTTTGTCAACACATTTTTCGATTTATAGTCATATTCTGACTGGGTTTTGCTTATTTTCTTTAGTACCTAGTAATATGGAGTTTGAACTATATGCACACCCATTACTAAAGTGTGCTGAGGAACGGGAGTTTTAAGGATATCTAAAAATATATTACGCATGAAAAAAGACAGACGGAGTTAAGTTACTCCATGTATATATATTTGATTAAGAAATAAATAAATTAAACGTTATCTTAAGTTTAAAATTAATGTCTTGGTTAGAAATGGTCTCTATTTTAATAAATGATTAAGAAAAATAATTATTGTATTTTTATGAAGTAGTTGTGAGTGCAAAAACTCTGAAATTTATAAATCAAAATATATTAACATAAGTATATAGACAAAAGGTAAAACATATTTTAAATAGTTTTATACAGGAAAAAGGTTTTTTTTTCATGTGTCATAGCATCAGCTGGAAAGAGAACCCGCTAACCCGGGACAACTGCTTAAAGCAGCTGTCGCTGGCCTCTTGACCACCAATGCTTGACAGGAAAAAGGTATTTGTCAAAGAAACGGATAAAAACAACAAACCATTCTCATCAGGTTTTACTATTTACAGTTGAAAAAGTGTTTGAGTGAATGTTTTTTTTTATTTTATTTTTCAGATAATAATAGTTAGATACCCATTTTTCGACCAATACTTAATAACTAATGGGTTGGCTATATAAACAAAGCAAAGCAAAACTCCATATAGTTGTGCCACCTGTGCTAAACCGAGTAATCAATATGTGATGCCTGCTGGGTTGGCTATATGTTAGACTTTAAAAATCTTGAGGCAGATTGAAACTTGAAACGACTTTCAAGATTTGCTTGATCTGCTTTAAAACTCTTAAATCATGGCCATTGTCATAGTGATCTATGCATATACCATAAATCTCTAAATATGTATAAAGAATAATTGAATCTAAAGCATCCGTCTTGTAGAATTTGGTTCAATTTTTCATCAATGAATAAAGTGTTGTAAAATTTATATATGATGGCAATTTGAAGACTTGATGTTTCATGCTTTGTAATATATCTATTATATTATATTATATATATGGATAAATAGGGCATCTTAGGAATGATTATCTAAAAATAATATTTTAAGATTGGCTATAAGATGGATAGATGAAATAAGTGTGCTGGGGTGGTGTGCAGAAGAGATGCTAGAGATTGGAGGAGATGGATTGAACTTGGAGAGACCTTCATCCTGCAGTGGATTGATAATGATTGATGATGATGATGATTTCTTAAAATTTTTCATATGCATGCTTATGCATTTTTTAGCGAACATTTATTTACAAGATCCATCTTTCAATCAATTTTAGAGTGATTGTTATTCATTCTAAGTTTAAAAATTATTACATTTTATTCAAAGTTAGATATAGGTTTTATATTTAACAAAGTTATCATATTCTTTATAGTTGTAAAGTATTTTTTGTAACACTGTTATATTTCAGTCATATAGTTGTAAAGTATTTTTTGAATAAAATATGTCTTGTAAACTAAATTGCGAAAATCAGCAATTAAATTATATATAGTGTATACAAATAAATTCCATTTTGGATATACATTTTCAATACACAGCAATATTATGGTTATTTCAAAATTTTTAGTTTTGACATTACAACCCTTATTACTTTAATGTTAGGATTAGCAAATAATAATCAACTTGTTTACTGTTTATGAGTTCATAAGAGGTTTGAGTACATCAGAAGTAATATAGCTGAAGCCAATGATCTATATATCTTGACCTCTGGATTTCATTGTCTACTATTACATTAAAAAATGCAAATTAATTAAAAATGAAACAAGAAGGTAGATCTTTAGTAGGTGCTATAGAGATGAAGATAGTTATTTTTTTATTATTTATGGGTAAGTAATCGATTCAATAGATATTATATTAGAGCTTAAAACAAAGATGTGTGCTTTATGCAAGGAATAGTGTCATCTCTCCAATCAGATGGCAGTGAAAACAGCTTATATATTGTATTGTATGTTCATCTTTTGGTTTTTAAATTTGTTGTTGCATTCTTAAGGTATGCTGGTGAAGTTATGTAGAGATTCAGTTGATTGATATATTTAGTTCACTAATAAATGAAAGTTTTTTTCTCATGTGTCATAGCATCAGCAGGGAAGTGAACCCACTAACCCGGGACAACTGCTTATAAATAGGCTGTCACTGATCTCTCGACCACCAATGCTTGAGTAATATAGTGAGAGATTATGATCCAACTCTGTATGATTGCAATATGGTTTTAAGGTGAGGGATATACTAATAAAAAATTTGAAAATATGTATTTACAATATAATGAATGTTTACTCTTCCATAAGGTATTTTACATGAATCAGAACCAGGCATTAATACCAGTGAAAGTGATGTATATAAAGAAGTTGAACTGTCAATGTAAGCATGAAGTTTCAGATGATTGATAACTTTAGTTCATCTTAAATGGAGAAATGTATAAATAGTAGTGAGAGTGAGTCATTGTGATAGAGTGATGTTTAGATGAGAGATGCACTGATAAAATTGAAATATGGGAAAAGTTAATATTTTAATGTTTAATTAAGTATTGCATATATGGATATTGTACTTGGAAGCAATCCTTAATAAAGATAAAGGTATTTCTGTTTACATGTTTAGTAGAGAACATAATCATAATGTGTGTTTTACAGGTAGCAGGGGTTTCAAGTATGTTCTTTAAATCATACCTTTCATCTTTATACAAACTAATTAAGGCAGTAGAAATGTTGCATTCAATTTTTATCTGCTTATTTTGAAACTTTATAAGACATGGGTAATGCTGATGTAAAATTTAAAGGTAGTTGTTTATTTTATTTTATTTTATTAATAACAAACTATATACAAATATTAACATATTTATAGTAAAATAAATGTTACATAGGCAAAGTATGACAAAAGTGCAACCATAATAGTGCAGGTAACATAATACATAATTTATTGCTAATTGTTCTCCAAAATTGTTTATTGTCACTTTAGGCATATTTTACTTTCTTATGTAGTTAGATAAAAGTTTTTAATGTTTATTAAAATAATTATTAATTGTTATTGTAAATATAAAATTTAAACTTGATCAACAAGACCTCATATTATTTTGACTTATTTAATATTACTTCTGTTGTATGCAAGGGTCTGAGTTACATTCTACTTAACATCTTAGTGACAGTAGGGAAGTGGTTAACTATTTTCTGTCTGCCATGTTTGAAAATTTGTAAGGCAGGTTGTGTTTCTGGAAAATATAATAGTAAATGGCAGAATGTTTTTATATTTAATTCCAGTATACATTCTAATTATATATATATATCATTAAAAACCAATGAATAATTTCAAACTGTTTCCAAGGCAACTTCCTTTTAACAATAAAAGTGGAATTCCCCACCTTTATTTTAAAAGGAGGTTGCCTTGACAACAGTTTGAAATTGTTGATTGTTATTGATATTGTCTAAGTGTTGTCTGGTTTTTAATGATTACTTACAAATCCATTTCACCTTGAGCATTATTACACACACACATATATATATATATACCCTCTACAGAAATTAATAAAAACTTACAGAATATTGTTATGAATAATCAACTTGCAGGACATATTTTTTTTTACCAATTAAACATCAACAGCTGCTCAAAACACCAGTTGAAATCATACCAAACATAACAACTCGATGTATTTTTAAATAGGCCCACAACACCCAATTTCTTGTTAAAGTTTGAAGATAAAGTTTAGCAGTAATTTAACTAACGTCCAAACGAAATTGGTTTTAGTTATATTACAACAAAGATTCACACACGAAATATATCATATTGGGCATTGCAAGTCCATTTAAATAAAAATTACATTACTATGTTAGATGTGATCTCATGCGATGATGATCTCAAATGTATTTTGCATTAGACTAGTAGACTTTTTCATCGAACACTGCTGTTTATAATGCTATATGCTTCTACTAATATCCATAAAGGGAATACATGTAATAATGTTAATAAATTACGTCCATATGTATGTATATGTTATATTCAGTGATATTTAGAAATAGTTTTTTACTGTTATTAAATATATACAATGACATACTTTCTGAACCATTATTTTCAAAACACTCATATTTTCTGCAACTTCTAAAGGATTCAAAAAATTAAATAATAATTTGTAGTTTAATAATGATTAGTAATAAATTTTAAACATTTAACCAAAACGATATGTCAAAAATGAGTGCCAAAAATAATGTCATACTTGTAAATTGAGTTACATTGATTAAATTTAAGCATATGAATATAATTGATTTGCATTTTTGAATAACAAGGAATGATGTAACTTTAGATAATAGCGTGATAAATAATAAAAGATTAAACTATATTTTATTATTTTTCCATAAATCAGTTCAAATAACTTTTTTATGCGTGTGTTATTTTATTTTTTTAAAGCATAGTAATTTTTTCTAGTCATTTCTTTTGTTTAAGCCTTTGCATTAAAATTAACAATCTTTTTATTTCTTTCTTTCGGTTAATCTCTGCTAAGATAATTTTGTTTTATTTTACAAGTTTTTTTTTTTTTTAAAAAAAGAAGATAAATTTTAACATTTTTTTGTTTCTAAGATTTACTACATTGTATGTGTATTTTTTTAAATTCTTTTTAGGATTTAAGTTGCGTGATAAGCCTTTTTAAAAAAAATATCTGTAGTGAATTTAAACTAGTAAGATATCCAAAAGCTAAAAAAAGATCGTATTTAGACAACTATGACAGTGTATTAAGATTCACTATTATTATTGGCAATATAAGAGTATTATGAATCACGTACATGATCTCTTCATGCAGGAAATAACGCATGTGTTTGTTATTCTAACCATGACACTTCGAATTAGAAGTATTTCAATTTTTTTTTAGTTACTTACTATTCCCAATAAAGCCTAAAATTTTTTGCCGTATCCCTGGCTTACATACAACCAAATTATCCATTCAATTTTTTAATCAGTAAAGGAATTGCTGTCCGTTGTTATTTAGTGAATAAATAATATTTGCATCCATTGATTTCTCTGGTTGGCACAGGGTGGCACTACTGTATGGAGAGTTTTGCCTTGTTTAATAACAATTATGTGCTAGTATAAGAGATAGTGATCATATGAAATAAGAATATATATATATATATAAGATCCCTTATCAACCATCAATTGATTTAGAATGGGAAAATATTTATTCCTTATTAAAGTTTTTTTGTTAAGACATATTGAAATTACATTTTTCCTACAGACAGTTATTTAAGTTTGTTCTATTTACAGTATGCTTTTTATGTATGTAGATGAAGATTGGTGTAATTTTAAATTCAAGATTAAAAGAAGATTGAAATGGAACTTTATATACTTTAGTTACTATATATTTTTTATATTCTTAAATCTCCATAAGTTAATTTCAGTGAGCTTTTTTCAACTAAACTGAAAGCATTACCTTACTTGTATAGAGTTAATATTTCTTGTTTCTATGCAGCACGGGGGGGGGGGCATGACACTACCAGAATAATTTCTAATAGAAGATCTAATGTGGATATATGTATATATAGGAAAATTAAATACTCCCCCCGCCCCATGTTATGTTTTTTTCGCAATGCTTCCTTGTGAATAAAATCTGTATTTCAAACAGTACAACTAAGAGTTTATCTCTTGATGGTTTAGTGCAGTGTTGTTAAGTATATTGAAATACAGATTTATTCATACAAAGAGCATGAAATTGAAATTATCAATGATCATAAATTGCTCATAAACAAGCATGTTTAATGTAAGTATAATAAAAAAGACTAATACATTTGTTATTTTAACTTTGCAATCTTCAAAACATAAATATATAAGAATAGACCCAGTGCATATCACCTAGCTGAAAATTCCAAACACTCCCCCAAATGTTGTGTTTTCCAGCAACACTACTTTGTGAATAAAGATAAAGTCACAATATTAAACTGCATGACCAAGAGGTTGCCTCTTAAGCTACTGAAATACAGACTTATTCAAACAGAAAGCATGAAATTTAAATTAGAGTAACATAAAAAATATGTGATTAAATGAAAAGTGGACCAAATTTATCAGCTTAAATTAACTTATTCATAATTTTTATTACCATTTATAATTAAATTACTCTCTTCTCTCTCAATTTACAGTCTATAAGGTTAGAACTCTTGAAGAAGTATAATAACTACTCTTTCTTATTGCATTGCCAAATGTATACCATATAATACTAAATTGTCCAAGCACTTTACTACTGTTACACAATGCTTTATTTACCACTCTTTCTTACAGTTTATAGTTTTGAGGTTAGGAGATAGTTCTGAAGAAGATTGCTGGGCAATCGAAACTGTAAACTGTAAGAAAGGGTGGTAAATAAAGCATTGTGTAACAGTAGTACAGTGCTTGGGCAATTTAGTATTATATGGTCTATAAGGTTAGTATAGGACCTGATTATTGTAAGACTCATACCACCAGTTATTACTTACATTAAATGCAGCAGTTAGATTATGAGTATGGGAAAATACATTTTCATCTTTATTACACTCAATATGTTTTCATCTAATTATTATTCTTTGATTTTGCATTTCTATCTTTTTTTTTCCTAGGGTAAGAATTGTCATAATTTTTTTTTTTACAAATGGCTACCAATGATGATAATCATGAATGGATTTATGAACTCATTCAGTTATATAAAACAAATTTAAAATGATATCAGCTTCTATCGCAGGATATTAGTTATTGAAATTTCTTTAAATGTATGCATACTTCAGAATGATTTGTCAATTTTTTGAAGTGTAATATTGACAAACAAATATGGGATGTTTTCTGAATTGTGATTGGAGATGACATTTTCAGATTTGTTTACTTTTTATGAATTTGGTGTGAGTGATAGACTGCTTCCATTCAAGATCAGCCTTATCATTTCCAGGACTAAAACATCTTAAAAAGCTTTAGAGCAATAAACTTTTCAGATTACTTTTGCCTTATATGGCAAATATAAAATGGCAGCTTCTGGAGTTCAAAGGTCATAATTATAGAACAGCTGTCATTTCTAATACTTGAGCTTGTTATGAACTCCAGAATAGTAAAACATTCAATTACTATATTGTTTCTGAATTCCCAGCATGCTTTGTAATGGTAAAGTGTCAACCTTTAGGGTTTGATATCGATGGATTTGAACCTAACGCAGTCACTTGTGATTTTTGAACTTCTTATGTAACTTCAGAATAATAAACTATTCAATTACTACATTTTTTCTAAGTTCCCAGCATGCTTTGTTGTAATAATAAAGTGGCAGATTTTGAATTCTCGATCCATGGATTGCAAACTAGTACTGTCATTTTCAATGCTAAAACTTTTTAAAAACTTCTAAGCAATAAACTATTCAATTTGTATTTTTAAAGGGTTTTATTTATATTGTTTTATTGCTGGTAACGAAGTGCTTTGTTTAAAGGGTTGAAGTAATTATGAAGTAGAATACTAATACTATGGACATGTAATAATACTTGATCTTAGAATGTTATAGTTTGCTATTTTTGAAACTTTTCCTTCATCTTATTATAATTTTCTCAAACATGTCAATATTTTGGTCTATTTCATAAGCGTTCTTTTATTAGCAGATTATTTTATCTTTTACCAAAATAATTTGGTAATCAACAGCCATTTCTAAAGATATCAAATGTTATGTTTCTATTACAATGTCATGTTTTGTTTTTACATATTTTAACCTCTGTTTTTGCAAAATGGTTTATTATCATAATTTTTTTTATATAAAAAGTGAATTAATTGTATTGGATTACTCAACTCTTATATCATAAGAATTGGGTTATTATACATCAATTTAGGCCAAGATTTATTGAAATCAATGAAACATTTTGATTATAGTCTTAAAGTTAATAATGTGAATAAAGATGTTTTAAAAAGCCAAATGACCACCAAGTTATCTAAAGCTACTAAACTTCCATCACTCACAACAATAACACCCTCCACCACACCGATAAATAACCTAATGATTATTACTAATAAAATTGTATTAATTTGATACTGGTAACTACCAAACAAGGATAATGAAGACATGTAAGAGGTTATAATTTGGGTCAACTGAAGAATGCTGATTAAACATAAAATTCATGCAACTTGGAGGTTGTTTGACTTTGTTGCATATCTACATAAAAATAAATAATGTTATTACACTTCTTAAGAAAAGATTGAACTTTATTTCACAATTTAACTAATTACTCGCTGAACAGTACTTTTGATCTAGGAGGTTCTTATCAGCTAAACTAATGTTATTAGAAGAAAACATGACATTAATAATCAATGGTTAATATGTAAATTTGTAAATTACATATTCCCCTTCTAGTTAATATGCAAATTTGTAATTTACACATTCCACTTCTGAAACAAGGCTATTCAAGAGTTTTTTTTTATCTCTTGTGCAGTGATAGACAATGCTTCTTGAATTTTTCTTTGCCAATTGTTGCACTCTGCACATACTAGTTTAATATTTCATGGTTTGAAATCATGACCAGATTTCATTTGATGCTCCAGAAACATGCACTTCAAATTGGGATCTTTCTTTGCATGAGAATACATATATCGATCTTGCTTAGCCTGGTTGCATTGTTAGCATATGATTCCCCATAGTAGATTGCTTTGCACTTGGGTTCATTGCAGCTAATTTTGTAAGCAATGTGGAAGAGCTGATCCGGAGACAATATATCCTTCCTATAGTTTAAGATCGAATTCAAATTTGGAGGGATTATAAAGCTGGAATTAAATGTGTCAGCACATATATTCTTTAACCATTGTGATAATTCCATGCATGGTTTATCCCTAATAATATCCTCATGATAAACATAATTCTCCTAATAACACCAGTTTAGCCAATAAGCTTAAGCATTATCATTATGACTTCCCTAGTCAAAATCACTACCCATCAAGTTATTAATTAAATTGTGAAATGAAGTTTAATCTTTTCTTGGAAAGTGTATTAATGTTACTTACAAAATTACATAGCTAAAGAAAAGAAGCAAAATTTGATAAAGTTGTAAAAATAATTAATCAAATAGCTTCATTGCTTGGAATTTCATAAGTAGTTCAAATGGTGGAAGTACCATAATAAGATTTAATTAAACAAAGCAAAACTCTCCATACAGTAGTGACATCTTGTGCCAACAAGAGCAATCAATGGATGCCAGAAGGCTTGTACATAAAATCCCTATCTAGTGCCTACTCTCCAATATCCCCATACTACTTTCTGGCTTGTGGCCATCAGCAGTGAGGAGCCTTGGATCTGAGAGCAGTGCACCAAAATGTATGGGTGCTGAATTGAGTTCAGACCCATATGACTATATAAGCTATTGAGCTTAGATTGAAAATATTATTGTGTTTTCAATTTCATTCTCATAGTTTTGTAGTAAAGTAAAGTTAAAAGGTGGCTGTTTGGAGGGTAGATCCTAAGATCTAGGTGCAGTGCTCTCAGATCCAAGGCTCCTCACTGATGATGGCCACAAGCCAGAAACTAGTATGGGGATATTGGATGAGTAGGCACTAGATAGGAATTTTATGCACAAGCTTTCTGGCATCTATTGATTGCTCTTGTTGGCACAAGATGGCACTACTGTATGGAGAGTTTTACTTTGTTTAATAACAATTATGTGCTAGTATGAGATAGTGATCATGTGATGAGATTTAATATGAGTACCTTGTACTCCACTGTCTAACAATCTACCACCACACTAAATTGCACAAGGATTTCATATGTCTTTATGCATGTGGTTAATTTGAATATTACAAATATATTATTGTACATGAGAAAAATGTAATGGAGTTAAATTAATTATCCTTGCAGTTGTGTTATCTGAGTGAAGAATAGTATAATTTTACTTAATAAAAGATTCATAATAATCATCAACATATTTAAATTGGGATGATGACACCATAGTTGTGAATTCATTAAGTTTGGTATTTTCACAGAACTCTTTTACCCCAGACAGGGAGCTTAATTGGTTCTCCAAAATACCCCATAAACCAAAATTCCAAAATTTCACATAAAAAAACAAGCAATTATAATGAGTATTTATGGGAGCAAATACTAATTCATTATCATATATTCAAAATATATAACACCCCCCCCCCTAAACAAATAAAAGCCTAAATTAAAAAAGTGTTAATTAATAAATAAATATTTCATTAAGCATACTATTAAAATAAAATACTAATCTGAGGGTGAATATACTGTATAAAAATATTTCAAAGCCATTATTTAAAAAAAAATTTTTTTTCATTGGTAATCCATCATTTTGCTTTATATGTAGTCAGAGAATATTTTCTAAATCATGATTCATTAAATTAAAGTAAAGCATGTAGGGGAAAAATAACAAAATGACATTTTTAAATTTGAAAAAGAATTAATACAGTATACATTTTAAAATTTATTTTTATTACAATTTATGTTCTGTTATTAAAGTTGTTTTTTTTTTTTGTAATATCTAACCAATAAAGCTTTGATATTTTTTGCAATAGGTTTTTTAAGGCAATAGTTAGTGATAATGACATGTAATACAGTTTGCTGTTGTAGTTTTAAAATTTAAATGATCAAATCATTTTTTTTGCTGATTTATGTTTATGATAAAATCTGTCACTTTCTTGAAAATGTCACAAACAAATTATGAGATTATTGATTTAAAATTGAGTAGTTAAAATTGAGTAAATAAATGATATTTAAACTTATGAATAACCTTTGACCTTTTGAAGTTGATTATTAACTATATAATGTATGAAATCATTTTTGTTTTCCAAAATAACACAATAATGACTATTTTTCAACTATGAGGATTGTATTTTTCTGCAGGAAAATTAATGCTCATTTGAATTTTAATGCACAGAATTGGTCGAATGAATATATTTAAGCTTAAATACACATTTTGAAATTTAAGGTTAATACAATTGGTTGATCAAAGTATGCTTTAGATTGTTTATTGTACTGAATAAAATTGATTTCTTTTTGCTACTGTAGTCATTAATGATAAAAAATCTTTTCTTTGGATATGCCATTTATGAAATCTGCATTAATTTTATTTTAATTATATAATCAAAATATAATATTGTACACTGTATAATGAATAAAGTCTCTATCATATTATATATTTTTAACATAAATATCACCATTTTATTTTCAGGTGATATAATATAATCAATCTTACAACATTACCTGCCTTTTAAAAAAATAGTTTAATTTTTTTTAAAGATCATTGTTTCAAATAATCAACTGTAAATCAAAATATTGGTACAAATTGATGATGATCACTAGGGTGGATTCTCACATAAAAAATAGCTAACCAGAATTTATAAATAATTAAACAAGTAGATAGTGGGATTTTATAAAACAGGGATAGAATGGTTGTCTTTAGGGCTCAAGATCCCACATTTGCAGCTCAACTCCATCAAGTCTAATTGAACTTCCTGTGAATTCCTGAGTAATAAACATTTTAATTGTCATAGTTAGATGAGTGTCAATGTACTGGTTGTAAAAATTTAAAAAATGATTGTAATACTCTTATGGCATTGAGATAACTATTACCATCACTTTTCTTTTTTACATCAATCAACCATGTCATCAATTTGGGATTCAACTCTAAGATGAAAACATCTTGAAATTCTTTCAGGTCATTAACAGACATGGCTCTTATTTTTGCATATCCAGTCAGTAATTTTAACAAGAAAATACATATTATAGGGTAATCTAGCTTGGTCATTTAAATGTTGATAGAATGATAACATAATGCTGGGATCATCATTTATACTCTTGGGAATTGATTTGGATAATAAGATTTGCATTTATATTTGATAATATGAAGCATGGTATTATCAATTTTAAAAATAACTTTTTATGCTTCCTGAAACAACCAAATTAGTGAATGAAATGTTTAAAAATAATTATCAAATACATGAACATAAAATTTCGTCTTGAATTATGGATAGAAGTTTTTCTAGTAACAAATGCCACTCAATACGATGTTATTCTATATTCAGGTATGATAAATTACTTTAGACAAATGAATTTTAAGTTTATACAATAATAGTAAAAAAATTATGATAGTAATGATAATATAAATATTTTTATGAAATTACAGAGTATTTAGCAATCAAAATAAAGGGGAGGGGCTCTAAAAATAAATAGTCTACTAAAGTCAGACTTCACATGATCACTATCTCATACTAGCACCCAATCCTGCCCAATAGGATAGTGGTGGCTATGGTTGTTAAAGAGCCAAAGCCACCAATATGTATGGGCACTGAATTTAGTTCAGACCCATATGACTATATAACTATTGAGCTTAGATTGAACATATTACTGTGTTTTCAATTTCATTCTCATAGTTTTGTAATTAAGTGGAGATAAAAGGTGGTTGCTGGAGGGTTGCATTAGATCCTAAGATCTAGGTGTAGTGCTCTCAGATCCAAGGCTCCTCACTGATGATGGCCACAAGCCAGAAACTAGTCTGGGGATATTGGATGAGTAGGCATTAGATAGGGATTTTATGCACCCACCTTCTGGAATCCATTGATTACTCTGATTGGCACAGGGTGGCACTACTGTATGGAGAGAGTTTTGCCTTGTTTAAGTCAGACTTCCTAGGTAAAGTATTTTAAAAACACTTCAGGACTGCAGAAAATGTATCAAAAGTTGTCAGACAAAATCACAATAGAACTAAAATAAATACTGAATACGACTAAAACAATATTCAATAGCTTTTCAAAATGATAAAAGCTTAAGTAAAAGAAGTTAATAACTATAAATACCTTGTCAAGCGTTGGTGGCCTAGAGGTTAGCATAGCTGTCTTCCAACAGCTGACCCCGCGTTCACTTCCTGGTCAGCGCATTTGACATATGGAAAAAAACTATAAATACCATGATAAAATTATTAGTACAGATTTAAATATAATGAATAAAATTAATTATGAAATTAAACTAAAATCGAGTGCTTTTAATAAAAGTAATTTAATATCAATTAAAAATATTCTTTTGTTTCTAAAAGAAATGACTTTAAAAATATGACTATATTTGTGGATCTTAGTATGAATTCTTAAGATAATATAGATTACACAGATGAATATTGAGAAATGTATGTTGAAATTAACAAAGTGATTTCAAAAATAATGAAAAGGAAGATATCATTGATATCATTAAAGTAATTAGTAGATTAAAATAAAGTTGATGTTAAAAGTTGTTAGAATAAATACAAACACATAAACAACTATCAAAGTCTTGAATTAGATCCCAAATGATCATATAAAAGATTAAAAAATTGGTATAAATAAATTTTATGAGAAAGTTGGCAGAATGATGATGGAAGTCATTTCAAATGATGATAACTATAAAGCTTATAAGCCATTCATCTAAATACTATTATCTGGGTAGGCCTATAATTTAAATAATGTTTTTATTCAGTAAATCAATGTTAGCTATCAATGTAGATGAAAAAGTCAATAACAAAAACAAATATGTCATTCGTCCAGTATCTAAAGAGAAAATGTTGAACCTCTCACATTTAAGTTAGGAGATCATTAAAAATTTTATATTATTAGTTTTTGAATTGTTAAAATTCATTTTTAGTAAGGAAAAAAAAAATGCATTGTGCATAACCTTCCATTTGAATTATATTAAAAAACAAAAACAATTTTATATGTAAAGTGATAGATAGAAATACAGACAAAGTCAGCGAATGAATAGATAGATAGATAGATAGATAGATAGATAGATAGATAGATAGATAGATAGATAGATAGATAGATAGATAGATAGATAGATGGATGGATAGATAGATAGATAGATAGATAGATAGATAGATAGATAGATAGATAGATAGATAGATAGATAGATAGATAGATAGATAGATAGATAGATAGATAGATAGATAGATAGATAGATAGATAGATAGATAGATAGATAGATAGATAGATAGATAGATAGATAGATAGATAGATAGATAGATAGATAGATAGATAGATAGATAGATAGATAGATAGATAGATAGATAGATAGATAGATAGATAGATAGATAGATAGATAGATAGATAGATAGATAGATAGATAGATAGATAGATAGATAGATAGATAGATAGATAGATGAGATAGATAGATAGATAGATAGATAGATAGATAGATAGATAGATAGATAGATAGATAGATAGATAGATAGATAGATAGATAGATAGATAGATAGATAGATAGATAGATAGATAGATAGATAGATAGATAGATAGATAGATAGATAGATAGATAGATAGATAGATAGATAGATAGATAGATAGATAGATAGATAGATAGATAGATAGATAGATAGATAGATAGATAGATAGATAGATAGATAGATAGATAGATAGATAGATAGATAGATAGATAGATAGATAGATAGATAGATAGATAGATAGATAGATAGATAGATAGATAGATAGATAGATAGATAGATAGATAGATAGATAGATAGATAGATAGATAGATAGATAGATAGATAGATAGATAGATAGATAGATAGATAGATAGATAGATAGATAGATAGATAGATAGATAGATAGATAGATAGATAGATAGATAGATAGATAGATAGATAGATAGATAGATAGATAGATAGATAGATAGATAGATAGATAGATAGATAGATAGATAGATAGATAGATAGATAGATAGATAGATAGATAGATAGATAGATAGATGGATGGATGGATGGATGGATGGATGGATGGAAGGACGGACAGACAGACAGACAGATAGATAGGTAGGTAGGTAGGTAGGTAGACAGGTAGACAGATAGAGAGAGATAGAGAGATAGATAGATAGATGGATGGATGGATGGATGAACGGACAGACTGACAGACAGACATATAGATAGATCGATAGATAGATAGATATACAGACAGATAGACAGACAGACAGATTAAATAAATAGCTATTATCGATAGTTAGATATAGATAGAAAGATAAATATACAGACAGATAAATATGTAGATAATTAGATGTTTCCTTGCTTAAGAAATAATATATTTGAGCATTTAATGTGATAAAAGGAACTTTGATTTAAGGATCATTGGCTTCTTCAAATTATTGTTGGTGTCTCTCTTAGTGCTTGAATATGTGGCCTTCTAAGATGCAAATCATTTCAATAGATGGATGAATCCATTGATAAGTAGATAAAAAATAAAATGTTAACTTTAATATAAAAAAAAAACTTTGGTGTTGTATAACTTGAGGCTGTTGATAGATATTTAATAACGTAATTTTTTTTTTTTGTAAAATTTTTTTAAAATACCAATACAAAATTGTTAAATAAAAAAACATAATTATGCAGTTAAATAATTAATGATGTTTATAAAATATACAAGTATAATACTTTTATAGGATTTACTGCAAAGATGTTTATTTATATATATATATATAAAGCAAAACATATACAAAAACACAATATTGATTTATAATAACTCAAAGCAAATTAAGTGGTTTTATAATCTAATAAGTTTTTTTAATAATCACTCTTTACAAAAGTATATACTATCTATACAATGAATTTGAGTTTAGGTTAAAAAATGATTTCTCTACAGATCGTTAAACTTATATTAGGTTGATTAGTAAATGGTACATTGATAGTACTATTTATTTTGTTATAATAATAATTTTAAAAAAAATTAAGACTAATATTTGCATTCACTATTTCATATTTTCTAGGAAAGAATGAAACTTCCTCCAATAAAAGATACTTTATTCTAAAGTATAATGCTTTTTTTTTAAAAAAAACAATAACATTTACTATTAAATGTATAGGCCTATGTATTTAATTAAAATGCCTTAAATCTGAAATCTCTAGTTTCATTACTTTTTCAGATTTGTAAATCAAACTCTGACAAAATAAAACAACTACAAAAAAAACAACTGATAGCTTATTCCAATTAGGCTTATAAGATTGCTTTTTTCTTTAATTATATTTAATACATTGTACAGGCTTAAACTTGCATTTATATATGTAATATATGCGGGTTCGAACTGAGACTTTCACATGACCCACCACTCTCAGTGCCATCTCATATTGCTGACTCACCTGATCACACACATGTTGAAAAGATAAATAATCACCAATTATGTATTTCATGCTAAACCAGCAATCATCAGTTGGTTTAGATTACTATCCTCACACACATATATATATATAATCAGTACTCAGCTTTATATTAA
Source organism: Epiperipatus broadwayi (assembly GCA_028023455.1). Lineage (NCBI taxonomy): Eukaryota > Metazoa > Onychophora > Udeonychophora > Euonychophora > Peripatidae > Epiperipatus > Epiperipatus broadwayi. The sequence continues at coordinate 1,293,483 of JAQFVV010006394.1, read as the reverse complement.
GATAGCCAATATTTATACTTTAATGGAGAGGCTTCAAACTATTGCAACTCACAACACTTTAGCCTTTTTTAATTATATTTATAAATGTGTGCAAAAACAGATGTGGATGGATAAAGATCATTTTGGAAATTTTGTTTGACTATTTGAAGTTTTAGAATAATAGATACTCAGATATCAATAGTATGCATAAATATTATAAAATTTAAAAGAATTCACATTTTATTAACAATTTTTAAAAAAGGTTGCAATAACTTTTTTTCTTATAATTTTTCTCTACTTTCTTTTTTTTTTATTTTAATTAGTTTGCATATATGATTGTGTAATAATTTTACCCATATTAAAATTTGTTATAGTGATTAGATTGCATTTGCTTTTACATAAATTAAATGCATAAATGCTAACATGTTAAATTTATACAGCATAAACTCTTACCAACTTTACACTGGATTAAAATGACAAACAGATCATGTCATCCAAGACACATATTTTACATCTTGTCATCCCATATTTTGTACTTGTTTTCAAATCTGCTTTCAGATAATTTATTATAATGTTTAAATGCTCAAACTTATTGCCACATTGTGATTATATCATGCTTCTCAAACTAATTAGTTCTGTATTTGGGTATTTATATAAAACAAAATTGTATTTATGAAGAAATGCTCTAGAAAAGCTGATAGATGAGTAATTAATATGAAATCACTTTACCATGTTATGTGATGATTTACTAGCTGGTATTTTTCAATTTTGTTAATGATTAATTAACTTAGATATTTATACAGATAGATAGGCCAAATAAGCAAATAAGTAAATGAGTAGGAGAGAATAAGGTGGTCATGTAGATGAGTAAGTGAGTAGATTATTATAGAGATGTAGATGCAGTGCTCCCAGATCCAAGGCTCCTCACTGACAAGGGCCACAAGCCAGAAACTAGTCTGGGAATATTGCATGAGTAGGCACTTGATGGGGATTTTGTGCACAAGCCTTCTGGCATTTGTTGATTACTCTGGCTTGCACTGAGTGGCAATACATATAGAGAGTTTTGCCTGTTTTAATGAGATGTAGATATGTGGGTAGATGAATTGATAGGTGGATAGTTGAATAGATATGTAGGCAGGTAGATAGATAAATAAAATAGATAGGATACATAAATAGACAAATGATAGATGGATAGATAATTAATAGATGGAATGATTAATAGATGAGTAGATGGAATGACATAAAGAGGAAACAATAATAGATGGTATTGATAGGCATACATGCCTCCATGTAGACTGGAAGATAGATAGTTTTCTGTATAGATAAACGGGCAAGCAAGATAGGCAGTTGAGCAGATAGATAAATGGCTAAAAATATGGATAGATAGATAAATGGGCATCTGTACATGAAGATAGACAGATAGCCAGTCAGTCAAATAGATAGATAGATTTATAGGAGATAGATATATAGGTAGACAAGTGGATGAATGTGCAAATAAATTGACATTCACACATATATAGCACAAGTAGGCAGACATAACAATTTGTTATATAGATAGATTGTTAGAAAAATAAATAAATACATTACATAAGTAGATAGATAGGTATAAAAATAGGAAGACAGACAAAGGGTTGCAAATGAGTGGTTGGATGGATAAAATAGATAAAAAAGATAGACAGATGCATAGATACAGGGATGAAGTAAAGCATCACTTAAGTACCACATTGAAGAGCAAAAATCTTTTTATAGCGCCCCAAAGTGTTAAAGAAAAAAATATTTTTTTTACTAATCTCACCATAAGTTGATATTAGGTGCTTTAGAGTATTTTTCTGCTTTAATTTTATTTTCCAACAAGAATCGCTACCTATCAATTTGTGTAGCTAGGTAAATTATCTATAGTCTATGTATCTGAAAGAGAAACATTAAGTTTATGTATATATATAAAGATAAAAAATAAACAAATACGCCTTTAAAACTCATGATTAGTAAAAATATTTCCAACATCCTCTCAGAAAGATAATGAAGAAGAAATAAATTATTTTGATAAATGTACATTTTAATTCACTTTTGAGCCTTTATTATAGATTTTGACATCTTTCCAAAATATTTTAGTACCATAGAACAACTTCTGCAATGATAATGACTTAAAAGTGTTGATTTCTTTCTTTCAAATCTGATATTTTTATTTATTATATATAAAAAAAATCATTCTATAATTGTATTTGTATCTTCAATTGTGCATCTTTTAAAAAGTTTTAATGCCAAACTGAATATTTAAAATCATTTTTTCAAATAAATATTACGAAAGATGCTTACAATTGTCTTAATGTTTTCTTTTCACGTTGTTGTTTTATTTTTGATTAAATTTATATCTGTGTTTGCAGTACTCTTATAAAGTTGTTGTTTTGTTTTTTTACTGTTATTTTTTAAATTCTAGTTTGTGGATGGTTAAACGTATTATTCGTTTTGTTGACAAAATTTTAACTTTTCCATATGTATTTTGTTTCATTTGAATTATTAAATAAATTTCCTTCTATTATTTCCTTTTTCTTATAATTCTTTGAAAAATAATATTATCAAGAAAATACGAAATTGCATTTTTTTTTTAAATATAAAAAAATATTTTAATATTATATATACGAATTATCGCAGAAACCTGAGAAAACATTGTCTAGTAGAAATGAAGGATTCCGAGTTCAAAATTTATGGAGAACAATACAACTTTGCTACGTAGAGTGTTCAATCTTCTTATAAACTCCTGATCAGAAGCATGTAAACCCAATGTGTAACATGTGTGATAAACATAAGCTCCAGGAAAATAAAGATGCCAAAGATTGATGTGAAGAGGAAATAATTAAAATATTAATTTTATAAAAATAAATTACATTTTTGTGTAAATGTTTCTAATATTTTATAGACTTGTCTTAAACAAATTATTAATAGTCACTTATTTGTTATTATTTCTTAAGATCTTAATTTAGCCCGATCTTAGTTCTAAAAACAGGCAAAACTCACTATACGTATTGCCACACACAGCAAGCTAGAGTAATCAATGGATTCTGGAAGGCTTGTGCATAAAATCCCCATCTAGTACATACTCATCCAATATCCTCAGACTAGTTTCTGGCTTGTGGCCTTCGTCAGTGAGGAGCCTTGGATATGAGAGCACTGCACCTAGATCTTAGGATCTAATGCAACCCTCCAGCAACCACCTTTTATCTCCACTTAACTACAAAACTATGAGTCTTAAACTGAAAACACCTTAATGTTTTTAATCCAAGCCCATCAGCTTATATAGTCATATGGGTCTGAACTCAGTTCAGCACCCATACATTTTGGTATCTTTGGTTCTTTAATAAACATAGCCACCACTATCCTATTAGGCAGGATTGCTGTGTGTGGCAATACATATAGTGAGTTTTGCCTGTTTTAATAACAGTTATGCACAAGCATTTTATGTGATGTTTATTGGCTTAGTTGTAACAAGTAGTTTAATGTAAACAAGTATGAACTTGAACTTAATCTGATTTTACTCTTTATAAGATGGCGCATGCTTGAATATTGCACACACTCTGATTTGCTTTAACCATATATAAGAAAATCTACTGCAACTTTTAACTTTATTCTATATTCTCATGTTATAGCATATGTACTTTATCATATTCTGAGCCAAAAGGTACCAATTGTAAGTTTTTATAATAAAACATAGGACAGTAAAGTGAAATGCATTAGGAATAACATAACAAGAATAAGTAAATAAGCATTTATTTTTATATGACACTATGCATACAATTGTATACATTCAAAGATCAGCCTTTCAAGCTAATTGTGCATGTGTCTTCTGCGAGTGTTAAATAATAAATGAATACTTCACTCTACAATACAAGATATAGTATTTATGCAGGAATAAAAGGAATCCTCTTATTCCTATGACTCAAATTCTTTTATATGAGCAAATCTGAAGTACTGTTGATTAGCTTGAAAGGCTAACCACTCCATCTTATAGAACCAAATATACACAACCACATACACACAAAAAAGATAAACAATCTCCAATATACATATTTTGTGAAGTACCAGCACTCATCAATTGGTTCAGATCATCACCACCCACACACATATATATAGTCAATGCTCAGTCTATATTAAGATCATCAATTTTTAATTTTTAATGGGCAGACTTCAATCTTCTCCAATCTCCAAACTTATTTTTATTGTTTTTGTTTTCATACTCTTCTTAATAAACAATCTCCAATATATATATATATATATTTTCTGATATAACAGCACTCATCAATTGGTTCAAATCATCACCACCCACACACATACATATATATATATATATAATCAGTGCTCAGTCTGTACTAAAATAATCAATTTTTAATCTTTAATGGGCAGACTTCAATCTTTTCCAATCTCCAACTTACTTTTATTGTTTTTTTGTTTTCATACTCTTCTTGTGTGTTTTTTATAATTTTAGCTTTTAGTTTTATAAATTTGTAATTAATATATTTTGTATTTTATTTTTATTCACTGATAGGTTTTTATAAAATGATTTGTTATTGGGGATGCAGTATTAATCTGCCAACTAAAGTTTTGCACACAGGCGTCAGACACTCCTTAGCAATAAATCATTTGGTTAATTTCTTATAAATAATGCTTAGCATTTGCCTATTGGTTAAAAAAATATACTTATCTCTAATACAATACATTTTATAAGTAAGATGTGACTGAATAAAAGTTTACATTTTTATATAAACTTTAAGAATATTAATCTGCATTCGCAATCATTTTCAATACTGCTCTTTTTTTTTTTTTGTCTTTCATAATTGCAAGCCAGTTAGCAAAATTATATATAAATTAAATGTTGATATCAAAATACACACTTATTTTTATATAATAAATGTTTTATTTTAATTTTATTATGTGATCATATTTTATCATTAAAACTAAATTATAATTATCTCAAATTATTCGTGATCAAATATATATTCAATAATTTCATGATAATTACAATTTAGTTTTTTCTTCTAAGCTAATTTATTATAAATATAAGAAAAGATAAATAATATTATGTGTATATAATTTCAGATACAATTCTATATCAAATAAAAATATTGTAATTACTTTTTTTAATTTTAATATACCAAACATATAAAGAAATAAATAGTAGCTATAACTAGCTTACAGCATGTCTGCCTTCTTCAGTTGCTTTTATAGTAAATGCTATAAGGGATAGCAGTCATGCTGTAAGCTGGCTGCATATATATGTAGTCCAGTTTTAGAATTCAAACTACATCAAGATTTTAATCAATAAATGCAAGTAACATTTACATAGCATTTTAAAATTCTAAGATATATATATTTAAAAATATTTTTTCAAAAATTTAATAATGTAAACTGTTTTTTTTTTTCAAGGGGCTATTTTTTTAAAAGATAAATGGTCCAATGAAGACATTAGCATGATATTTAAATCTTAGATTACATAATTCATAAATATAAAGAATTGAATAATTTTCTAATGTATTAAATCAAAATGTTAATATTGTTAGTTTTTATAATAATTATCTTGCTGGACATTTTAAAATTTTATCCCATTCTCATTTTTAAATCTTTAACTTATCATGTTTAGCAATGGAAAATGTTACAAAAAACAAAACCACACACACAGTTTATTCAATATATTTTATCTGAATTTTTTTCCACTTTCCATTTTTTCTCAGACTGCATTTATATCCAAATCAATTTATCCAAGATTATTTTCAGCAGAGATAACGCAAATAAATCAATAAATAATACAATACAATCCTAAAATCTTGATTATAAATAATGCAAGCAGTTAATCTACTTAATCTTAAGAAAGCAAATAAAAAAATTTACTATAAATTAATTCTAGTTTGGTTATTGTTTATGAAAGAATAAATCTATTATTTTTATATATTTACAATGCTGAATTTTAACAAATTCACTTCATAGTTTGTAATATTCAGACAGTATGCTTCTGGACAACACATAGCGGAAGGCCCGTACTGATCTCATTAGAGTTTCATGTAGGTAAAAAATGAAATGCCACCTATGAACCAACAGGTGGGATAAATGAGACTTTTTAGCTAAAGTGAAAGCAATTTATTTAGAATAAGCAAATCCTAATAATACACTACTTCTCCAAGTTGGATAATAAAGTCTCAAGCAAACTTTATAATTTTCACAAATAAATGAATATTAAAACCCCAGTGTAAAGTCTCATAATAGAATGTTTAAAATGAAATTGACAAGAAAAAAAATCAAGAAAATATGATTATGATTTAGATAACACAAAGTATATAAGATCTACTATAAAGTAAATGGAGTAATGAATGAAATTGAATAAACGATTATTCGTCTAGTTTCCTTATTAGAAACTAAGAAGAAATAATAAACTTCAGCAAATTTGGATATTTTTACAGTTGGGTTTCTAAAAATAAAAGAACACACAAAAAGTATTAATATTAATTTATATGAGTTCAAGAAAACATATTATGGCATGAGAAGCAATTAATCATTGATCAGTAAAAACATGTCCATGTATAGTGTAACGTTTTTTGTATTACTAGGCCACTATACGCCTCAAATTTATATTTGAGCATGAGTTGATCAAGCTGTATCAAAGGAAAAAAGAAAGTTGTATTTCTATTCTCAACACAGCTATTTTTCCTGATCAACTTCGGCCTAGAACTATTACCGAGTACAATCGTGAGCAGAACCAGTTTTTAATTTCTACTTGAGGGCACCAGAGTCGTTAGACCCACTGAGACTGCATCAAACATATTGTAGCCTGTAAGGTAATAATTATACGATCTAAGTCAAATAACTAAAGGTAAAACTTAAATAGAAAAAAAATGCTTTTAAACTAATCGGTATTACATCATACCGTAACGAGAATTAATTTTTTTAAGATTATTATTCCTGGGCTTATTCAAACATATTGGCAAAGGTAAATTACATTTTAAATCTTATTATACTAAAAATAAATTTAATAATAAAAAAATAATAACTATTATTAATAACGCACAAATGAGAATTGATATTAGAAATATTTTTAATTTTGACAAACTAAAATACTTCATGTTAAGTAGCTAATTAATACCTTGGAGAGAACACATTTAATTCAGCTGGGAAATATCCAGAAAATATAAATATCAGTTAAGATAAACAAAAAGTTCTTGGTTAAATAAGAGTCTCTCATATAGAAAAATTAAAGTCACTATCGGGATTCTTTTATACGCATATTTTTACGAGTAGTTTTAAATAGTTAACTTTGTCACAATCAGGATAATTATTCTTACCGGTAAGTTTCCTGAATTCAGTAGTAGATAACTATGCATAGTTTTTTGGTTATAATGAGCTCGGCCTTTTGGTTATTGCTTGATCTTGTGGTCCATTTTCCCAGTCGGTCACGAAGGCTTTTCCTGGTGTACATCATTAGGTCCGATGTTTTCAGAAGCTCCGGTTCACTGCGACATGCCGAATTCCTTCAGCGAAGAGCGATCTTGGATATATCAATGTTATCCAAGACCAACTAGAGAAACAAAACGAACAAGACGTTCCTTCAACCGGATCCCTCCTTTTTATATCCAGTTTTCAGGACTTCTGCGCATGCTAGTACCATGCCTTTTTAATCTTATCCAGTCTTTATAAATTTTATGTAATAAAGTCTTTATTTTCTTCAAGTTTTCGGCCATCTTTAATTAATTTGAGTATTTCTACTTTCAGCTTATCCTTTTTTACTTGCTTTTGGAATTCTTTTGTTCTCTCCAATTACTGTTATTACTAATCACATAAAAAAAAATAAGAAGAATAATTCAACCCTCATTGTACGTTTTTTTTTTAAAAAAAAAAAATTACTCAACAAAATTTTAAATCCACTTTTATCTTTTAGTTTTTTTTTTTTTTTACCCAATGCCAATATATTTGTAACGTATATAAATAAATGTTACAATACCACCAGTGCCAGGAGATGAGAATAAAATAGGGGTTTACACTAATTTTATTCTTAAGTTTTTAAATTCATATTCGTATTTTTTTTTCTGTAGTAGCGTGCTGATATATTGTGTAGACTCATTCACAAGCGACGTTCGGCTTTAACGCCCACTTTTAGGTCTAACACGGTGGGAATGGAAAATATTTCAACATTCATCTGTGTCCTATCCGCTTTAGTGTAATATTAATGATAAGAAGCCCAAGTTATAAGCACAAACGAGCGTTGCTCATCGTTCTGAGTCTTACAGGCTCATGGCAACTTGGTCCAACTTGATCCGCCTTCCCCTTTATTGGGATCTCTGCTAGAAATAGTCTGACGAGCATTTAAAGATGGTCTTATGTTCATATACTGGGATAAGGACTCGGGGCTATGTTATTCCCCTCTTCAGTAACCGCCTACCCGGTCAAATACTTGTGACTTACGTCTACATCAGCCACGATCGTGTTTTTAGACATATATAAAAAAATATACATATATTTTTTTCTTTCTGGAAGTCATATTAAAAAATATCTTCTTTCATATTTTAATAATCAGGGTTTAATTAGTTAGTTTTTTTTTATATAATTTTTTTCTTTTTTCAAAAAAATCATAATTTATTTTCCGGCTGTGAGTTTCTTTGAGTCATCATTGTAATGTTCTTTATCATTACAACTCATCTCAGGTTGTAGTTGTTAAATCGAAGCCCGAGTTGGGTCGCCATTGTAACGTTTTTTGTATTACTAGGCCACTATACACCTCAAATTTATATTTGAGCGTGAGTTGATCAAGCTGTATCAAAAGAAAAAAGAAAGTTGTATTTCTATTCTCAACACAGCTATTTTTCCTGATCAACTTCGGCCTAGAACTATTACCAGTACAATCGTGAGCAGAAGCAGTTTTTAATTTCTACTGAGGGCGCCAGAGTCGTTAGACCCACTGAGACTGCATCAAACATATTGTAGCCCGTAAGGTAATAATTATACGATCTAAGTCAAATAACTAAAGGTAAAACTTAAATAGAAAAAAATGTTTTAAACTAATCGGTATTACATCATACGTAAGAGAATTAATTTTTTAAGATTATTATTCCTGGGCTTATTCAAACATATTGGCAAAGGTAAATTACATTTTTAAATCTTATTATACTAAAAATAAATTTAATAATAAAAAAATAATAACTATTATTAATAACCACAAATGAGAATTGATATTAGAAATATTTTTAATTTTGACAAACTAAAATACTTCATGTTAAGTAGCCAATTAATACCTTGGAGAGAACACATTTAATTCAGGTGGGAAATATCCAGAAAATATAAATATCAGTTAAAATAAACAAAAAGTTCTTGGTTAAGTAAGAGTCTCTCATATAGAAAAATTAAAGTCACTATCGAGATTCTTTTATACGCATATTTTTACGAGTAGTTTTAAATAGTTAACTTTGTCACAATCAGGATAATTATTCTTACTGGTAAGTTTCCTGAATTCAGTAGTAGATAACTATGCATAGTTTTTTGGTTATAATGAGCTCGGCCTTTTGGTTATTGCTTGATCTTGTGGTCCATTTCCCCAGTCGGTCACGAAGGCTTTTCCTGGTGTACATCATTAGGTCCGATGTTTTCAGAAGCTCCGGTTCACTGCGACATGCCGAATTCCTTCAGCGAAGAGTGATCTTGGATATATCAATGTTATCCAAGACCAACTAGAGAAACAAAACAACAAGACTTCCTTCAACCGATCCCTCCTTTTTATATCCAGTTTTCAGGACTTCTGCATGCTAGTACCATGCCTTTTTAATCTTATCCAGTCTTTATAAATTTTATGTAATAAAGTCTTTATTTTCTTCAAGTTTTCGGCCATCTTTAATTAATTTGAGTATTTCTACTTTCAGCTTATCTTTTTTACTTGCTTTTGGAATTCTTTTGTTTTCTCCAATTACTGTTATTACTAATCACATAAAAAAAAATAAGAAGAATAATTCAACCCTCATTGTACGTTTTTTTTTTTTTTAAAAAAAAATTACTCAACAAAATTTTAAATCCGCTTTTATCTTTTAGTTTTTTTTTTTACCCAATGCCAATATATTTGTAACGTATATAAATAAACGTTACAATAGATATGTTAGGTGTTTATGATATATAAGAATGATGCACCAATGGATATTAAAGATGATTTTTAAAAAAATTAAATAAGGAAGTTCTAAAAATTGTAGATAAATTGTAATTATTGGAGGCTTTAATTGGATGAACAGATAAGAAGAAAACAAAATTATAGAACATTATGGCGACAATATCATATAAAATAATGGAATATATCTGATTAATACATTTGAATAGAAGAGTTTAAGGATATTGAATCTATATTAAAAATGCCATAAATATATATGGACTCAGAATGCATGAAATTTTAAATATATAATAAACTATATTGTAGAGTGACTAAACATAAATTTCAAATTATTGAATTTAGCAAATTATAGAGAATGTTATGTGATCATGATCTTTATTTCTGTCAAAAGAAAGAAAATACCTTTATCAGAAATAAAGTCAGCCTTGTGCAATAATGAACAAGATAAAATAATAAAGAAAGTCAGATATAAGTTATAAGACAAATATAAGTTAGATGGTTTAGAATAGGAGAATGTTGAGAGATTGAATAGGGCATGACTACATTACAAATAGAAAAAATAATGAAAACAGAAAAGATTATCACAACTATATAAACATTGTATAAATACAGTTTCAAGAGAGGCATTGGTGTATATAAAGAAAATGATTATAGAAAGACAAACATATTTGTGGAATCAGAAGATTGAAAATGAGATAACAGAGAAAATGCAGATGTATCAATAATATTTATATACTAAAAAATGAAAATAAGATTAAATACATAATAATATAAACTTTCATATGGGAAAAACAACAGGAAAATAATGAAACAGAGAAAGAATTTGTAAAAGGAGTGATTCATTTTTGAGCAGAAAAAGAAGCAATTAAAGCTAGAGAATGATTAAGGGTTTAAATTAAGAAAAATACAGAAATGTCACCAATGAAATAGAATTAACAAGAATGGAAATATTTTGAAAGTTTGCTAAACAGATAATGAAATGAAAGTGTGATGGGTTAAGAATAAACATATTAGATGATGGAAATAGTCCAATATTACCATCATCACAAACCTTCAGGAAAACACTAAACAAATGACAGAATATTATATAACACTAAAAAATATTAAAATGAAAATGGTATGTAATTAACTAAAGAATAATGAGACTATCAGCATTTGAAATACTTTAAAATGGAAGTTAAGGACAGTTTGAACTGTTATTTGAATTGTTTCAAAACTAAATTAATAAAAGCAAGATTCCCCTCAACAGAAAAATATTATATATTTAAGCAATTCATAAAAAATAGCAGCAAGCAAGTTTAAGAACTGTAGTAGAATATGAATTACTAATTTGTTGAATCAAATATATGAGAAAATTCTGAAAAATAGTTTTGACTGTTCGGAAGCAGAAAAAACACATAGATTTTAGTGAAAGAGCATCATCTGTTCTGTGCAGATGATGGCAAGAGATGAAAAGATATTTTTATACATAAACATTAAAAAGACTTATGAAGATATTTCTTTTAAAATTCTGTAAAAAATATAATTAATTAACATAAATATAACTATCATACGATCACCATTCTTATGCTTACACAAGCTCATTACACAAAGACTAAACTCTCCATACAGTAGAGCTATTCAGTTGAAGCAAGAGTAATCAATGAATGCAGGAAGGTTTGTGCATAAAATCTATATCTAGTACCTATTCATTCTATATCTCCAGACCTCCCTGATGAAAGCCACAAGCTAGATACTAGTCTGGTGATATTGGATGAGTAGGCACTAGACAGGGATTTTATGCATGAATCTTTCTGCATCCGTAGATTACTCTGGCTTCCATTGAGTGGTGTTACTGTATGAAAAGTTTACCCTCTGTATAAATATAACAAATTAAAACAGTTAAGACAATAAATACTGAACAATAAAAAAATATAAGATAGAATTTTGGATAATACAAAGATATTACTAACACTATTTAAAATATATTTTACAGAAAGCTTTTGAAATATGGGGGGAAAGTATAGGAAAATGAAATTTTTTTTAGATGATAATAAAACTTTATTCGTTGTGCTAATGATCACAATCATTATGATTTATATAGCTAGAAAATTAGTAAAGGAATACAGAAAATGGAATCTGAAAATAAATATAATAAAACAAAAATTTAGATATTTGGAGGACACAACAGGGTGGTATGATAGTAGAAGATAAACAGCAGATTTCAAGCTGTATTTTTATATTGGACTATTTCCATCATCTAATATGTGTGTTGAATGTATTTAGAAAAGTTTAATTTTATTTAAAGATTCCAAATGCAAAACAAAGCAAAACTCTCCATATAGTAGTGCCATCTTGTGCTAACAAGAACAATCAATGGATGCCAGAAGGCTTGTGCACTAGATAGGGATTTTATGCACAAGCCTTCTGACATCCATTGATTGCTCTTGTTAGCACAAGATGGCACTACTATATGGAGAGTTTTGCTTTGTTTTGAATTGTTTAATAACAATTATGTGCTAGTATGAGATAGTGATCATGTGATATTCCAAATGCATTCAGCTGTTAGTAATATCACAGCAAACAACTGTTAGTAATATAACAGCAAACAGGTTAGTATCACAGCAAACAATTGTTAGTAATATCACAGCAAACAGTATAGTATATGCACTAACTGTTAGTAATGTCACAGCATTACAACAGTTGTTTGCTGTGATATTACTAACAGTTGGTGCATATACTAACCTGTTTGCTGTGATATTACTAACAGTTGAATGCATTTGGAATATTTAACTAAAATTAAACTTTTCTAAAGACATTCAACACACATATTAGATGATGGAAATAGTCCAATATAAAAATACAGCTAGAACACCATCATCACAAACCTTCAGAAAAACACAGCAGATTTCAAGATGTGAGACATATACATATTTAGAGCTGAAAGTTGTACAAAGAGGAGCAATAGATGAAACTATAAGAGAATGGATCGTATTATGTAGATAAGCTTTTATCAATGATCAGAATATATCAAAAGACAATAAACAATGAATATTTGACACAATAATGAAAAATACCATGATAGTTATTAAAATGGATTACTGTACTTGTGAGGATTAGAAGAAAGATTAAGAAAAGAATACATATATATTTTGGGGAGGTAATGAATATTGAACACAATGTAATTAATAGAATCAGAACAAAGCAATTGGAATGGATAGACATGTTCAAGGATGTCCCAGGAAAGATTACTGAAACAAATATTAAACTGCACATTATAAAAGAGATCATCCAAAAAGGAGTTAAAAAGAATGAAACATGTCTTGCGTTGTTAGCCGAGAGGTATCGCAGCTGCCATGCAAGCAAGTAGTTGGTTGCAGACGGTTGTGGGTTCGCGTCCCGGCCGATGCTATGACATATGAAAAAAAAAAAAGAATGAAACATTAAAAAAAATTAGATAAACAAATTTGTTAGATTATTTATAGATACTTATAGATCGATAAGGAAAAGAAAATTATTTTAGTGATTTAATTAAGATCTAGATATGCACACACACAGATATGTTCCTTTTAAGCATTCTCCAAATTGTTAAGAAACAATATGGAAGATAAGTGATTTCTCGGAAATTAGAATATTAGAAAAAATAATATGATTGTATACAAGACAATATAATAGATGTAAAAGTTAGTAAAATTGTTTTTTACAAATATGGAGTCCCTAAATTAATTACGTTTGTATTTGATTTGTTTGATTTTTTTTTTTACTTATTATCTACAAAAAAATTTCCTATATGATGTATATATTTAAATATGTATGTGTAAATATGCATAATCAGCTTTAGTACATTTTTAAACATTAAGAAAAAGTAATTAGTTCACCTACTTAACTCAAAATTGAAACTACGAATTCAATGATGTTAGTTGAACTTTTGTATAAATTTCATTTACGCTACCTGTTTAAATTGTATTAAAGCTTAAAAATTTTATAACGATCATTAACGTCTTTATAGAATGGTCTTTAGTTGCCGACTTAATCAGCTTGGAGTCTTTCCAATTTTCTGAAGAAATTCTGTTTACTCATTAATCTCCTAATTTACATAATTTAAATTTCTGTTTAATGATCTGTATTTAAAAGTTTAAATTCTCTTCATATTCTTTGGTTTAAATCTTAATACCGATGATAAAGATATGTAAATCAATTTTTTCTATTGTATTTACGTATTTATTATTGTTTTTTTTTTTAACTACTAAACAGTAATTCAATATACTGAATGTGTGCACACACACTCATTCAGAACATATGAATACATATTAAACACGGAAAAGCGCTCTCTATCGAACAATTTTTATAAGTTAAATCTATTTCTAACTAATAAGTAGATCTAAAATCTTAATTGAAATCGTTTTATAGAAGGTGCTTTTTAGTAATACAATATATTTAAATAGCTCTCTCATATACATTCGTTGTGTAATTGTGATCAATATATTTATACAATGATGGTGTAATGATAATGCATCTACCTATTACGATTGTCCCTTAGGTTTAAATCCGGACTGAATAAATTAGTATTTTTTTAATAGACTATGAATTTTTTTACAGATAGCTGACACAAGCTAAGCTCAGCAAATAATTTAACATTAATTAGTAAATAGATAACTAGAAATTCTTATTTAAAGATTAAAACAAGGATAGAATCCTGCTGAAACTCTCACCTCCTGGTATTGGCAATGTTAAATACTGATTTCTTCTTGACTGTTCTTCAAAAACACGTTGTGAAAGTATTGGACCTTCAGTGGAATATTTAAAAGATTTTTATTTTTATATGTGTGCATGTAAATATGTCGTAAAACATTCACAACAGCCTTTTAGTAATATAGGGCACAAGAAAAAAACTATTTTACATCTTTTTACGACAATAAACTATAAGATATTATTTATCAGACTAATCAAATTTCAATTGGTAAAAGATTAATAATATTTTTTAATTTCATTTTACTCTCTTGGTAAAAATAGCTAGATACCCCTTAATAGAACAATGATTGTATAATTAGATAAGTTGGTAGATGACTTACTAAACCACCAAACATCACATGATCACCATTTCTTATGCTTGCTCATAACTCTCCATACAGTAGTGCCACTCAGTGCAAGCCAGAGTAATCAATGAATGCCAGAAGGCTTGTGAATAAAATGTCTATCTAGTGCCTACTCACCAGGCCACAAGCCAGAAATGAGTCTGAAGATACTGGATGAGTTAGGCAGTAGATAAAAATTTTATGCATAAGCTTTCTGGCATCCATTGATTACTCTGGCTTGCACTGAATGGCATTACTGTATGGAAAGTTTTGCCTGTTTTTGACTTAATAAATCTTAAGTTAAAGATTTGGAATTTGAAAATGTATCATTGTTCCACATAAATTCAAACCACGATCATAATTATAGCAGGCATATCACTAACCACTACAAAACATAAAGCTTTTTAAGTGTATTCATGATGTTAATAATTAAATTATGTTATATACATATCACACTTATGTTTTATATTAACAGCAATGTTACAGATTCCATTTATTGATATTATTCAAGTAGATGTTGCAAAGATACTAAAACTGAGAAAATGATGGCAGGTAGGATCCATTAAAATGCTGATATAACATTGACATTAATAGTAATATATACAAATGAATTCTAAAAATTTGTTTATAATTTTTATTTGTATATATATTGTGACCTTTATCTTTGGCAGAAGCTAAATGCTAAGTCAAATTTTGTGCCAAGACATCTTAAAAAAAATTATATAGTTTAATTTTGTTACGAATAATTTATTGCTAGTACTTTATAATGTTATAATTTTTTGCATATAAAAGCTGATAAATCAGTATTCTTTCTATTGTACAGTTGTAAAATAATTTTTACATAGTTTAAATAATAAATGTTTTAACTTAAATAAATGTTTAACATGCCAAGGTTTTTAAATATTTAAATATCTGGTAATATCGATAATAAACAGTGCAATTTTAAGTTAATAGTGTTAATTTAATCATAATAAAACTATTAAAATGTTTCAAAGAGCTTAATTTTAAAGTTAAGAAACTGGGTACAAACCCTATATTTTGGTTTGCCGATATCGAACTAAAGCTATAATATTTTAATTTATTTTAATGTTAACATAATATTTTAGTTAAATATTTTGAACTCATTAAATTAGAAAGAATTTAATATAACTAGTAATTAAAATATAATTTTTAAAAGCAATAGGCAAATAAATGATGAATAAATGAATAAATATTATATTTATTTTAACATTATTTATTTTTAAAATTTTCCTAAAAACAATTTAAATTTATGTTCTAAGATACTTATCTTGATTTAAACAGTAATAAATGATTGTTTTAAACCATATTTATAATACTAGTTTTATTAAAGATATTATATAAATTTTAATTATGTAATATTTTTATTTTAACCTGGTATTTGTAATTTAATTTTTGTGATCAGGATGTGCTTTTAATTAATTTCAAGTGTATAAAACAAATGATTTATTTTAAAATTGAATATTAATTAGATAATTTTTGAACAACTTTCTCTAGTGATAAATAAGTCAAGAATTCAAACTAATCAAAGAAGAGATTGTAGCTTAACCTTTTCACTTTCAAGCAGCCATATTGAATATTTAAAAAAATTATGTTAAGCCACAAATTTTATCATTACTTTAGGGTTTAATAATAAAAATGACAATATATATATATTGTTTTAAAGAGTAAACATCAAAGAATGTAATTAAACTGAAAAAAATATAGTCATTGATTTTCAAAGTAATAAAAAAAAGAATAAAAGTTAATATTTGTAATAATTATTTTCATATTATTTCATAAATTCAAAGTTATCATGCATAAATTTTAAAACTGTAATTCTGTTAGGAAGTTAGTATTCAACATCATCATCAACAACCATTACCAATCCACTGCAGGATGAATGTCTCTCCAAGCTCAATCCATCTTTTCTGATATTTAGCTTCTCTTCTCCACATCACCTCTGCACACTTTTTTATTTCATCCATCCATCTCACATGTGGTCTCTTTCTGGGTCTTTTACAATCTCTCAGAATCCAGTTTAAGATTTCAATTGTTCATCTATTATCATCTCTTCTAGCAATATGTCCATCCCAAGTCCACTTCAACCTTTAATTTTTTCAATGAGGTCAGTAACACCTGTTTATTCTCTTACCCATATATTGTGTTTTTGATCTCTTCTTGTTACTCCCAACATGCATCTCTCCATACTTCTTTGAGTGGTCTGAAGTCTCTGTATTGCTCTTCTATTAAGTGTCCAAGTCTCAGATCCATAAGTAAGAACTGGTAAAACACATTTGTTAAAAACCTTCCTTTTCAAACACATAGGCATATTTCCTTTTAGTATCAAGTTATTTCTACCAAAAGCACTCCAACCAAGTTTAATTCTATGATTAATTTCATCCATTATGTTTCCATCTGTATTAATAATCTGACCAAGGTATTTGTAACTGTTAACTTCTTCTAACTCATCATAATCAATCTTTATTTTCATATTTTGAGAAAATCCATTAAACATTACTTTAGTCTTTTTAACATTTATCTTTAGTCCTACTTTCCTACTTTCATCTGATAACTCCTGCAACATTTCCTGCAGCTCTGAAGCATTATTTGCAAAAACAACTACATCATCTGCAAAATCTAAATGACTTAAATAATCTCCATTTACTTTCACTCCTTTAGTTTCCCATTTTAATCCACAAAATACTTCTTGCAGCACTGCTGTAAAAAGTTTTGGAGATATGGAGTCACCTTGTCTTACACCCTTCTCAATGTTGACTTTCCCAGTATCATTATGTAATCTAATTGTTGCTGTTGCATTTTTATAAATATTCTTTAAAATATGACAATATCCTGGATCTATACCTTGATGATCCAATGCTTTAATCACTGAAGAAATGTTTATAGAATCAAATGCCTTTTCATAATCTACAAATCCAAAACATAATGGCAACTCATATTCATTTGTCCTTTCTATAACTTCTCTCAATACCTGGATATGATCTACTGTACTAAAACCACTTTTAAATCCAGCTTGTTCTCTTGGTTGGTGGAAATCCAATGTTCTCTGTAGACGAGTTGTAATTATCTTGGTAAAAATTTTGTATAAAACTGATAAAAGGCTGATAGGTCTGTAATTTCTAATATCTTCTTTATCATCTTTTTTAAATATTAATATTAATACTGCATTCTTCCAATCATCTGGTACATCTTTATCATTTAGACATTTGGTATATAACTTTGCTAAAATTTTTTCTATTTCTTCACCTGCTTCTTTTAATATATCAATTATAATTCCATCATTACCTGGAGCCTTTCTTTTCTTCATGCATTTAATTGCATGTCTCACTTCTTCATTTAAAATTCTGGGCAATTTGGAAGATGTAATAGATATAGGAGGTACTTGTTCTTTATTACTATATAATTCTTGATAAAAGTCTTCTACCCATTTCATGATGTCATCTCTCTTTTTAGTAATAATTCCATCTTTTTTTCTTATTGCAGATATAAATTTCCTACCAATACCAAAATGTTGTTTTACATTCTTGAGACTTTTATTTTCTTCTACAGCTTTTCTTGCTAGTTCACAGTTATACTTTCTTATATCATTTTCAACTCTTTTCTGCACCATTTTACAAAATTTGAGATATTCAATCCTTTTTAATGCATCATTTTTGTATATCTTCATATTCCTTCTTTTCTTCATAAATTCTCTAGTCTCAGTAGAAATTTTATTGGTCAATTGCTGCTTTTTTCTACCAGCTATCTTTGTTGCAGTTTTTAAAAGTGTATCAGTTATTTTCATATTAATTTCATTCAAATCTGAATCATGTTCAAAATCTACTAATACTTGAAACCGATTTGTAAGTTCTAATTTAAATTCATTAGAATGTTTCTGAAGATTAGGAATATCAACTGTAAATATTGTTTTTCTTAATAATTTTTGTCTCTCTAGTTTTGCATTAACACATATCTTACATCTTACTAATCGATGATCACTTCCTGTGTTAAATTTATTAAGAACATTACAATCTTGAAATATGTATTTTCTGTTAGTCAAAATATAATTCAATTCTGCTGTACCTTCATTTGGATGCTTCCATGTCCATTTCCTTTTAACATTTTTCTCAAAAAAAAAATTCATAATATAAAGTTTTTCTTTTTCTGCAAACTCCACAAGTCTATGTCCTCTCTCATTTCTATTACCATAACCAAAATTACCTACAGCACTTTCATCTTTCATTTGTTTACCAATTCTAGCATTAAAGTCTCCCATAACAATTTTAAAATGTTGTTTACTCTGATCAAAAGCCTTTTGTACATCCATATAAAAATCTTCTACTACTTCATCACTATGAGAACTTGTTGGGGCATAAACCTGAATTATCTGCATTTGGTATCTGCTATTAAGTTGTATAACTAATCTTGCCACTCTGTCTGATACACCATCAATCTCCACAATGTTGTTCTTCCACTTTTTATTTATAATGAATCCTACTCCACTTGTATTTCCAATATTTGTGCCTTTATAATAGAGTACATGTCCACTTTTTAAATCAATTGTCTCTTCACCTTTTCTTCTAACTTCACAAAGTCCAATAATGTCCCATTTAATATAAGACAGTTCTTCTTCTAATTCTTGCAATCTTCCTTCACTTGAAAGTGATCTGCAGTTGTAAGTACCTAAATAAAAAGTCATCATCAAATGGCAGCCTGGGTCTGCAATCAGGGGATTCTTAGCACCCTCCACCTTCAGCCACCAACCACTGCCTTGGTTGGTGACTTTACAGCCTCCTGGGAATAAGGGCCATGATTTATTTTTGTCTGTCATAATTGTATATATTTATTAGGAAAATATTTATCATTTATACAAACATTCATTCTGCCTTATCAGGCAACTGAGAAGAAAGACCATGGTGTTTCTTGATCTTAAACTCAGAGGTAAAAAGCCAATAAACTCACCACACTGGCTAATGCATGTTGGTGAGCAGCCCATCCATGTTCATATACTATATGAATAATCACATAGTAATAACAGCTGCAGTGACAAGAACGTATGGAGTGGACATTAGGAATTTGCCCTGCTCAGTTCCTTTAAGGCCTCCAAGAGGAATCAAAGGATCTTCTTTCAGTTAAGAGCAAACTCCTTTCTGCAGCCAGGTTAGTATTACACATCATTAAATTTCTAACAAATTGATATATAATAAGACTTACGTAAGTTAATCCATCACTTGAATACTTTTTAGAATAAAGACATTAGTACTTTTCCTTTTTCTTTGTAGCCCTTCAAAGTGTATTTCCATACAGGGGTTTGCAATTGTCATCCCTAATAACAAAACATGTAGTTAATAATGATCAATAATTAGTATAATTTGAATATTATAAAAAAGAACTTCAATAATGTTTGTAAATTTATTAAAAATTACTACTAAAATAGTCACTATATACAAAATAAAATAAAAAATGAATGAAATACTAAATTCACTATAGAGTTAAGCTTGAAGTTCAAAAATTAGTAGTTTGTATATATACTGTCAAAATCTTTACTTTTAGCATTTGCATATATTTATTATTATTAAAATGCAGAGAAGAGATTATAAAAAATTCTAAATCAGGTTATAATATTTGAAAAACATATATCTTTATCTGATATCATCTAATTCAAATACTTCAGTATCAAAGAAAAAAATATCTTAGAAAAAATGCAGTTAACCACGATCTTTTTTTTTTATTAGTTTCAATAATAGATTTTTCATATATTTTTATCATATATATATATAAAAAAATTAAAAATATATATAGAAATTAATAATAATTAAAAAATATAGAAAAATAAATTCTTACCTTTGGGCTCTTGCATAGTAAAAGTTTTTACAGATATCTTTTTCAGGGTGAAATCCTTTCCAGTAACTATCCAAAAAAAAAAAAAAAAGAGAGAAAGAAAAAAAAATTCAATTTACTTGATCACAAAAATTATGATAAAATTTTTATTTTTTATTGTAGAAAAATAAACCTTACCTTTACTAAAAGCTGAAAAACAGATGAAAACGAGGGTATAAAAAGTGCATGTGTAGACTCCATAGATTTCCATTAATATAAAGTAGAAAATGGATGTTTATATTTTGAAAATGCTTGAATGCATTATGCATTTGTAATAACAAAGAGGGTTAAAAAGTTAATAAACAGTCTGGTAAAATGGTCACATGATGAATAGTATAAATAAGATGAGACTAACACCTGACCTCACTCATGTATCACCACACACTTGTCTACTTCACTTCAATTGTTTAGTTTGTAGGAGTCATATTTAAAATTTTAAAAAGTGTAATTTTTTTTAAAGATTATTATTCTACATTAGTAATATAGGATAATTTAAAACTATCTTGACACAATTATCTCAATTAAAACACCACAGAAACTGATATCACTGTACCTACCGGTGCTACTGGTAATATATTTCTTTATTACCATGGTTAAAATATCATCTTTTAAATTTACTCTGTTAGAAAACTTCAAAAATTATTGTTATTGTCGTTATAATGTCTTAAGAACAATTGTTAATTTCAAAGTCCAATTGAATGTCTATGTTATAATTAAAGCTGCCATGGTATATTTAAATTTTTTAGCAGCAAGAACATTACAGAAAATAATAATTTCTCGATATTTTCTTGAAAATATTCATTTATATCAAATTGTCTTGAATTTATTTTTTAAAGCAAAAGATTATAAAATTCAAGATAAGAACTATTTTGATATAGTGAATATATTTTCAGATGTTTTACAAAACAAAAGAATTTCATTCCAGTATCAGCCTTTCAAGCTAATTGAGCACGCGCCTTTGAGAGTGTTAAATAAATGAATACTCTCCTCTTCAATCCAAGATATAGCATTTATGCAGGAATAAAAAGAATCCCTCATATTCCTACGACTCAAATTCTTTTATATGAGCAAATCTGAAGAACTTCTGAAAAGAGCATGAGTAGATTCTCACGCTCTCTTCAGAAGTTCTTCAGATTTGCTCATATAAAAGAATTTGAGTCATAGGAATAAGAGGGATTCTTTTTATTCCTGCATAAATGCTATATCTTGGATTGAAGAGGAAAGTATTCATTTATTTAACACTCTCAAAGGTGCATGCACAATTAGCTTGAAAGGCTGATATTGGAATGAAATATAATTGCAAGCATGGCGGTAGATAAAATATTTGCTTATTTAAAATGAAAGAATGTTAAACTAATAAAAATTTTATGAATCAATAAAATAATTTATTTGTGCTTTATTTTAATAAAAGACATTACATTGTTATTATTAGAAAAATGGCATCAAAGAATTTACTTATTATGACTGTTTTTATTTGTGTCTCCTGAAAGAAAGAAATCATTCTCTCCAGACAAGATAATAATGAAAACTAACTTACAATGAATTATTAATAAATGTGTGAAATTTAAAAATGTTTCAATAGATAAACATTGGAAATATAAAATGTACCTGCAAAAAGTATATTATATTTAATAAACTTAAATGACTTATATACATTTTAATTATTTTATAATGCCTACAAAAATGTTTAAAACCTGCAGATTATTTCTTCCCTACAACTGTTGCTATGGAGATGACTATGATCATGAATATGATGTTTGAATTAAATATTTTCTCCTGCATCATTTAATAATGTTTGTTAAATATTATTTGTCAGAAATACTTTATTATACAATATTCATATTACTATTACATATTTAGAATAATTTGTGTAATAGATTAATTTAAAAATCTGAATTCAAGTGAGAGATATATTTGCTATAATATCATGAATATTTAGCTTAATTTAAATCCACGAATGTATTGAATGAATATCCATGAATTTATCATATTTGCTAGAAGAATTATTTGAAATCTCAATAAGAATATCCAAAAGTAACATGTTCTACATTTCATAATTATATTATAGATTTTGATATCATAGTTATATTGTATTATATGATGGATATATTTCCAACATTCTTCTTCATGTTTAAGTTAATAGAGAATGAATCAGGAAGGAAGCAGAAGGACTGTATTTATTTGATGTAAAATTTTTACATTTATTTCTTCCATAACGTAAGCTTGTGGTTAAACACCTGTAGAGGTCCCCACTATCGCATTTTATATGCATATTATCAAGATTATAGCCTCAGTCAATATTACTTAGGTAATCAATGTGCATTTAATAAATTTATAATTACAAATTTATTTGTATTATGATTTTGCATATTATATTTATTATGTGCATATATTTTCATATTATATGTGCTATATTTTGATATATTGTAGATTAAAATTCTCAGAATAGTACATTATCATTTAGCATATTTCAAAATAGTATGTGTCTCCCTTTTTAAATGTGAATTATTTATGAGTTTATTATGCTGTAAGGTGTATATTTTTATTATCTATTTTATGATTATTTATTGCCTACTGTTAATAGAGACATATTTGGCATTAATTATTGTTATTTGTCATATTTTACATTTCTAGCTGTAGTATTTTTATTAGAGATTGTAGATTTATTCTCTCTCTCTATCTTAGTTATTTAATTAATCCATTTTTTATAAAAATCTTTATTCTTTGTACAATGCTTACATAACACCCATCAACATCAACAGTTTTGATTGCCCCTGCAAAATTCTTCAGAACTATAAAATATATACACATATAATAAATATACAAATTATATAAACATACAAATTCTATAAAAACATACAAATTATATAAAAACCCATATATAAAAATACACAACATACCTATATTTGTATATCCCTTCAAATACATGAATACTAATAAAATAAAATAAAACCCTCTAACAATTTAATTTTAATCTTTTCCTTTTTCTTTTATTAAAATTCTTTAAATTTTTCTATACATTTAATATATACATCTATTTATTTTTTATTCATTATGGGTGTTATGTAAGCATTGTATAAAGAATAAAGATTTTTATAAAAAATGGATTAATTAATTAATTAAGGCAATGCAATAAAGGAACAAATTAAGATTAAATAATATCTTAGTTATTATATGCTAGTATACTTTGAGATAGTAGCATTACTATCTCTTTATTTTATTAGCTTATATTTACAAGATGGTAGCATTGATCTCAAGAAAATTAGTTATTGTCTTGCTAGGGTATGTATGCTCATAACATATATTTTGGAGATTGTGGCTTACATTCTATTTTTAATGCAATTCCTATCTATTTTTTTGTCCCTGATATGCATCTCATTATTTTTCTCAACAAGTGAAAGTCATAGATCTTTTATTAGCTTTCAAAAATAGGCATATTTTATGAGATATGTCATCATACTTTCACTTTGCCTTACTTTATTATTTGAAGATGAATTTTATTTGTAGTTTTAGTATGTTTAATAAATAAACTTTTATTTTTAGTGCTGTCTCTAATTGTAATAAATTTAATCAGCCATTTAAGCTATTGTGCGCTTTTTCACGAGTGTTAAATAATAATAAATGAGTACTTCTGCTTACAACACAAGATATAGTATTTAGGAAAGAATAAAATGAATCCACTTATTTAATCCAACCCAAATGCTTATATATGGGCAAATCTTAAGTACTGTAAGTGAAAGTGTGAGGATAGACTACTCACTTTAAGAGTTTCATTTGTGAGCGACGTCTAGTAAATTCTAGATAATTTCATTGGCGTCGTTCATTCAGATATCATAAACAGTGGTTTAAAGTGAGTAGTCTATCCTCACACTTTCACTTACAGTACTTAAGATTTGCCCATATATAAGCATTTGGGTTGGATTGAATAAGTGGATTCATTTTATTCTTTCCTAAATACTATATCTTGTGTTGTAAGCGGAAGTACTCATTTATTATTATTTAACACTTGTGAAAAAGCACACAATAGCTTAAATGGTTGATTAAATTTATGTTTAATAAAACATATGTAAAATTTTATTATGGCTTTATCTTCCATTTTACTGGTTTCATCAAGGTATTGAGGAATTCTCTTACCTCTGTAGCATTCTTAGTTGGTTTAAATGTGAATAATACATTGTAAATGTATAAATCCTACATTTGAGCTTTGTTAATTATTAAGATTAAATATGATAATAATTAATTTTAAAAAATTAAAAGCTGATTTTAGTCATAAATAGATAATATACACCTAACTTGTTATTCTTACATCACTGGATTTGATAAACTATTATTATGATTATGTAAAATATTCATAAAAGAGACCTGATTTATATAAAGTTGATTATCATTTCATGAATTCATGGATAAATGAGAACTATTTGGTAATTAAACAATAGAAAGTTATTTTATGCTGGATTATTTTTGCTTTATTCAATGGAATTTATTTTTAATAAAACATATAAATTTTTAATCCTTTTATTATAAATGTTGAGGAAATAACATTGTACAATTTCAAAACAAAGCAAAACATTGGAATGCATGCCATTTCCAAATTTGTACTAACTCACCTCAATAACTTCACAATCCCAATCATCATGAAAAGGATTAACCATTTATCATCACAGAAAAGATCAATAGCCAACCTCTATCCAATAGCGATGGTTCCATTCATTAAAAAGAACAGAGATCCAACATCCATCAATAGCTTAAGACCCATATCCATGACCCCTATCCTCATTAAAATAATAGAGGGGGTCATAAAGGAAAAATACAAGACAAAATCCTAAACAAAATATCAGAATCACAATTTGCCAGAAAAGGATCATCCACACTGACTGCAATGGGAGAGGTCAAAATATTACTGGACCATATCAGATCTAAAAAGTTGTCCAAACCTATTGCAGTACAGATTGACATTACTGAAGCATTCAATTCAGTCAACATTAATACTCTACTTGATTTATTGGATGAATGTGAAATTTCCACAGAAATTATCCAAATCATTGATAACCTCTTCCACAACAGACTAATACACATATCACTCAACGGGTCATATTTCAACGGTTTCTCCCCTACCAGATCTATTCCGCAGGGATCCCCACTGAGTGCCCTACTCTTTTCATGCTACATTAACCCCCTGTTAATAGCATTAGAGAGCTCCCTCCCTGGAGTATTTATACCCTGCATCAAGAAATTGATGAAGACCATCGCCTATATGGACAACGTTCTTATTATCCTGCCATCCCAGAAATTTCTAAAACCTCTCTACAAAATCCTTAACAATTTCTCTAAAACCTCACAGCTTACCATAAACCCTGAATGGCATATTCTTAATGGAAGAAAAATCAAATCTAACTTTCTAGCCGAGCCCCAGAATTTTCTAGGATTCCCTATATATAAATTCCAATCCACCATGTCAAAACATATACAGAATACCATCATTGACTCAACAAATCATCTTACACAAACACTCTCAAAAGTTTATTTATCCCTCCAAGGCAAGGTGGCCTTACTAAACATGAAAGTAATGTCTAAAATAGCCTACTACCTACCCATCATATCCGTGTCAAAGACCTTCATTAATAAAATCAATAGGATATGTGCGGGTCTGTTCTGGAAGTGCCACATAACCTCCATTAGTATTTCAAGAATGCAATATCACAGAAAACTCAATGGAATGTCTCTACATTCCATTCAAGCCATTAACTACCAAAAAGGCCACACACTAATCTTCAACCTTATCCAAAAATTTGGCCAACCCCTAATATTAAGAGAGGTGATACCTACAGACACTCCCCCTCCTATCAAGGCTGGTTGGCTAGACCAACTAATTTCCCTTCTAAAACAACATAACAGCACCGCTACTGACGTATTCAAAAACAAAATTAACATATGGGATGCACACAATTTAATAAGCCCTAAACTACCTCAAATTAAACCAAGTCTTGGCTGTTCCAATTACAGAATCACCACCTTATTCAAATTCTGGAAGTTGGAACCCAAATTCCTTGACTATCTAATAAAGGTGAACCTAAATGCAATGCATACCAATTGGTTCCTGCATTACAAAAGAGGTATAAGAAACATAGACCCCATTTGTTCAAACTGCTTAATGCATGAAGAAACATTTGAACACATTGTGCTTTCTTGCATGGGATTGGGAAGGATTAAACTCATAATATCTCAAAATAGTATTATTGATTACTATAAAATTCTAACAATCAAAGAGTGTATTAAGGAAAGAGACTTCCCCACCATTAGGATAGCAATATTTGTTACATATTCTATCTGGGTGACAAGATGTAAATTAAAGTTTAGCATTCCCCAGCCAGAAGCAAACTCTTTCTTCCTTGCTACCCTTTCAAAACTACAAAAGAAAGACAGAATGCTCTCCTCAAAGTTTCTACATGAAGAAACATGGAAACTGCTCAAAATATCCTACCTACAAAATGACATCAATCCTAATGATTGATAAACCATATAAAATAAAAGAAACATGCAAATATCTGAAAAATGTATGGACATTAAAATGCCCTAAACACACACTAATGTTTCTCTGATCTACGATCTGACTAAACAAGCAAATCAGATCTCATCTCATACTACACAAACTCTTGGAGAACCTATAACAATATAAACATGCATAACTATCACTGGAAACATTTGTATATACCTATTATTAATAAACCTAAATTTTTTTAAAATAAAAAAACAAAGCAAAACTCTCCATATAGTAGTGCCATCTTGTGCTAACAAGAGCAATCAATGGATGCCAGAAGGCTTGTGCATAAAATCCCTATCTAGTGCCTACTCATCCAATATCCCCAGACTAGTTTCTGGCTTGTGGCCTTCATCAGTGAGGAGCCTTGGATCTGAGACCACTGCACCTAGATCTTAGGATCTAATGCAACCCTCCAGCACCCACCTTTTAACTATATTTAACTACAAAACTATGAGAATGAAATTGAAAACACAATTAATATTTTCAATCCAAGCTCTATAGCTTATATAGTCATATGGATCTGAACTCAATTCAGCACCCATATATTTTGGTGTCTTTGGCTTTTAACAATCATAGCCACCACTATACTATTAGGCAGGATTGGTGTTAAACTACTAAACATCACATGATCACTATCTCATACTAGCATATAATTGTTATTATACAATTCAAAACAAAGCAAAACTCTCCATATAGTAGTGCCATCTTGTGCTACATCCTAAGATCTAGGTGCAGTGCTCTCAGATCCAAGGCTCCTCACTGATGAAGGCCACAAGCCGGAAACTAGTCTGGGGATATTGGATGAGTAGGCACTAGATAGGGATTTTATGCACAAGCCTTCTGGCATCCATTGATTGCTCTTGTTAGCACAAGATGGCACTACTATATGGAGAGTTTTGCTTTGTTTTGAATTGTATAATAACAATTATGTGCTAGTATGAGATAGTGATCATGAGATGTTTAGTGAAATAACATTGTGAGAACATTTGGTTATGTGGATTCAAATATTGAATATTTGTAATTTTGATTTGTTTTCCTGCAAATAAATATTTGTTATTGTTTAAGAAATTTTTCATAGTCATTTGTTCACAACATTTTGCTTATCAACTAGAAATAGTTTCACATATTGATTAACAATTTAAATGCTTATAAAATATTATAAATTATTTTACATGTATTTGCTAAAAGAGTACATGACATTGAAACTGAAAGCAACACTTTATTGAATTATTTAAATATTAAATTTACATCTAAGAAAGAATTATAATTGGATTTGTCATTTTGGATCACATTAACTAATTTGATTTGCTTATTTCAAATCACTGTATGTATTTATTTTAAAATCATTTTCATAATTGAAGATCATATTTATTATTTTATGATAAACTTTAATTTACATGAACCTAGTTCATATTTAGAAGAGGTTTAAGTAGATTTATTCTAGAATGTTTAGGATGGCTACAAAATGCCTTACCCATTCTTAATATCTGAATGTACTCCTAGTTTATTCATTATCTTATTCTAAAATTAAGAGATCATGTTTTATTTTATTTAATTAGTAATAACATTATCATTGTCATAATTATAATAAAACATTAGCTTATGGAAAGTGTATGATTTATTTATTTTGTTAACAAGGATTTCATTCAATATTGAATAAACCTAATGAGTCAAAAAGAATTTGTTTTATAATTTCTGAGATCATAATACCCTGAGATACTCTAAAATAATCTCACAAACTGTATTATTAAATTTATTTTGACATTAAAATTTTTCATTCATAGATAGATTTTAAATGGAATAGATTTTAAAAGAACATTTCAAAATTTAATAAGAATTAAATAATGTTTTATCTCATCAAAGCAATGTTATGCTTAGAAGATCCTTAGAACAGGCAAAACTCTCCATACAGTATTGCCACTCAGTGCAAACCAGAGTAATAAATGGATGCCAGAAGGCTTGTGCATAAAATCCCCATCAGGTGCCTATTCATTCAATATCCCCAGATTCTAGCTTGGACTGAGTGGCAATACTGTATGAAGCATTTTGCCTATTTTAATAGCAGTTATAAGCAAGCATAAGAAATGGTGATCAGGTGATGTTTATTGGCTTAAGATCCTTAGAAGTTAGACAAAAGAAAGTGATAGTTGTATTAGATCTTTATAGAAGATATTTGAATGTAAACTAATGGCATATATTCTCAATATTAAGTTTTTTTTTACTTTTGCTAGAGTGAGTTCAGATTTCTTCTTCTCTTGATTTATTAATAGTATACTTTATATTTTATTATAATGCTTCTCCTATATATCTTTTTATTGTGGCATATGTTATAAACCCACTGAGTTTAGCTTTGTTGTGTTTAGCTTAGCTATTACATTACAATGTTTAGTTTAACAACATACATCATTTTCTTTTTAGGTTACAATATATATATATATTATCTAATATTAACTTGAAATTAATAGGTGAAAAAACTGAGGGAAATAAACATTTTGATAAGCCTCATATTGTGAATGCTGATCTACTTCAAGTTGAATCTCACTTCTCATCTCGCACTGAGTCACATTATTCTTTGAGATCTAATG
Source organism: Epiperipatus broadwayi (assembly GCA_028023455.1). Classification (NCBI taxonomy): domain Eukaryota; kingdom Metazoa; phylum Onychophora; class Udeonychophora; order Euonychophora; family Peripatidae; genus Epiperipatus; species Epiperipatus broadwayi. Next base: position 1,263,321 of record JAQFVV010006394.1, on the reverse strand, counting down.
AGATTGTTCTTTCAAAAGTTAACTTTGATAATGGCAGTTGCTAGTCCGTCGAAATATCGGATTGTAATGCAAAATAATACACGGTTCGTACCCAAAAACATTGTATTATCTACATCATATAACCGTGAAAACATTAAATATAATATTATATATATATATGTTATACTTTGAATTGCAAGTGTCAAATTTTCTACACTCATAATTTTGAAACCAACCTTCTGAAATAAATGTATTAATGATCATTATTAATCATTTATTATATTAAAAATTATCCTAGCATAAATATAACTGTTAAACCTCAGTTAAAGAATTACTTATCTTGACATAAATAACTAAATTTCATTTCTATTTTTTCGTATGCACTATACTTAAAACTTCCATTTCACTACATAGCTTGAAACATGTCAATAATGTTACCTTGGGGGTCATTTACCATTTTTGGTTGTCATTATTTAAGAATGTGTGATAGAGTGGAAGTTTTATGTAAATATTTCTAACTTGAATTTTGCCACACATACTCTCATATAGTCACGTGAATAAAAATGTATCAAAAACATCTTGAGAGTCATTTGCTTTTCTCAGATGTTATTCGCGTGATTAGAGTATAGAATTAAAATTATAAATAAATTATTAAATGTGGAAAAAATAGAATGGAATTCAATGAATTATCTTATGTAGTGGTGTTTAATATTTAGATATATTTATAATCAAAATTTAAAGTGTATATATGATTTAAAATATGTAATTTTTAGACAAAAAATGATTAATAGTATTCATTAAAATACTATTTGAATAAGGATGGTGTGTAATAATTTTGACATCTTCAAATTAAGTTTTAATAATATATATAATTCTACACATACAATTTTATTAATTAATAAATAATGTATCAATTTTTGTTTACTATACATTTACCATCCCTTCTATTAATATAAAACACAAATACAAATAGATGTAAAAGTGATACCTCTGTCCATACACCTGTCTAGAATTATGAATATAATATAATTAAGATACCACACCAATTAGAACAAAGTTTCATTTATGATTTATAAGCAATTTTAATTATTAAGCTTTCAATAAACTTATAAAGCTTCCCACTTAAACAGATAGCAAATATATGATTGCTGAATGGTATACAGGCATCTCTGCTAATCAATAATATCACAACAAACTTTATTTACTACATGTTCTAAGTTCGTTACATTTACCGTAATAACATTTTCAATGTATTTAAGTATTTGCTTCTTATGCTATAATATGTTAATTATAAAGTATTTATAATCATAGAAGATGGATAGAAAAGGGGTATCTTTTTTTTCCTATTTCTAATTGGGATCTATAATATTGGAAGTATGTTTATTTTTATAAATAAATGAAAACTCTTAGATTTTATATATGTAAATGAGATATTAATTTTATATAGCACGCGATGTTTATGAACTGTAATAGTAATAATCAGCCATTAAGCCAATGCATATGCGCTTTGTGGATTTTTAACTATAAATGAATACTCTCACTATGTTAAATGATATAAATAGACATTATTCAAAAAATTAACGAACTAAAACATAATACACTTTTATCTAGGATTCAAAATTTCACCAGATCATCTTAGCACACACAATCTGATTATTTAATATTAAGTATTATAAAGGACAACATTAGTATATTTTGTGTAGTTTAAAGGCCTGATGTAAAGATATATAGCACATTTCATATTCATTACTTAAAATCAAATCTTACTCCTTGTTTAAGACTTGGCTAAATCCACATATCTTTCCATTCTTCTGCATTATACTTAAGGTATGATAATTAGATAAGTAAATAGATAGATATTTTAAATAAGACATAGTAAGTATACGTATTCATTTTCATTTATTTTTTTTCCTTTCTTCAGTGTAATTCCATATTTACCAATGTGAGCAATGAAATTCTATATTTAAATTATTATTTTTCTTCCTTTTATCTCTACTTAACTACAAAACTATGAGTCTTAAATTGAAAACAATATAATATTTTCAATCCAAGCTTATTACATTGATTACTCTGGCTTGCACTGAGTGACAATGTGTATGGAGATTTTTGCCTGTTTTAATAACAGTTATAAGCAAGCATATGAAATGGTGATCATGTGATATTAATTGGCTTAAAACTAATCCTGCCTAATAGAATAGTGGTGGCTATGGTTATTAAAGAAACCAAAGGCACCAAAATGTATAGGTACTGAACTGAGTTCAGACCTATATGACTATATAAGCTAATGAGCTTGGATTGAAAATATTATAGTGTTTTCAATTTAAGACTCATAGTTTTGTAGTTAAGTAGAGATAAAAGATTGTTGCTGGAGGGTTGCATTAGATCCTAAGTTCTAGGTACAGTGCTCTCAGATCCAAGGCTCCTCACTGACAAAGGCCATAAGCCAGAAGCTAGTTTGGGGATATTGGATGAGTAGGCACTAGATGGGGATTTTATGCACAAGCCTTCTGTCATCCATTGATTACTCTGGCTTGCACTGAGTGGCAGTACGTATAGAGAGTTTTGCCTGTTTTAATAAATTGAATCATTTTTATAAATTTACTAGTGAATGAATAGTAATAATAAATATTTCTTAGTATTATTTTCATAATTGATAATAATGATACATCAGTATTATATCTTTACTACAACCAATTATTAGATAAAATAAGCAATAAACTGTTATTTGTTTTAGTTTATTTGAATTTATAATGCCCATAGTGTTTATTTCAGCTATATTTTTTTCAAACATTGACATTATCAGTTATCCATCTATTTTTCATATATATATATATAAAGAGAGAGAGAGAGAGAAAGAGAGAGAGAGATGAAATAGAACTAGAGTTGACTAAGCTTTATCTATTAGTGGAAAAATAAATAAATCCACGATCTTATATTAGCAATCTAAAGAGTACAATAGACCAGTCTATTGTTCTTGTGATTCTGTTATTAGTAAAGATAAGTTTACTGACTGTAATGAAATTATGGAGTTGAATTAATATTAATACTAGGTTTAGATATATTACTATTAATTATGAGAGCATACTTATTTATATTAAAAATATAAAGAATAGAATGAATCTGCTCTATTTTCTTATTGTGCTGACATAAAGATGGTGAATTTGTTTAGTTATTTCATAGCTAATTGTAGCTTATTTAATTCCAATTCTCTTTTGTTTATGTTAATACTGTGCAAATTTAATATTTAGTTTATGTACTATGAGTCAAATCAACATTTAATTAAATAGACAAACACACAGCCTTGGTTATCACATTGGTGTGACCTCTAGGTTATATTTCCAGTATAGCAATATGCTTGCTTCATATTATATATATCTACACAAAACAAAAATAATATTGAGTAAAGTGATATTATATTTGACCAGGACTTATATCCAAGAACTACTTTTAAATGAATAATAATAAATAAACAAAAAAGAATGTTTCACACATTAAGTGTATTATACTGTGATTAGATAAAACTTGAACATGCATTTGTATATATATAATATATATATTATTTCCAGTTTAGCAACATGAAGTTTGGATTTTAATATATATATATAATAAATATTTTAAAAAGATTATCATGTTTATATATATAAATGTACTCAAAAGATCTTATTCTGAAATATAATAAAATGAAGTTAGTAAACATGAAAATATATGTGATATTTGTTTATGTAAGTAATTTAATATGTAAGTTATATTTATATTGCATATAGGTCTACTGTGTAAATGGATAAAAAATAACTATTTATAGTGAGAAGTAAGAAGAAAAAAACTTGATAAATAACAGCTGTTAAAACAAAAGATATTTAAAAAATAATAGATAAATAACGGCTGTCACAACAAAGACATCTTTGATAATAAATTAATAAATGTTACCCCCAAAATATTTTAATGTGTTACAATCGTCCAATAATATTTAAAAAAGTATTTTCTTCTATTATATGTTATAGCGGAATATTTAATTTAGAAAGTACCAATGCTAATATACTGGTCATAGTTTTTTGCTGCAATAATATGGCAAAGATGCATGGATCATGTCAAAATTTATAATTTCTGATATGTGAATTTAATATAAACTATTTGATCATTATTTTACATTTTGATTTGCGAGTGTCAAACTTACTCCACCCACAGCTTTGATACCATCTACTCTAGATAAATGTAATAATGATTATCACTAATTATTTATTAAACTAAAGATTGTCTCTAGCTTAGGTATAAACTTTAAACCTGTTAAAGATTAATATATCTTATTTTTTAAAATTAAACACGCACATGTGGAGTTATTCATATTTCTCTTTTCCCGTGTGTAATATCTTTTATAAATATATTACATAGCCCTCATACTACCACACATGTCATTACTTTTATTGTAAATATTCAAACAAAAATAATTTTTATCATCATCAACCATTATCAATCCACTGCAGGATGAAGGTCTCTCAAAGTTCAATCCATATGGAAATAAATAATTCCTATAATAAGTAATCAAAAGGTTTAAGGGTCAGGAGTTCATAACAATTTTGGGAATTTTGAAAATTGAAAATGTCCATGTTGGGATCCATGGACATTGAGCTCCAGGGACCATAACTTACTACTGCACTAAACCATTGTCCAGGAATTTATAAAAAGTTTGAGCAACAGAAATGACAGACCTGGGCTCAAGAATCCAGAGATTTAAGATACAGAGTGTATTATCATATTTAATTAGTTAACTACTTTTAATAACATAATTTAATTCATTATAAAATTATTCTGCTTTAATACAATGGTAAATTAGTGGATTGAAGACCTAAAAATCCACAAATCACAACTTAATTTTATTATTTTCCGTGCTCAAACATCATATGACCTCTTGAGTAAAAGTTTATTTAGTTACTTTTATATAATTATAGTATAAGAATGTAAATACAAGGATATTAGAGAAGTAAAAAATAGTCTATAAACATACTTTAAAAATAAAGATTTACTATGAAATATAAAAGTTAAGCCAGATTCATATGTTAGTATTTACATCTCCAATAATAATATGGTATAATAATTTTCATAATGTAGTAAACAACTGCCACACACTTTCTCTCAAATCAATTGAATAAAGATATAATAAAAGACAAATGACCCCAATATATATTTCATTCTGAATATCATCTCTTGGCCTAAATCGCCATCTTATATATATATATTAATTCTAATATTTTCATGGATAAAAGATGTTATATTATTATTACTATTTGTGGGATATTCCGTGTAGTGAAAAAGCTAAATGCTGACGTTTCAGTACAATATCAAGTACCTTCCTCAGAGCGTCCTCTTTCTCAAATCATAAGAATGCATGTGAGATTTAAAATCGTTTTTATCATTTTCTTTCTCCTCATATTTAAATTCCATTGGTTGAGAAGTTTTAAAATTTATTTTCTCTACCAATAGCTTCTTCCAAATGTTATTAATCTTCTTTAATTCACACCTTTCATTTATGCTCTTAGGCCTTTTAAAAATTTCTATAGCTTCTCTTAGTAATCTCTGATCATATTGTTCAATTTTTGCTAAAATATTTGTTTTTTCAAAATTGATATCATGATTTGTTAATTTAATACGAGAATAAATAGCTGATGAATTGGATTTTCCTCTCACTGCCAGAATGTGTTCTTCCTTTCTAATATTTATTCTACGATTAGTCTGTCCTATATATGTATGTGGACAGACCCTACATGGAATTTCATATACACCATGACACTCCAAAGCAATTTTATCTTTAGGAAGTGGAAATATTTCACTAATTTTTTTATAAGTAGTGTAAATTGTGTTAATATTATTATTCTTTAAAATGTTACAAATTCCATCAGTTACTCCTTTTATATATGGCAAAATTGTCTTAACTTTTGATGTATCAAAATCTTTTTTCTTTTGATATGTATAAGTCCTATTAATAATGTTGTAATTAAAACCATTATGAAGAAGCATTTTATTAGTAGCAAAAAGGTCCCGGTGAAAATGGCTATCATCAGAAAGTCTGTTTGTTTTATCCAATAATGTCTTTGCCACTGAAAACAGCTGTGCAGGATGGTGATGAGAGGAAAAATGCAGATATTTCCCAGTGTGTGTTGGTTTTTTATATATATCCCGCAAATAGTAATAATATATATATATATACAACGATTTAAAGTTGTAATTATAAATTTATTAAACGCAATCATTGATTACGTAAGTAATATTTACTGAGGCTATAACCTCGATTTTTTTACACGCATATTATCGAGGTTATAGCCTCAGTAAATATTACAACGATTTAGTTGTTACATTTTGATTTACAAGTGACAAACTTATTTCACCTATAAAATTGACACCATCCACTGTAGATGCATACGGTAATTTTATTAGCAATAGATTATGCAAAATTCTAAGATTATTTTATACAAACATTGTTATGTCTCTCTCCCTTATGATTTCACAAAAATGATATTATTATTAAATGGGAAGTTACTGTAAATACCTGGTGAGTATCATTTCTTTACTTTGAGCTATTATTATTTACATTTTAAAAATGGTAATAATCCAATAATAAAAAATTGAAAGACTTGATTGTCCAGAAGCTTATAAAAAGTCCAAGTTTCAGAAGACAGCATTGAGTGGAATGGAGGTCCTTATGTTACAGGGGCTGCACTGAACCATATAGAGCAGGAATATTTCATTATCACCCACATTGCAGGAATGATGCAATTTATAGAATTTCACATATGGCAACAACTTAAAATAAATATTTTAAAATAAATATAAGCAGTTTTTTAAAAAATAAATAAATTATAACATATCAATCCCTTCGCTCTGATAAGTTGCCAAGTGATAACCATACAAATATATTAATTTAATGGAAGAAATCTTTGACTTTATGGATTGAACATCAATATCAAAAAGACATCCCAATAAATTTATCAATAATTCAAGCTAAAACTCTTAGTTTGCATGAAGATCGGAAGAATTAAAAGGGGACCCCACTATTGAATTTGTAGCAAGCAATGGCTGGTTTCACAAATTTAAAATGAGTAATTCTTTACATAATATTAAATGTACTGGGGAAGGTTCCAATGCAGATAAAAAAGCTATCAGTGAATTTATTTCCACTTTCTCTAATATCATTAAAGATGGAGCTTATTTCCTATGTCTAGTCTTCAATGTAGAGGAGATAGGATTATTTTGGAAAAAAATGCCTGCACATACATATGTAGCAAAGGAAGAATCAGTTGTACCTGGGTATAAATCTTCTAAAAACAGATTAACATTGCTTCTTGGAGGTAATTTATCTGGTGATTTTAAATTGAGGCCAATGCTAATTTATCAGACAGAAAATCCTAGAGCATTAAAAGGAAAAGATAAAAGAATACTTTCAGTCATTTGGAAATCAAATACTAAAGCCTGCACCACTGCACAGCTTTTTCAAGATTGATTCTCATATCATTTTGTGACTTCTGTTAGGCAATATTATAGTAAGAATAATTTACCATTTAAAACACTATTACTCTTAGGCAATTCATCTGGACATCCAAAATCCCTGCAAAAATTATATCGAGAAGTTAATGTTGTCATTATCCCTCCCAATTCCACAAGTGAAATACAACCTATGGACTAAACTGTGATAGCTACTTTTAAGTGGTATTATATGAGAAGGATAATGACTTAAGCAATCAAGACAATTGATAAGGAAGGTGGACTTACATTAAGAGATTTTTGGCAAAGTTATAATACACGGAATGCAATAAATATTATTGGAGATGCGTGGGCCGAAATAAGGGAATCAACAATAAAGGTTGTTGCAATAAAAATATATACATAAATGATGAATGCTTCTACGAACATTGAAGAACCTCCTGAAGATATAACAACTGAAATACACCTGGGTTTCTTTTTACGCAGACTTATTTAACACGATTTTGAAGTTACGCAATTCATGTTTCACCGGAAGTCGAATTCTGATAATGCGCTATTACTTTAAATAATAAAATTTTGCACACTTACGTTATATTGAAAGTAATAGCACATTATTGGAATTCAACTTTCATCTTAGTAATTTCAATATTTTCAGTGCTTTATAATAGTAAAATTTTATGCAATAATGAAATTAAAATCATGATTTCCAGGATTTTATGTATACACACATTAGAATTTACAAGATTATAATGTAAATTTGTTCAAACATTGTGCATGTTAATTTTGCATTTTAAATCACATTCTGTTTTTGCTTTTTAAAAAAGAATGTATTCAATTATTAATCATTTAGTGTCCACAAGTTTATTTTTAAAAGGTGAGTAATAGCAGTGGGCACAATTAAATTTGACAATTAAAAATTAAAATCTGATTTTTAATTGTAATTAACAATTTAAAAATTACTTACGACAACTTGAAATTAATGTGTTGTGAAATTTGATTTTTAAATGGAATTGAAAATTAAAGACAAAAATAAGAATTTAATTTTTAGTTGTTAGTTTCATAAACAATTAATAAAAATCATCGTATCAAAGATTAATTACTAATTATGTTGTCACCAGAAAACCATTGACACAACATGAGTGTAAAGTTGGTGCTAGTTGTATTTCCTCTTGTGAAAAATCTGATTTTTTACCAGTTTGCAAACGAACATGTTTTTTCGGCAAATAGCGATAATAATTAAAACATGTATAAAAAAATGTAAATTACTGTACTGTAAATTATTTATAAAAATATATTATTTTGAATAAAATTAAATATTATAGTTAAAAAAAGTTTGTCTTGTATCAATTTTTTTCAAATTTGAAATTTTTTATTAGTCATATTTTATTTCATTATTTTTTTTTTTGCGTGAATTTTAAAGTAATTTTACATTGGTGCTTTGCTTTTACTCGAATTTTGAAAAATCATAGACCGCATCCCCCCCTTTTCAATGTAAGTTACATCTATTTTTGCGCAATTTCATTTGCACGTGTTTTCTGAGGAACCTATCTATTGCGTAAAACAAGACCCAGGTGTAATCGATATAATGAATGAATTAAATTTAGATGTCACTGATGATGATATTAATGAGTTAATACAATCTTACTCAGAACCTCTGTCAAATGAAGACTTGATTAAACTACAAGAGATGAAAGAAATACAAAATGAAGATGATAATGAATTTATTGTTAAGAGTTTAAGAATCAAAAATATGAATGAAGCTTTTTGGCGATCATGGGAGAAAGTGATTCCAATGGAAAGCATATATCTCATGTACAAAGGGCAATATAAAAACACACTGAATGTTAAAGAATTCTTTATCAAGAGAAGAAAAGGAATACAATTTAATTAACTCTTAATAAATTTGTAAACAAAACTCCAGATACTAATCAATAAAAAATATATGAAAACCTTTTTGATGTTTTTTTTTTTACATATCTCTTACTTTCAGACAATTTCAACTTCCAGACACATGTCAGGAAACAATTAAGTTCGTAACTAGGGGACCGCCTGTATTGTAATACTTTACAATTTATTTATTAGATCAACAAAATACAAAATATTTTTAGCCAATCATAATTCATTTGTCTTTTAACTTCTAAATCACTTTTTCTGCTGATCTTTTCTACTATTCCAGGGTTTCTCAGAGATGTTCACGTTTATTGAAATATAATCATCTTATTTTATTGTTTTATATAAGAAAAATCCATTCTTTTCTAACATATATATTGTATAGAACTAGTTACTACCTTTTTGTAATTCTTATTATTTACTTTCTGAATAAATAAATTATATTTTTTTTAAAGAATTTTGTTTTATTTACTTATTTTTTATTTAAAAATATATAAATAAAATATTTTCAAAACATTTTTTTTATTTTTAATCTTATTAAAAATAAATAAATACTAGTTGCTTAGATATCTCATTATTTCCTCTTAATACATTAAAATAATAAAACCATTTCTTGGATTCATTCAGTAGAAAATTTAAATGTTCAATTATTCCCTTTTGGGAGTTTTTATCATTATTTCTTGTTGATATTTATGATGTTTTTCAACTGTTAAAAAATAGAAAGCTGATAAAGTTAGATAAATTTTAGAGTATATATGTATATATTAAGTTATTCATAAAGAAGATTGATAATTTGTTGTTTATAACCCTTAAAATATATTATTTCTTCATGTATGTATTTTGAGTTATTTGCTGTTTATTATACTATTAGTCCACTACTCCCATTATTTTCTCTAATTGATTATTGTCTTTTTAAAAATTAATCCGTTATTTAATTAAGAGAGTATTTTCTTCTCAGATTAATAAAAAATTCAGATAGTTTATTTATTTATGTTTTTGTGTAATTACCATTTTTAAATTATAAATATCAAAATTATCTTACATACCAATATTCATTATAATATTTTATTAAAAATGAGTTGATTTAAATATTTTTATTAATTCCCTCAAAAAATATAATGAGAGATGTTATATTACACATAATGTCAAGCTGTGGGTTGTAATTCATTACCATAAAAGACAGGACTAATTTAAGAGAAATCCATTTCCCAGCTAATCTATCCTAAAACATCACTATAACAAGTTAAAGTATAAAAACAGGCAAAACTCACTATACGTATTGCCACACACAGAAATATGACTATATAAGCTAATGGGCTTCGATCAAAAATATTAAGGTGTTTTCACTTTGAGTGTCATAGTTTTGTAGTTAAGTGGAGATAAAAGGTGGTCATTGGAGGGTTGCATTAGATCCTAAGATCTAGGTGCAGTGTTCTCAGATCCAAGGCTTCTCACTGATGAAAGCCACAAGCCAGAAACTAGTCTGGGGATATTGGATGAATAGGCACTAGATGGGTATTTTATGCACAAGCTTTCTGGCATCCATTGATTACTCTGCTGTGTGTGGCAATACGTATAGTGAATTTTGCATGTTTATACAACAGTTATACACAAGCATAAGAGATGGTGGTCATGTGATGTTTAGTGGCTTAAGTTAAAGTATATATGAATCTTATTTACATTAGGTAGATTGTATTTGCTTTAATTTATTAAAATATTCAGTATAAAATATAGTTTGCTATAAAGGAAAGATTAACAATACTACCAATTAACTACAGCTTAACCCTGCTTTTGACCTGGGTGGTCATCTGACTTTATCCAGTACTATGAGTATGGTCTTCCCAGCCTAAAACAGTGCTAAGCTGTAGTTAATTTGTAGTATTGTTCACCCTTCCTTTGTAGTGAATTATACTGTGTAGTGAATGATAAAACAAAATGGAAAGAAGTAAAATTTATAGAGTTATTAAATTTAAAACAATAAACATCACATGACCACCACTTCTTATGCTTGCTTATAATTGCTATTAAAACAGGCAATACTCACTATATGTACTGCCACTCACTGCAAGCTAGAGTAATCAATGGATGCCAGAAGACTTGTGCATAAAATCCCCATCTAGTGCCTACACATCCAATATCCCCAGGCTAGTCTCTCAGATCCAAGACTCCTCACTGACAAAATCCACAAGCCAGAAACTAGTCTGGGGATATTGGATGAGTAGGCACTAGATGGGGATTTTATGCACAAGAGTTTTACCTGTTTTAATAATAGTTATTAAATTATTATTGTAATTATAAATTTATTTAAACGCACATGGATTACATAAGTAATATTTACTAAGGCTGTAACCTCAAGCATGTGTGCATAAAAAGGTGATAGTAGGGACCTCTACAGGTCTTAACCACAAGCTTACATTTTCTTCCAAAATGTAAGCTTGTGGTTAAGACCTGTAGATGTCCCTACTATTGCATTTTTATGTGCACATGCTTGAGGTTACAGCCTTAGTAAATATTAAATTATTATTGCTAAATTTGGTCCATCAGCAAAAAAATAATTAATTCTATTTTATATATATATAATTTGCACAATATAATAAATTATAGCTCTCTAATGTACTGTTCTCATAATTGGATATAATCTTTATGAGTATTCCTGTTTACATAGTTAAAAAATACAATAGCATTATACTGCTCACTGCAGTGTGAAACAATCTCTAGCAATGAAAACACTCCAACTTATTCATGAGCTAATGAAACATAGACGTTTATGAAATTTTTGTTGCTCTATTTTTTGAATAAAAATAATTAGATGCTCAATTGTTGACTGCTAATTACATGTATAAAAAGATTTTCTATTGTACATTACTTAATAAATTGTAAATTGTTTCAAAGCTTTTTATACCTAAGAATATTTGTGTTTTAGCCAGGCTTGAATTTTATATTATAAACATAATGAAGTTATTTTTTATACTAAGGGACCCTTAACATATTCATATTATTATCATTATAAACATGATAATTCTTTTCAAATATTATTGATATAGTATAGAATAAAAAAAATCTTTCCAAGTTTAATTTAGTTTTGTTGATCTATACCATCTAGGTTTTACATCCCTCCATTAAACTTTCTTAAGTCATTCAAGCATCTCACATGTAATCTCTTTTTATATCATTTATAATTTTTGGAATCTATGTTAAGATTTCAACTCTTTTTGTATTATCATATCTTTTAGCAATGTGTACAGATTAGCTCTATTTTAACTTTTATAATTATTTCATTGATAAAACATAACACATTTCTTCATACAATATTACCACATACTGTAAACTACAGTAACAAATAGATCTAAAAATGTTGTGTGGAGAAATTTTCTAATGTTTCAACAGCTTGTATAAGATGGTCATGTGATATTTTAATGAGGTCAATGACAATTGTTTGTTTCTCATCCATATATTTTGCTTCTGATTCATCTTTGTTATTCCCACATTATTTATAGTGGACTTTGAAGTCTCTTTTGTATTTTTGTTAAGTGTCCAAACTTCAAATTTATATGTCAGAACTGGTCAATTATACCTAAGTTTAATCCTATGAATTAGTTATCCATTGTGTATCCAAATGTCAATTTTTTTAAGTCAGATTATTATTAATTTTTATTTTTTTTCTGTAAAAAATAACTGAGTAATTATTTTTAGCCATACATCTGATAATACTTGGAAAATGTCCTAAATATTTTCAATAACATCCATGTTTTCTGCAATGATATAACTAATCTTTATCTATTTTTAATCTTTCGGCTTTTGACTTTATCTACAAAATTCATAATAGTTGAAATACACAGGCTTATATATACCTGTGTCTATATATGTAATAGACAGGGTATGAGCACAGACTTTCACATGACCCACCATTCTCCACACTATCTCATAACACTGATACACCTGAACACACATATGTCGAAAAGATAAATAATTACCAATATACATATTTCATGCTAAACCAGCAATCATCAGTTGGTCCAGATTACCATCTCTACACATATATGCTACAAGTGCTCAGATATATATTAAGATAGCAAGTCCTCCTACTTTAATGGACAGGCTTTAATGTACTCTCAACTCTTCAACTGTCCATCCAAATGAAAATTTGATGATGGAACACCCAAAGGCCACCCTTAGGCCAAGATTATTGTCACACCCATGTTGACCTAAGGTCAATGTGACCCTTCATGTACAGGACATAATCCATTAAATACATATACAAGGAATAGGCAGACATCTCTAATATGTAATAGTAATAAAATTGTAAAATGTTTTGGAGAAATGAAATTATTCTGTTATATAACCTTATCAATATTAATCTCACTATGTAATCTAATTTCTGCTGAGGCATTTTGATAAAAATTCTTCAGATTATGACAACATTCAGAATCTATAACCTTATAGAAATAAAGTTTTGGTCACTAAATGATTATAGATTCAAATGTTTTTCATAATGTACAAACCCAAAGCATAATGGCATCTAATTATGACTGTTTCCTATTTTTTCTCTTAATACTTGAATATGATATATTAAAACAGAAGCAAAAATTCTCCAAACAGAAGTATCACTCAGTGCAAATCAAAGTAATTAATAGATGCAAGGTTTATGCATAAAATCCCTACTAATGCCTACTCGTACAATATCCCCAGAATAGTTTCTAGCTTGTGGCTTTTATCAGTCAGGAACTTTGAATCTGAGAGGACTCCACCTAAATGTTAAGATCTAATGCAAACCTCCAGCAGCCACCTTTTACCTTTTTAGTTAACTATAAAGCTCAGTTCAGTACCTACACATTTTGGTGTCATTGGTTCTTTAATAGCCATAGTCACCATTGCCCTTTTGGACAGGATTGGTATTAAGCCACTAAACATCACATTATCACCAATTCTTATGTTTGCTCAAGCTGTTAAAACATAGGCAAAAACTCTCCTTACAGTAGTACCACTCAGTGCAAGTCAGAGTAATCAATAGATGCCAGAAGGTTTGTGCATAAAATCCCTATCTAGTGCTTACTCATCCAATATACCCAGACTAATTTATAGCTTGTGGCTGCTGGACGGTTGTATTAGATCTTAAGATCTAGGTGAGTGCTTTAAGATCTAAGGCTCCTAACTGATGAAAGCTACAGGCTAGAAATTAGTCTGGGAATATGGTTTTTTTGCATAAACCTTCTTGCATCCACTGATTACTGTGGCTTGCACTGAATGGCACTACTGGTTGGAAAGTTTTTGCCTCTGTTTTAACAGCTTGAGCAAGCTTAAGGAATAGTAATTATGTGATGTTTAATGGTTTAATGTGATATATTGCACTAAAACTACTTTTAAATCTAGCTCACTCTTATAATTGATTTAAATTCAAATTTTTTTCTAAATAAGTTGTAATTGTTTTGGTAAAGATCTTGTATGGAATTGATAAAAGACTAAAAAGTTTGTGATTTTTCATAGTTTATTTCATCTACTTTAATTAACAGTATTATAACTGCATTCTTCCAGTCACCTGGCACACCTTTATTATTCACACATTTGGTATATGGTTTTGGGTATATAGTTTTCTATTTTTTATCTGTTTATTTTACTATATCAGTAATTTATCATTTTCCGAAGATTTTCTTTTTTTACAGATTTAATTTTACATCTCCCATTTTTATATAAAATGATGAAGAATTTAGAAAGTACTATAAATGCAAGACATGATTTGGGTTCTTGTTCTTTTCTTGCTAAAAATTCTTTGTAGAACTTTTCCACATACTTATAATAATAATTCCATCTTTTCTTTTTGTATTGCTGAAATAATGTCTATTCCAATATCATGATGATTTTTATGAAGTATTGTATATCAGTATTAATTCTTTTTCATATCATTTTATAAAATTTTATGTATTTCTTCTTAATGGATTTTCATTTTTTTATATTTTCATATTTTTTTTCCTTTTCATCATATCATATCTTGCCTTAGTTGATTTATTGCTATTGTTATGTACCAATTAACTGCATAACAATTTTTAGTAGAGTTTTAATTATCTTCTTATTGATATCAGTCAAGTCTGAATCATTTTTCAAGTCTATTAATACTTTAAAACAATTTGACAGATGTAATATTGAAATTCTGAAGATTAACAATATCAACTTTTAATGCTATCTTTCTTAAAAAATTTCATCTTACTAATTAGCATTAATATGTATTTTACAATTCTCTAATTGGTGTTGAATATTTTAAAGACTTACAATAATGACTTTCTCATATGATATTCTATGACCAATAATATTATAAATATATAGTGCAAATAAACATATAAGCAAACAAATATAAATCTTTGTCATTTAATTATCATAATCTATCTAGATAACTAACGTATTTCCCTTTTTGTCTTCATTCTTATTTTGGGGATTATTACAGCAACTACCCTGGCACCTCTCTGAGGAGTGCCAAATCATGAAACCATGATCAGGGGTTTGGTGGGGGGGTCCTTACAGAGATATTTTAAATGCTTTTTCTGGCTAAACATTTATCTCAAAGCTTGTTGAGGAATCGGCAATCCTCATTGTTTATAACTTACAAGCTTAACAGAATAAGGTCATATGATCTCTGACTCTTATTTTGACTTTTTAATTTGATGCTTGTATTTTGAACAATCATCATCAACATTTCCAGTTAAGTATAGTTATATCTCGGTTATCTCTTTATCAACACAAATATTTAAATACATATAACTATTAGATTAAAATTGTGGATATTATTTTACTGATGTAATCATCATCTGAAATATAGTATATGTTCTAGTCACTTTCATTACTGGATGTTTTGACACCTGGAATTTTCCATTTTTAATTCCATTACATTTGATTTGACTCCCCAGTATGTGTTGGGATCATCCTGTGGTTAACTTCATCAAGAAAAAAATTGTTTTCCTCATTTGTATATTTTGTCACAATATATTGTAACCCAAAGTTCAAGTCACAATCAGGTAGAACAAATAACAACCGGCTGAGATTGAGTCTATTTTTATGTAGAGTGTGTTTACAATTGGTTGGGCACTTATAACAGTATATTAAAATGAATACATATTTTTTCTTCACATAATATAAATATTACTAATATTCAATAATTCAATAATAGATAAAATTTAAGATAAATAAATTTCTCAGAGAATTCTAGTAGATGTATGATAATAATCTTACTATATTCTTACACACATCTATTCTGTTAAAATATCTCTTATGTAAAGGACTACTTGATACAGATTAATGTGGATTTTAAATAAGGCTAACAATTTAACTATCTCATTCATAAATTAAATATAAAGTTCAATTAATTATTTATCTCATAATTATTAACTAAATCAGTTTTGATCATTCAATTAAAAAATCTATCGATTTAAAGTTTATTAAGTTATTCTAGGTATGACGAATGTAAAAGGGAATTTTATAGTATATCACTCTACTTTGTATTTCAGATAGTAATGATAGCTTAGAAGTATGACCTTTTATATCAAAATTATGTGAAGACCATGATTTCAATAATGCCAAACAGATAAATTTAAATATAACAATTGCTTTATTATAAATAACAAATATATAAATAAAATAACAAAATTATAAGTGAACAATAAATACACATAATTTAATAACGAAATTCTATAATTATCAATAAATATTGGTGTTTGTTCTTCAAGAATAATCTAATCGTGGGTTATGATTATGTGTGTAATATTGCAAAGACATTATCACTCTATTGGAGAGGATTGATCAAAATTAAATCAGAATCTAATTTTACATACAGGAGGACAATAAAGTTTATATTGTCATTAATTAAACAGTAACAATAATTAAAAAATTACCAAATGATCAATGTCATTCAATAAAAGCTGGTTAGTTTTTTTTTACTCTTTTGGAGTAAGTAAAATTATTTGTTTAGCACTTCTAAATGATATACAAAATATATACCTTATTTATTATATATTCATATTCTTTAGAAGTATATACTCTTATTCTTCTCCTTTACTTTCTTTACATTTCTTTATATATTCATATATATTGCTTATAATAACTTTTCTCATATACACTTTAATGCAAATTTTTTTTAAAATAAAACTTCTTTATTTTCCTGACAATTTCAACTGTCCAGCAGTCTTCATCAGAGTTTTTTAGATGAAAAATGGCAGTTCCTTGTTTAACCAACATTTTTCATATTCTTTACTTAGAATGACTTTCTATGCTTCTTACATTATTTAATGTTTTAAGAATTAGTTAGGAGTATATCTCTATTAACAAATACAATTTATTTTATTTATACCATCATATTACATAATCACATAGTATATCATTTTAAAATTAATACATTTTATCATATGCACTATGCAAATAAATATTCCTTAGTGGCTAAATCATGAATCAGGTTGAATTTAAGGACGAATAAACCATAAAGCAAGTTAAACATAAATAGGTTTACATAAATTTCTAAGTTAGTTTAACCAAATGCAATTTGACCCCAATATAAAATGTAAATCACATACTACACTCATACCCAATATCATTAATAAAAATATAAAGTTGTTATCTATACCTTCACATCTCAGCATTATCTTGAGAAATTTATTATTTATTACACTCGTAATAACTCTAACTAAATAATTAAACAATTATAATAAAGTTTAAGTAATTATCGATTTGTAATCCTATTTTTATGAATGGCTAAGAATTATCCTGTGGAAATATTTACATATTATGAATTTTATAAGACTTTATGCATGGAATTAGACTTAATTAAAGTGTGACCATTTACCAATCCATAATGAGATAATTTATAATTTTCAAACAAGTTATTTTACAATTATTTTGTCAGAAAAGATACGTGATTTTTTTTCATGTGTCAAAGCATTGGCCGGGAAGCGAACCGCGACAACTGCTTGTAAGGCAGCTGTGCTGATCACTCGACCACTAACGCTTGACAAGATGCGATTTGACTGAAGTTATTATAAGCATCGTGCAAACAATTTTACAAAATTTCCATTAATAGTTGAAAGCATTAAATTAGATTTTCGTATTAATCCCTGTTGTTGTTATTTATCGATGCACTATAATATTACAAAGACTGATAGAATTTTTCCATTTCTGGTCAGCTGGTATCTCAATTAGTCACAATTTCCCACAAAGCACTTCTGCTTTCAGGTTTTTCCAGGAAAATTTTGTTCACTATCATGGTGATATGGAGGAAGCAGATGAGCAAGATTATCTGGTTTTATTTTAAGCAGTAAATTTTCCAGACATTAGAGAAAATAATAATATCAAATTTTTAATCATATTACCTTTTTTTCTCTTCATCTGGCTCAAAAAAATTTTTACAACCATTTATTTTCAACAAATAAATAATTTATTACCCCTTTAAAGTTCTCAGATATTTATTTTTATAAATGAGGGGTCAGAATGATTTTTAAGTCAACATGGGTGTGACAAGAATCTCAGCCTCAGGGTAGCCTTTGAGCATTCCATCATCAGATTTTCAAATGGATGGACAGTTGAAGAGTTGGAGTGTGGAGTGGATTGAAGTATGTCTATTAAAGTATTAAGATTGACTATCTTAATATATATCTGAAAACTTATTGTATATATGTGTAGAGATGATAATCTGGACCAACTGATGATTGCTGGTTTAGCATGAAATACCTATATTGGTGATTATTTATCTTTTCAACATATATGTATTTAAGTGTATCAGTGTTATGGGATAGAGTGGAGAATGGTGGGGCATGTAAAAGTCTGTGCTCATATACCCTATATATTACATTTATTGATACAAATATATAATAAGTCTGTATTTCAGTTATTAAACATGCGGTTAATTGAAGAAGATAAAATAATTTACTAGTTTTGCATTTACAACTTTTAAATTGATTAAGTTTAAACATATAGGAATGTCACACATGCACATATATTTTAAATGGACTGTTAGCTCTATTACTTTATCAAAATGTAATCTCAATTATAATTATCATGATACAATTATTGTAGAACTGTTTTAAAATATTCTGTTTTGTCATGTTTGATTTATTGTATCATATTCTGTATATCTACATGCAATATCAATTTTACATGTGTGCATTTTCTATTTGTATATAAAAATTCAAACCACTAAACATCACGAGTGGTGGCTGTGGTTATTAAAGAATTCACCAAAATGTATGGGTACTGAACTGAGTTCAGACCTATATGACTATATAAGTTAATGAACTTGGATTGAAAATATTATTGGGTTTTCAATTTTATTCTCATAGTTTTGTAGTTAAGTAGAGATAAAAGATGACTGCTGGAAGGTTGCCTTAGATCCTAAAATCCAGGTGCAGTGCTCTCAGATCCAAAGCTCATCACTGACAAAAGATACAATCTAGAAACTAGTCTGGGGATATTGGATAAGTAGGCACTAGATAGGGATTTTATGCACAAATCTTCTGGCATCCATCGATTACTCTGGCTTGCACTGAGTGGCAATACTGTATGGAGAGTTTTGCCTGTTTTAATATAAAAACTCAACTAATACAGATACACATATTTTATATATGCATTGATTAACAAAATCTGTTCAGAAGATATTTTATAAAATTATAAATTCTTTTAGGCAATAATATGAAAGATTTTTGAATTTCATTTTGACTATATTATCTGCTACATGATCAATAATAGGGGTGGATTTAATTGTTTTAACCAGAATATAAAACCAATAAATTATTTACAGTTTTTGGCTATTTTAATTAATTAAGATAGTAAAAAAAAAAAAACACTGGCCAACTATTCCCTTCTTCCTGTTCCCCATATGTATATAACCATATTATCTTTTTTTACTCACAATATAAACATATATATGCAAAATGACTCAAAAGAGTAAATGTAATAATTTTTATAGCAATAATAAAATTCTTTTTGAAAGTAAATATAAGGCTACACCATATACATGTACACACACAAATGGCATGTAGTTTTATCTATGTATGATTCTTAGTATTTCATAGTATTATCAAACAGATGCTTTTGCTCGATTATAACACTGGGTAATAAATGTTATTATAAAACACATTATTTATTTAGAGTAATGGATTTAGACAGATAAACGATTAATCAGATATCATAAAAATACCTGTAGAGATTCTAACTAAGACATCAACTTTACTAATGTTTTTATTAATTCCTCTAATTCTTGTATTGCAGCTGACAGTCATTAATAATTTTGTAATTAATAGTTTATATTTGAAGACATTTACAAAAATTAGTAACTAATATGTTCCATTTAAAAAGTGGATGGGCACAATAACTATGAGTTGTCCTAAATCTTTTAATGATACTCCCACTCTGTCTGGAAAGATCACATTCAATTGGATTTAATGTTGAATCTTGGAAAAATAAAATTTGTTTGCCATTTCATAAGAATTTTATGTTTTATGCCATAATTTTTCAATTGTAAATAATGTGGATCTTGATTTGAGTTATATCATAGGTGGTGAGATATATCTTGAATTATTGGAAAGTCTGAACTGTTTAATAATTTTTATACATTTTCTATGGGAATTGTTTTGAGACATCTGGTAGAGGAATAAGAGAAAGTACAGGAAGACACTGCAAGGGAGTAGATTTAAGTATGTGAGTAATATTTCTCATGGTAATTTTAATTGAGGAACTAAAAGTTTAATGTGAGAACTTTTTCTTCAAGCAGGAACACAATATTGGTCAGTGGAAAATGCAAATACGAAAAAAAACTATCCATAATAAGCTTGTATAACTATCTTAACGAATTTTGATCTAACCTTAAATAATTGAAGAACATAAGTTAGACTATGATGCAAAGTTACTTCTAAATAGCATGGAGTAGGATCAGATTCCAGTATATTATTGCAAAAGCTTATATTAGAAATAAAAAAAGTTGTAAATGCATTTCAGGCCTTGAAGTGTGACAACAGCAAAATTTCACCCAATAGAAAACAAGATCAGATAATTATAAAATGTAAAAATGGGGTGAATTATAGTAGATAACAAAATCAATATAAAAATACACATTTACCAAATGAATGGGATTTGAATTATTTTTCCCAAATGGAAGGTTTACTTTTCTTGTTTTCTATGATTGAATGATCAGTATTGTTAAATTCCAAATCTTGCAAAGCAATCTAGTATGTAAAAGTATCCTAGTGCCTCACTGAGGAGTGTCAAAGCATGAAACCATTGGTCTGAGGCCAAGAAGTGGTTTTCAAGATAGAGATTTTTAAATGCTTTGTTTAGCTGGCATTTATCAATAAAGCTTGTTAGAACAAATTAGAAGAGCTCTTTATTTTTTATTTACTAGTTTAAAGATTGAGTCATGTGATATATGACTTTAATTTTTTGTTGACTATTTATAGTCTTTGCTTTAAAGTCGCAAGCAATGTTATATTGTTAAGGCTATTAATATATGGTTTGGCTGAAGATCTCTCATCCCTATATATCTATTTAAGTTACTGGGTTTGATTACATTTAGGTGTCTAAAAATTTCAGATTCTCTACAATGTGTTTTGTAGTGATATTTATTAGCCAGTTTATATCCAGAATGACCAATCTGAACATTGATGTAGTAATACTGTTAAATACAGAAAATATAGCATTAATTTCTGATGCTTGTGAAAGTATTCATTTGAATACATATAATTAAAAGGATTTTGGAGGAGATTGTATAGAAATCCTTACTAAAACCAAATGGATCAGGTTGTTGCAAATTAGAATAAAAATCTGATCCATAGATATAAAAAATTTCCCACAGAACATGGCAATTAACATTATAATGAAATCTCTTTAATATTTTTTTGTTCATATGTCTTTCACGCATCTATGGAAAATTATTTTTACATTGGTGAATCAGTTTAACATATACAATATAATACTTTTAACACGAAAGGTGCTTAAAATTAAAAACTGCTTTATTTAAAAGATTTTATCTTTCTTAATGCAGATACCGAAATAATCACTTCAGAAGCTCATTACAAATATTTGAAGGTGAAATATTGTTCAGTACAAAACATCATTTATTGATTTACAAGAAGTATAAAAAATTTTAATGAGAAGATTGATTAAAAATCATTAATAAACTGAAACACTTCTTAATTAAATATAGATTTTTTTTTACTGTTCTTTTCATTGGATGCAGGTAGTTTAATTTTTCTCAAGTCATTTGATTCAAAAATACATTAATTGCATTATTAATTAATATATAATTTATATATAATTAAACAAATGTACCAATTATTTACATTATTTCCCCCCTCTCCCATTTTTGATGAGGAGAATTAAAAGAGCTAGAATGTTGACTCTTCAAAATTCGGTATGAAAAACTACCCTCTTTGGAAATAATAATGTTTTTTAAAGTTTATTCTATTCTTAAACACGAAATCTTGTTTTGTTAAGAGAATGTATGTATATTGTTAATATGAGTTTTTTTTTTGTTATATATGTAGTTTTAAGGTTTTAATATATTCTCTCCAATTAATTAAAATATGGTTATCATTAAACTTTATCAAAAGTCTTTAATGCTTAATATTAATAAGATTTAAACATTTTTGTAGATAACATATAAAACAACGTTTAAATAACTTGTTTCTGGGCAAACACTTCTGGATAACATCTTCATAGAAAGATTAAAAGACATACTCAAAAGGTTGAATAAAAATTGAATATTGAGAGTTTTAAATTTTTTCCCGGCTATATTATTTATTTAAGAGTTGTTAGATATCCACATATTGTTTAACAAATGGATATATATTTCTAGTGACTATTGGTCAAATATCTTTAAAAAGTCCTAAACCTAGATAAAGTTTCACATCGTTTATTTAAGCATGATGATTATGCTGGTCTAATATATATAAATATGCGTGTGGTGAACATAAAAATGTATATATAATGAAAAAATATACTATACTATAATTATTTAAACAGCATTAAGCTGTTGCACATGAGCTTTGCAGATTTTAACTATAAATGAATGAATACTCCCACTTCAAACACATGATAAAGTCTTTGGAAAAGATGAAGTGGGAGTATTCATTCATTTATGGTTAAAATCTGCAAAGCGCATGTGCAACAGCTTAATGCTGTTTAAATATTACAGTTTATAAACATCGCGCTATATAAAATAAATGATTTATTCATATACTATAATTAATTTGATTTATCCCATATATAATAATAATGGTTTTTAAAAAAACAGCGATATTGTCTATTAGCAAATGGCCACATGATTTTTTTATTGTTCAGGATAATATTGTAGTAAAAACAGATATTTTAAATTTTAACTTACACTAGAGTTGTCAAGTGTTGTTAGCCGAGAGGTCATCGCAGCTGCCTTACAAACAAGTAATTGGTTGCAGACGATTGTAGGTTCGCATCCTGGCCGATGCTATGACATATGGAAAAAAAACTTACACTAGAGTTTTATACAATAATGAGAAAAAAATGTTATAATTAGAAGTAATTAAGTACAGACTGTGCGCGCGAACACAACTATATAAATTTAAAAAAAAAAAAAAAAAATTTATTTGGGACAACAGCTAAATAAAATCATATAAACTCCATTAAAAGTCTTGAGCAGAAATTAAAATATATACAATAAAATAGAAAACTATAATATGAATGAAATAAAATAAATTAAAAATATATTAAATATTTATTATAATAATAAACCACGATAAAAAAAAACACTCAATTATTGATATTAATTAAAAGTCAAAAAGTGTTTACGCATATATATATATAAGTTGGAATCCTTATAAACAATCTGCTTCTAATTGAAAGTTTTGAAAAAGTTCGTATCAAAAGCATTGGTGGCCTTGTGGTTAGCATAGCTGTCTTCCAAGCAGCTGGCTCAGGTTCGCTTTCTGGTCAACGCATTTGACATATGAGAAAAAAAATTGAAATTTAGTACATAATTGTTTTTATTTTTATTTTTTTAAGTGTCATAGCATCGGCCGGGACGCGAACCCGCAACCCGGGCAACTGCCTGCTAGTAAAAGGCAGTTAAGCTGATCTCTCAACCACCAATGCAAGACGATTTTAGATAATTGTTTACTTACAAACGAAAATCTTGAATCTAAGTGAGATCTTTTACAATAAGTGTCAAGAAAATGAATGTTATCTAATATGGGGAATTCCTAAATATTTCTGAATCTACCAAAAATAAAATGTTTTGTATAATTCTGTAAGCAGATAGAGTAGACATTGCAAAAATAAAAGTTTTTTTTATGCAGAAATATTTTAAATTAATGAGCTTTAATAAAAAGAACTGCCAATAGTAATTAAAACAACTGAAATAGCATAAATTCTAATTATTGCTGGATAACAATCGCAACACTCTTGTAGTGTATTTAGAATTATCTGTGCTACATAAAAAGTTAACAGATGTCTATTTTTATAGTTTAAGTAGTGTTTTTGCATCTCAGCCAGCTAATTATTTAAGGATAGGAAGAAGGAAATTAACATTTTTATTGCTACTATTTTTTTACAATAGTTGTTCATTATGTGTAGTATACTTCTGTCATGGGTCCTGTATGCACTTACTTTACGTAAACAATATATTTGAGATCATCTATTTATAGTTTTCAGATAATATTGCGGCTATGGTTTTATATAGTTATTTAAAAAAAGTAGTCAATGATAATTTACTCTTAAATAAGCTAATGACTAGTTTTTAATTATTTATTAATGAATTTGAATAAAATAAAACTACTACATATAAATATACAAATTTGTTTCGTATTCTCTTGATATCATTATTTGCAATAAATACATTTTGTATTTGAATAATACATTAATTATTGATTATAAATTTACCTAGTCAAATCATATTGAATTATTTTATTTTTGTTTATGTAACTAACTTATATCATATTTTATTTATATAACTTATACTACTAATAATAAAAATCTTTGGGATTTTAATATGAAACTATGAATTCCTATTTACCACAGTTCTATGCATTTTTGTTTACAAAATAAATTATTTTACAAATTACTAGTCTTCAGATTTTTTTTTGTAAGTTCAGAGATTACACTATGTAAGTATGAGTCTATGCCTGTAGAATAGATATACATAGACATAAACTATAGTTCGATTACTGATTTTTGTCTTTCAAAAACACAATTATGGATTTTTTTTTTTTTCTAAATAAATTCTTTTCAAACATGAAAATGTACATTTTAATTGATTTGTTGTTTTTGTGTGTGTGTGTGTAATTACTGTGCACCTATTATGTAGAAACATGGATTATTTCTATCGTCTAAAATTAAATATTGAATGTCTTTAGAAAGATTTAAGCTTATGTTAATATATCACATAACATGTCAAGTGGTAATAATAAAAAGTCAGATGTCACAAGACTTATATATAGCTTGCATTTACCAATATGTAAAATTAAGAACATGCTAATGAGCTCTAAACAAGCTATTAATCTCATCTCTTCTTCAGCTGATGCTGGCCTGAGCAAAATACTAGCATGCAAATTGAACCTGAATTTTCAGAGTCATGTATAGTGATGTTGTATCCAACTAAGCTGTTTTGACAAAGGTACTATTAGTACAAAATTCATGCACATATACATAAGAATTCTTTGATTTCTACACTTTTTCCTACGAGCAAAATTGATTATTGATTTCCAAACATTATTTATTATTATGCAGTTATCTTGTGGGGTATCTGCCATTGTCATGTGAACAGCAGTTTTGAATATTTTTCTTTGTATGTTTTCCTCTCTATCTTATATTTTTGTATTATCCAATTGAACATATAGTCATTGAATCATATGTGGTCTGCTACTATAGACTTATTTGCTTTCTCTTTTCTAAGTATCAGTTTGTGTACTTTCATGTGCTTATCAATTGGATGATTATACTGACCAATATACATCCATTCATATTCTCATGGTATTTCTTAGATGCAATTTTTGTTTATTTTTAGATTTAGGTTTTGTAAAAGTTATGACTTTTCATAATATATAGTTTTAGTGATATTAGCGATTAAGCCAATGTACATGCACTTTAAAGATAAATTATAAATGAATACTCTCACTTTTTTCCATACACAAGATATAGTATTTTAGAAAGAATGGAATGAATCCACCCATTCTTTCAACCCAAACATTTATGTATGGGCAAATCTTAAGCATATGGAAATGAGAGTGTGAAGGTGTTAAGCAATCACTTTAAATTACATTTGTTATATTTGAACGAATGATGCCTGTGAAATCTTTACAATTTATGACTCATCATTCTTTAGTTAAAATTAAACATTTATAATGAGTATTCATTTATAATTTATCTTTAAAGCACATGTGCATTGGCTTAATTGCTAATATCACTATTACAGTATTAAAACATCATCATCATCATCATCAACCATTATCAATCCACTGCAGGATGAAGGTCTCTCCAAGTTTAATCCATCTTCTCCGATCTTTAGCTTCTCTTCTCCACAACACCCCTGCACATTTTCTTATTTCATCCATCCATCTCACATGTGGTCTCTTTCTGGGTCTTTTACAATCTCTTGGAATCCAGTTTAAAATTTCAATTGTCCATCTATTATCATCTCTTCTAGCAATATGTCCAGCCCAACTCCATTTCAATCTTTTAATTTTTTCAATCAGGTCAGTAACACCTGTTTGTTGTCTTACCCATACATTGCGTTTTCGATCTCTTCTTGTTACTCCCAACATACATCTCTCAATACTCCTTTGAGTGGTCTGAGGTCTCTGTATTGCTCTTCTATTAAGTGTCCAAGTCTCAGATCCATAAATAAGAACTGGTAAAACACATTTGTTAAAAACCATCCTTTTCAAACACATAGGCATATTTCCTTTTAGTATCAAATTATTTCTACCAAAAGCACTCCAACCAAGTTTAATTCTATGATTAATTTCCTCCATTATGTTTCCATCTGTATTAATAATCTGACCAAGGTATTTGTAACTGTTAACTTCTTCTAATTCTTCATAATCAATCTTTATTTTCATATTTTGAGCAAATCGATTAAACATTACTTTAGTCTTTTTAACATTTATCTTTAGTCCTACTTTTCTACTTTCATCTGCTAACTCCTGCAACATTTCCTGCAGCTCTGAAGAATTATTTGCAAAAACAACTACATCATCTGCAAAATCTAAATGACTTAAATACTCTCCATTTACTTTCACTCCTTTAGTTTCCCATTTTAATCCACAAAATACTTCTTGCAGCACTGCTGTAAAGAGTTTTGGAGACACCTTTCTCAATGTTGATTTTTCCAGTATCATTATGTAATCTAATTGTTGCTGTTGCATTTTTATAAATATTCTTTAAAATATGACAATATCCTGGATCTATACCTTGATGATCCAATGCTTTAATCACTGAAGAAATGTATATAGATCATATCCAGGTATTGAGAGAAGTCATAGAAAGGACAAACGAATATGAGTTGTCATTATGTTTTGGATTTGTAGATTATGAAAAGGCATTCGATTCTATTAAAACATAGCACTATATAAAATAATATCTCATTGTATATGTTTAATTTCAAGTAAAGAATGACGAGTCATAAATTGTAAAGATTTTGCAGGCGTCATTCGTTCAAACATAACAAATGTAATTTAAAGTGATTGCTTAACACCTTCACGCTCTCATTTCCATATGCTTAAGATTTGCCCATACATAAATGTTTGGGTTGAAAGAATGGGTGGATTCATTCCATTCTTTCTAAAATACTATATCTTGTGTCTGGAAAAAGTGAGAGTATTCATTTATAATTTATCTTTAAAGTGCATGTGCATTGGCTTAATCGCTAATATCACTATTACAGTATTAAAACATAATGCTATATACAATAATATCTCATTATATATGTTTAATTTCAACTAAAGAATGATGAGTCATAAATTGTAAAGATTTTGCATGTGTCATTCGTTCAAACATAACAAATGTAATTTAAAGTGATTGGTGATGGCTTAACACCTTCATGCTCTCATTTCCCTATGCTTAAGATTTGCCCATACATAAATGTTT
This sequence comes from Epiperipatus broadwayi, assembly GCA_028023455.1. NCBI lineage: Eukaryota > Metazoa > Onychophora > Udeonychophora > Euonychophora > Peripatidae > Epiperipatus > Epiperipatus broadwayi. The sequence goes on along the minus strand of JAQFVV010006394.1, from coordinate 1,234,899 downwards.
GGGTTGAAAGAATGGGTGAATTCATTCCATTTTTTCTAAAATACTATATCTTGTGTCTGGAAAAAGTGAGAATATTCATTTATAATTTATCTTTAAAGCGCATGTGCATTGGCTTAATCGCTAATATCACTATTACAGTAATAAAACATAGTGCTATATGTTTAATTTCAACTAGAGAATGATGAGTCATAAATTGTAAAGATTTTGGAGGCATCATTCATTCAAACATAACAAATGTAATTTAAGGTGATTGCTTAACACTTTCACGCAAATGTTTGGGTTGAAAGAATGGGTGGATTCATTCCATTCTTTCTAAAATACTATATCTTGTGTCTGGAAAAAGTGAGAGTATTCATTTATAATTTATCTTTAAAGCGCATGTGTATTGGTTTAATTGCTAATATCACTATTACAGTATTAAAACATAGCACTATATAAAATAATATCTCATAATATATGGTTTTGAAAAGTCGTTCTGATGTTATATCAATTGCAAATTGTCTTTATATTATCTTCTATCTTTAATAAGTATCAATGCATGACAGTATCAGTAATTATTTTTTCCTTTTATATTTTTGAGGTTTATGTAAGTTTTTTATTTATAATAGCTGATATTCTGTTCTATATAGACCTATTGTTTATTATATGTTCTATAGTCATGGTATGACTTTATGTTCTGAGTTTCTGGTATGATTAGAAGGGTGTCTGTGATTTTTCCATGAGAGATTCTTTTTACAAAAACATCTAATAATGCTAATTTTAATTCTTGTTCTGATTCTATTATGAGTTTTATTGAAGGGGATATATTATTGATGTGTGTGCAGAACATGTGTAATAGTATTACAAATAAATCAAGTCATATGTCACATAACCTAATTTAACAAGCTTGTATTACAAATTTTATATATAGAGATTGCAATAAGCTCTTAACAAGATTTTCAGAATATCCCTGTATGGTGTATCTGAACTTAGTTCAGTCCCATATAGCTATTTAAATTAGATAGCTGAATTGGAAGACAATTTCAGATTTTCTACTTAATAGTTATCCATTAGATAAAGTGTTGGGATTAGCCTAGTATTTTTAATCTAATGGTTGAATATCCTAGCACCTTACTGAGAAAGCCAGTAGCAGAAACCGGTCTGGGAATGGGGATATTCTGCAAAGCTTGTTAAGAGCTTATTTGTGAGCTGTATATATAACATGTGTAATAGTAATTCACTATGTGGCCATACAACAAATCTATCTCCAACATAGTAAAAACGAATTTTAAGTGGATGTAGTTGTAAATTCTTCCATATAAATGTTGCTAATTAGTTTGTCAGTTATGAGCCCATAGTCATGCCTTGATTTTGCTGGAGAAATTTTGTGTTGTATTGAAAGCATGCAGTTATGCTCAATGTTGATAACTTCTTTATGTTATCAATAGGAAGAGTTGTTCTGGTTTTAAGAAATTGCTATTATGTCACTAATCAAGCTGACAGCAATCTGAAGAAGAAAATAATAACACTAGAAAATTGTGTGTGGCTAACACATGAAATCATTTGAAAAATATAAATAAAATTTGAATTTTTCTAAAGACATTCAATATTAAATATTAGATAATGTAAATATTTCAACATATAATTATTATTAAAATGCCATCAGCAAATATTTAGTATGGCCCAATAATATATCAAACTTTAGATGTCATGAAAAATTGTCTACAACATGATAAAATAAAAAAAAACAATTAATATTACTACTTAAATATAAATATGAAAAGATTGTTTCTAAGGATTTGCAACTAACATTCTCAACTTACTCTCAAATAGCTGAGAAAATTTACTAAGAGATTAAGTGATGCTAATAAGAGAAAGAATTAAATACTGGAAGGTTTTTCAAGTGTTGTATCTTATGTTCCAATGATAATGTAGAATGCTTTCTAAAAATAAACTTACTGACGACTTTACAAGAGCTTTCCCTGCAGTAAGAATATCATATTCTAAATTACATGGAAAAATAGAAAAAATGTCAAAAGAAAAAAAAAAACAAGGCAAAACTCTTCATACAGTAGTGCCACTCTGTGACAACCAGAGTAATCAATGGATTCCAGAAGGCTTGTGCATAAAATCCCTATCTAATGCCTACTCATGCACAGGGTGGCGCTACTGTATGAAAAGTTTTGCCTTGTTTATAAACAATTATGTGCTAGTATAAGAGATGGTGATCATGTGATGCTTAATGGTTTAAGAAAAAAAAAACTTGTTAAATCTGCGTGGACATATCAAATGTTATATTCAACCAATCACTGACCAGCTTCATTTAGTTAAAAATCTTATTTCTAAGCATCTAACAGATGCTGAAATTTTGGCAAAAAAAAGGATTAGACTTTGTGATCACATCATCCAATATGACTTTATTAGATATAATGGCAGCCACTGATAAAGTCATTCAAAATTGCCTCTAGAAAAAGCAACAGCAGTTATACTGGAGAATATAAAAATACTTCAGAGAAAACAAAAAAATGAAGTCAAACGTTTCTTATTCTTATCATGAGAGAAAAATAATTAAATCTCTCAAACTAAACAAACCCATAATCATTCCTGCTGGCAAAGATACAGTCGTAATTGATACAACTGGCTGTGATAACAAGATATGACCTCCTAATAGCGGGACTATGCAAAAGATGGGCAAAAAATCTTATACTCAGTACAGAAATAAAATTACAAGCACTACTCCGAAAGCATTGCAGCTAATATACTGATTCATAAAAAAAAATTAATATCATAATCAAGCAAAAGTCTTCATTTTTATAATCTACCTAAATTTCATAAAGGCAATATTCCATTAAGGATTATAAGTTTTAGAAATTCATCTTGCCAATTTTTTTCAAGATTTCTCAATTTCTTAATCTTTTGGCAGGGATTCTAAGCACTTTATAGAATCAGTCAAAATCATGAAAATTGAAAGAGCTGACATATTCATAAGCATTTACATGAAAAATTTATTCACAAATACTCTGCGTGATGAAGCATTGTCTAATATAAGGAAACAATTAAACAATGATAATAACTAATAAACCAGAATAACTATTTCTTTTGATAATGTAATGAAATATTATTGCAACACAGAATTATTCCAATAAAATCAAAGATGGATATGGGCTCAACACCATCATCCCTGATTAATAACATTTACAAGAAGAACTTGAATCTATAAACAAAAATACTACTCTATATGAACCTAGTGTTTGACTTTGCTATGTTGATGATACATTTTAAATATGGTCATATGAGAAGCACTGTTACAATATTCTGGATACTTATCACAATATATTTTCTTCAATTAAATTCACAATAGAATTAGTATGAAGGCAAAAATGGGCATTCTTGCATTCTCTTATAAAAAGCTTTCTCATGGCAAAAATCATTACAATTTACAGAAAATCCAAATACTTAGGAAAATACTTAGCATAGACATCCAATCACACTACAAAAATAAAACATGGAGTTGTACTATGACTATAGAACATATAAAAAAGAAACCAATGATTTGAAAAGATAGATTTACATAAAACAAATTATCAAAAAGAATTATTATCTATAAGATGTCATTAAGAAAGCATTAAAGCAACAAAAAGAAACATGAAAATAAAAAAAAAAACAATTATTGGTATATATGAGGAATAATAGATGAATTCTGAAATAATTGCAAATCAGTTTAACATTAAAACAACTTTCCAACAGCAGATTATATTATAAGGAATCATAACTTTTACAAAATTGAAAATGCTGAAAAACAAAAACTGAATCTATAAAATATGTGAATGTGGAAGAGTGTATATTGGTGAAACAAGGTACCTATTGAAAAGCAATTGAAAAAGCACAAACTGATGATCAGAAGAGAGAAGGCAGATGTATCTAAGGTAGTAGACTGTATATTTACCAATCAACATATATTCAATTAGGAAAATGCAAAAATATTGGATAAAGAAAAAAAGATATGAAGAAGAAAATTCAAAAAACCTGCTCATATGACAATGGCAAATAATCTCATTGGTCAACCTAGTGTGAGTATACATAATATATAGAAACCACTAATTAATATTTCTCTTAGGAAAAGTGGAAAAATCATAAGCACATTAGTAGACAATTATATGAAATTTTTACTGACTGTGATCTTTGGAAAAATAGCTTAGTTGCTTAGAGCATTACCTTAAATGTAATATTTATGGATCCAGTAGTTCCAATTCGATATTATTCAACTACTATTACTGGTCAGTCTAGAAATGCCCAATAAAGAGAGGAGAATAATACCATTCTAAATATTACCTTACATACTAACCTATATATCATTACTGAGAGTTAAATATACTTGAAAAGTTTAAATAAAGTTTGAATGTTTGTAAGGACATTCAGTATTTAAGATTTGAGAATGAAAATAGTCCATCATATAACTACTAACATTATAGATATAATAAACAACCTCCATCCTTTGTCATTCTTTTTAAGTTCATATAAATAAAGATACAATGAAAGAGAAATAACCAATTGTATCTTTATTTATATGAATTTTTAAAAAAACGGTGAAGTGTGAAGATTGTTTAATATATCTATAAAGATATTACACATGGGTAAGAGAAAGGTGAATAACTCTCTGTGTGTGCATATTTAAAATTAAAAAAAATATATATTAAATTTTAACTGGGGTTTCAAGTTTATATCTGTGCTAGAAATAATCTCTAGTTTAGAAAATGAGTTGTAATAATCATTGGATGGATGACTGAAGAATTGGAGTATGGAGTGGATTGCAGTATGTCCATTAAAGTATGAAGATTGGCTATCTTAATATATATTTGAGCACTGTGTAGAGATAATAATCTGAACCAACTAATGATTGCTAGTTTAGCATGATATACATATATTGGTGATCATTTATCTTTTTGACATATAAGTGTATCAGTGTTAAGAAATAGAATGGAGAGTGGTGGGTCATGTGAAAGTCTGTGCTCATATACCCTATATATTATATATATTGATACAAGTATATAATAAGCCCTGTTTCAGTTATTGCATAGTGGAGATGTCTTCCATCCCTCGGTTATATGTATTAAATGGATTATCTCCTATACATGAGGGGTCAGATTGGCTTTAGTTAACATGGGTGTGATGAGAATCTTGGCCTCGGGTGGCCTTTGAGCATTCCATCATCAGATTTTCAATTGGATGGATGGTTGAAGAGTTGGAGGGTGGAATGGATTGAAGCCTGTCCATCAAAGTATGAAGATTGGCTATCTTAATATATATCTGAGCACATATTGCAAATATGTGTAGAGACAATAATCTGGACCAACTGATGATTGCTGGTTTAGCATGAAATACGTCCATTGGTGATTATGCATTTTTTCAACATATATGTGTTCAAGTGTATCAGTGTTATGAGATAGAGTGGAGAATGGTGGATCATGTGAAAGTCTGTGCTCATATACCCTATATATTAAATAATCATTATTGTATTTATCTGAGGGGGGTGGTATCAAAGTTGTGAGTGGAGTGAGTTTGACAGTGGTAAATAAAAATGTACCCAACCACTAACATTCTAGTTTAATTATAAAGCATATAATAGAAGCATACGAATATATATGTACACATATATTTTTCCTAATCTTTATTAATTTTTTTCTAAAATTCCCAAACTATTAAAATGTTAAAAATTTTAAAACATTAGTATAAAAAAATATTCAAAACACTATTTTAAAAAATTAGAAAACTAAAAAAAAAAAATTAAAAGTAAACAAAAATTTATTTTATTTTATATTGAAATTACATTTTTAAATCTGTTTTTACAAACTAATAACATGACTTTAACATTCTGTCCTGATATAATTTTGTCTGCAACTTTTTCGTTTTTATGTATATTCTTTTATTTTATTAATTTTTAATTCTTTCATTAATTCTTGCTGATCGTAACTAAGGTCATTTTAGATTTTCTATTTATTATAAACAGTATACATAAAAAAACTGGTATTTAGAAAATTTTTGTGTTCAAATAACATGTATGTTATGATATTGTATCATAGAAAATCAATAACATATTAAATTGTTAATCATTTAATAATACTAAAATATAATATATATATAATCAAAACAAGTTATAAATTTCGTAACTTGCCTTAAGCTTGCATTTATGATCATTAGACGGAGCTTTACCAATAGCTCCTAATAAGCTTTGTTTACATAAACGCCAAAAGACAGAATTCAAAATCTCTATCATTGTCACCCCACCTTCAGACTAGCTAGTTTCAAGCTATTGGTAAAGCTCCATCTAGTGATATATATATAAATGAAAATTATAATACTAATATCATCAATATTCTTTATTATATTATACAATGCTTTTTTACAATCTATGATCCACCATGAGAGTTTCAAAACTGTCATAGTGAATTGTAGTAGCGGATTGTTAGATTGTAAAAAAAGCATTGTATAAAGTAATAAAGAATATAGATGATATTAATATTATATGGATTTGGCAATGCAATAAGAAAGATAAAGTTATAATACTTCATAAATGAAAATTATATGATTTTCAAATGCTATCATTAAATAATTGAAATACCCTCTAGCTACTGTGTTCAATGACATTTTGCAATAAAAAATGTCCTCATCTAACTGTACTTCAAGATCTTACATGTAGAGTTATAAAATCATCTTGAAGTTTGTCAGTCAGAAAACAAATGTTAAATCAACTAATATAATTATGGATTTCAAATAACTGATATTCAAATTTATAGAAAAAATGAAATTTTATCCATACTAACCTCTGCAACTAAATGGACAAACATCAAATATGTAAATATAAATGTTTGCAAGTATTGAAAAATCATACAGATATTAACATGTATTATTAAAGAAAGGATCAAGTGTTCTTTATCTGTCTTGTTCAATAATAATTATAGTAAGAAAACGATTCACCCCACATGGTTTAATGCATAGGTAGAGTATATGAGTTTGGATCATAAGATTCTTGGATTAATTCTAGCTTGGCACTTGCCATGCTCAAATTTCATAAGAACTCATAAGCAATAAAACCATTTAGCTATGTGTGTATTCACTGCATCATTAATTGTCAGTGATCACTTAATATCAATTTACATTAAATATATTGATGTTACAATATTTGCTTCTCCTTGAATTTCAAGTTGACTTTATTCATAAAGATGAAAAAACAATAAGATGCAATCATTTTGTTCCTGTAAAAAGTTATTCAACACAGCAGTTAGAGAATAGTTCCATTATGTACTAATAATATATGGAATTCATATATGCAAATTTGAATTATATATATTGTACCAGTAACCTTGAGGGACTATCTTTAAATATGAATAAACAAGGCAAATTCCATAAAACCATATATGAAGTAGATAATAATGGAGATGATTGAACCTAAAACAGGTCATGTTTCCCAATCACCTCCCCCAAATCACTACAAGTATTTTGAAATAGTTTTTCTTTTCATGCAGCAATAATTTAATTTATATAAGAAGGCATGCATTTTTAGCCTTTACTCAGGTACTATTGTGAATGGAATTAATTTCAAATACCATAATCCATCAATTCACTAGAACATTCCACATTTGTTCAATGGTTAAACTATCTCTCTAACTAAAACTATTTTTTCCTCAGTTGATAAACACAGAACTAATAAGTGCTAAAGTGAACATTTTGACATGTAAGCTTATAAATAAAATTGCATTGACAACTTGAATGTTTACCACTAATAATCATGATCATTTATTTAAATAAACATCACATGATCACCATTATTTATGCGTATATAAGCTGTTCATACAGAGACAAACTCTCCATACAGTAGCACCACTCAGTGTAAGCCAGAGTAATCAATGGATGCAAAAGATTTGTGTATAAATTCCCTATCTAGTGCTATTCATCCAAATATTATCAGATTAGTTTCTAGCTTGTGTTTTTCATTAGTGAAGAGCCTTGGATCTGAGAGTGCCGCACCTAGATCTTAGAATCTAATGCAACCTTCCAGAAAGTCATCTTTTACTTTATTAAATAACAATATAGCATTATATTCTAAGTTATAGGTGCAGTGCTCTCAAATCCAAGGTACCTCTCTGATGAAAGACACTGGCTAGAAACAAGTCTCATAATATTGGATGCATAGTCACTAGATAGGGATTTTATGCACAAACATTTTTGCATCCACTGATTACTCTGGCTTGCACTGAGTGGCACTATGTATGGGAATTTTTGCTTCTAAGTTAACCATTTATTCAACAATTAAAATTAACTTATACTTTATGAGCACACACACACAAAGTTAAAGCTAGGCTTATAAAAAATAAACGAAAGTAACTCAGCAATTAATATATATATAATATAAATAAAATGTCTATTAAATAAAACAAAATTGTAATTTTAATAAAAATAATAATTTTAATGGTAACAAACTATTATAAATAATCCTTAAATCTGCCTCAACTGCCATTAAATTAAAAAAAAACAAAAAACAAAGTGGAAAGCAAACATCATCAATTCAAATTCCATGAATTGTATTTTAATGTTAATAGCTTGTCTATTTATTAAATGCATTTTATTCCTGTTTATAAAAATTGCCTCTTTAATTTTTTTATTATTATGGTTTCTCTCTTCATGCAGAATTTTCACATTTTCAAAATCAAATTTAAATTTATATTTACATGTTTTTCATGATCAAAGAAAACTGAAAAAGTCTTGCATTGGTGGTCGAGACGTCAGCATGACTGCCTTGCACTTGCAGGCAGTTGCCCGGGTTGCGGGTTCGCATCTTGGCCGATGCTATGACATTTAAAAAAAAAGAAAAAAAATTAGAAAAAAGAAAACTGAAGAAGACATTAAAGCACTATTATTTTTACTTTTTACATGCGTATATAACAATTCACGCTCCCTCAATCTCTTCTCAGTACTGCACCTGGATTCATCGATATGATAGCATACAATTTTTTTTGTGATTGTACAAATTTATTAATTGTACTTAATTAAGGTCTTTTCTATATATTGTTTTTTAAAGTTTCATAATGAATATTCTCACAATGATATTTTTATTTTTTGGAATTTCTATTAGTAATCAGATTGTGGGGAAGTCTCATGTTGTTTTTGTTTCAACTTGTTTTACTTTATTTGTTCTGTTTTGTAAAAAAATTCCATCAGCATTTTTAGTTAATCTTGGGTTAAGTATTGAAGGTGAACTCAGGAAATTACCAGAAAAGGTTTACGTGATTTATGGCGAATTGGCACACTTTAGGTTAATTAGCACTGCATATTCTCTGTCTGTATTAACAAATAATCCTTGAATTTTAATAAGAAAATATTCTGTTTCTGACAAGGATGATTATTATTTCATAAATTACAGTAGCGTAATTTTCCAAAATATGATATATTTTTCAGCCATGATAAGAGTTCACAAAAGCTGAAAAGTTTATATTGCTCCCTTTCATAATCTGAGCTATATACTCTAGTTCAGACTAAGGGAAAATGTGATGTCTTACCTTTATTCTCTCTCTTATTAATTCTTTAACTTTTTTTAGTATTAAAAATATATAATACATCTGTAATTAAAACTACAGAATAAATTGGCGACTTCTTATATTTTACTTACTGTTTGTAAATTCATTTTTATTATTAGTGAATCTGATCAAATTTTTCTTTTCTCAAATAAAAAATATAATTATTTCAATCTTTTTTGTTTTACAAATTTAATGATCTTACATGAAATACTTTCTTTAATTCAAAGTTATTTTAATAAATGTATTTTTCAATTTAAATTTATTTTAATGAATGTTATATGTTTTATTTGTTTATTTATTTGTTTACTGAATCTATGTAAGATCCTTTTATACATATATATATATCTCACTCATGCACAGACATATATGCTCATTTGTAATAATGTTTTTAATTTAAAAGGACTTTAAATCAATTTCATTGTTACACGTGCTTACTACTTCTACATTGTATGCTGAGTGACCACATATTAATAATTATTATAAGATATTTTATTAAAAACAATTGAGTTGTCATTGCTGAAGGGTGATATGACATTGTAGCATCAAAGTGATGCCAGGATTCGAACCCCGTTCCCATGTTCATTAGAATATACCATCTTAAATAGAACAAGAGAAATAAATGAATGCTTAATTTCTCAGCTGATTATGAACATTTGACTACCAGATAATATCATTTAAAATTTATCTAGGAATTTTTGAATCAAGCCTACACTCTAATATCGCATTAACCCATACAATGTATACTTTATTTAATTTTATGTTCAATATACTTATTTTCATCATATAATTACAAGTAAAATACCATCATCACAATGCTTCAGTCAAACCTAAAGAGAAATGTTAGTGTTTGTAATGCAAGTTCATGCTGTTTTGTGAGTTTTAAAAAATAATCTTAATGAACTTACTACTTTTGTATTCAAATATTTTTAAAAATCATTTTTTTACAGCACCTTACTTCTTAACAAAATTTGATATGTGCTAAACTATTTTTTCCTTAACAAATTAATCCATTAATGGAGACCAAGAACTGAAAATAAAAACAAAAGCAACTTTATCTCTACTCTATCTAAATTATTTAATTTAGGATTGATTTCCACACACCCCCTAATACAAATAGATTAATCAATAATTAGAAAGACAAAATAGATTCTAGCTTGATACTTCAAGTTGTGTGCAAGATCTCGTGACTACAGGTAGGCTGCAGCGCCACATATTATGGACAAATGGAAACCACTGTTAATAATAGAGCTATCCAACATATGTATGCATACAAAAGAGCTCAAAATAATGGTGACATCACTTCAATGTTTTTGAAACATGAAAAAGCAGCTGGTCACAACTTCAAACCCTCCAACCCTGAGATCATATGTATTGAGAGAAATGACTGCAAAAAAGAAATAAAGGAGGTAGACTTCATCATAAATGATCCACACACCATTAATAGAAAAGTCACATGTTTCTGTATATATTAAAAATTGTTATACACACAAAGGTTAATTTGCATACATTAGCATACATTAACAATACCACAACAGTTCTAACTCTTCAATTATGAATATGAGATTAAAAGACTTTGAATGTTCTAAGCCTGATATTTAATTTTCATATTTCTAACTTCACCAATGAGTGTTTTAAGCGTGGTATAATTACTATTAATTTACTTCAAAAAAATCAAAGCACTAAAAATTATAATTTCAATATTAAAAAGTTATTTTAGTACTGTTATTTTCTGTGTCAACATTTTCTATAGATTCTCCAATTATTTTGAGTTGATACCAGGTCTTATGCTTTATTTTCTTTGAATCTTGATTGCATATTATTATTATTATTACCAGATGAGTTACTTCCTCCATTTCATCATCATCATCATCAACCATTATCAATCCACTGCAAGATGAAGGTCTCTCTATGTTTAATCCATCTTCTCCGATCTTTAGCTTCTCTTCTCCACATCACTCCTACACACTTTTTTATTTCATCCATCCATCTCACATGTGGTCTCTTTTTGGGTCTTTTACAATCTCTTGGAATCCAGTTTAAGATTTCATTTGTCCATCTATTATCATCTCTTCTAGCAATATGTCAAGCCCAACTCCACTTCAATCTTTTAATTTTTTCAATCAGGATCAGTATCATAAGAGCTTTTATATCTTATAATTTTTCCTATTTATCCTTATAGTAATCTATTTTTCAATGACAATTTTCTCTCCTAGATAGACAGTCTTAGTGAACTTCCTTTAGGTTGTACTTGGTTTTACATAATTGTGAAGGATTTTTAGGAATGTAGGAGATAGGTGAAATCTTTATGGTGGGATTTTCAGGAATATTGGAGATATGAGCAATTTTTGTAGTGTTCTAGCTTCACTATGTATTGAAATATTAACCAAAATACTGAATTCCATGTTATTAAGTATAGAAAGATTCTAATGATATTTATTGTCACTCATGTAGTATTTTTCAGCCAGTACTTTTTGGTCAATTAAGTCTTCTTGGTTGAACTACAGGAACTATATGGGAACAACTATCAAGATCTACAGAATCTTTATTTTTTGGTATTCTAGACCCATATATTTATTGAAATATCATTATAAATACTGAATTCCATCTTACTAAGTATAAAATAAATCGAGATACTGCCAAATCTCTAGTGCTCATTATAACACTTAACTGACAGCCAATCAGATGTCATGGATAGCCATCCAAATGACATCCAAACCTAAACCCACAACAAAAATTTTACGAGAAAAGGTGGTCACCCTTTTCTCTACTTTTCTTTCTATATATCTAAGCCAGTCATAAGCCTTTAGGTTTGAAAGGGTGGCCGCCCTTTTCTCGTAAAATCTTTGTTGTGTGTTTAGGTTTGGATGTTATTTGGATGGCTATCCATGACATCTGATTGGCTGTCAGTTAAGTGTTATAATGAGTGCTAGAGATTTGGCAGTATCTTGATTTATTTCAATTTTCAATTATCTGCACTTCGCAAATTAAAATATTATTTACTAAGTATAGAAAAATTACTATCTCTCTTTCAGTTGATTCTATAGTATTTTACAGTTAATACTTTTTTATATTAGTTAAAACTTCTTGGCTGAACTACAGCAAAACATATGACAACTAGCAAGACTTGTAGTATTGCAAACAACATCTGCTTGACCATGATGTCAAAATAATACTTTTCAAAGCAAATACATAAATTGTTGTCATTTATTTTAATTAACTTACTATGGCTGTCTTCTGGCTTATATTAATTGAAAAACTACTTAAATATTCTGACTATCCATTTATCAACTCCTTGGAGTGAACACTAATTGTTGATTTACCAAGATAATTTCTTGTTTACCAAAATCACTAATTCCTTAATTGATTTTTTTGAAAATATAAATACTTTCTTTTTCTCTATGTAATATTTACTAAGGCAATAAACCTAAAGCATGTTCGGTTGAAAATGCAAAGATAGATACCTTTACAGGTCTTAACCACAAGCTTACACATTGGAGTAATAGCTCAGATTTAATGTAAATTTTATGTACAATTTAAACACTCATTTGCCTAAAGAAATATTTAAAAAAAAGCGTATGCAACACTTGAAAGAGAAGCTATACCGATTCCAAAAATTGTTATGTGCTAAGCGCTTTCGAGGCCATTTGCCTCATATTCATAGCCTCGAAAGCGCTTAGCACATAACAATTTTGGGAATCGGTATAGCTTCTCTTTCAAGTGTTGCATACGCTTTTTTTTTTTTAATTTGTATATTAAATTATCAAGAGAGAAGTTTAAAATCTGTATTATTTTACTGAAGAAATATTATTATATTTCTCTTTAATTTGCAACTGTGATAATGAATATTAATCACACCACAGACAAATTTATTTATTATTACACATGAACTTTTATAACCATTATCTTTCATGCATTCAAAATATTTTTTACCTTTAAAATATATCAATATAAGCAAAGCAATAAGACCAAAATATTCTGGCACATATATTTATAAATATTAATTAATTAAATACCACATAAATTTGTAATATATTGGTTGTATTTATTTACACCCTCTATAGAAAGTTATGGAATGTTTTGGTGAAAAAACATCCGACCTCATGCAGAACATATATATCTGTTAATGTTATCATAGTTTGGGAGTATTGCTGAAATCACATCAAAAATACCAACTCAGTTTCTATTTAAACTGATTTATCTCAATTTGATATTCAAGTTTCAACATGAATTGTAATAATAATTTAAATAAAGCCTTGACTTTAATATTAATTGAGAAGGCAGAACATATAATGTAACTGGTTTTAAACAACCTTGCTTTCAAATAAACATTTTAAATATATAAATATTAATGTATTGAATGTGAATTAAATATGTAAATTATTAATGGTATTTATTTACACCTTCTATAGAAGTTAATAAAAACTTACAATCTTATATTCAGCAATATTTTGAGAAAAAATAATCAATCTCTTTTAAATCACGTGTTTCTGTAAATTCTATGTAATATCATCAGCTGCTTAGACTGATTATGATCACATCAAACACAACAATGCAGTTTCTGTTTAAATAGACTTCCACAATTGATTTGATATTTGTTTTTTGCTAACATGTCTGTTCAAATTTTAATATTAAATTGAGTGTTGCACATCTACTTAAATAGAAATTGAGTTATTTTAACTGAGGTGATCTCATCTAGTCTCATGAACAACTAATGAGGTTAGGATATTGACAGAAACATGTTCTACACAAGTTAGTTGATTTTTCATCAAAATTACTACAGATGGCATAAATAAATGATGTTCATAGATTACATATGACAAAACATTAGTTTTAGCAACACAGTATTCTTTGGTATCAAGGATACTTTATGAAGAAAAAATGAACTCACTTTCAATTATATCTCCAAGGACTTATATGGAAAGCAGAATGGCAATGATATTTTTCATATGCATTTCAAATTTGACATAAGTTTGTTATTGATGGCTGCTTTGAAAGTTATCATTCCCGTTAGTACATTAGTTCTGTACTATTTGATATCTACATATTTTATACTTAGTTGTTTGTTTACGGGGATTTCAACATGATAAAATATTGGGTGTGCCTTGTTAATTTAGGTAATAAAACCATATTTCAGTGAGGCACTGTAAACATTTCTGTCACATTTTTACATATACTTTAATAAATATCATTGTTCAATCAGCTTTCCATATAAAACTTTAAAGACCCATATAAAATAGGTTTATTTTTTATTTACAAAGCAGATTTGACATTGAAAGAAGTTTCATTGATATTGTTGTTTATTTTAATTACAATATATATAAAAGACATATTTTGCGGGTTCATTCATGTTAAAATATTTTAAATTACTGACATTTCGACTTGGTAAGACAAGTCATCCACTGAGTAATAAAAAGTAGAAAGACGGTTGTAGAGGCGCTACAATCACTGATTTGAAAAAAATGTTAAATTCCACCAATAGCAAAAATGTTAAATTAAGAATGTTTTTTAAAAAAATATTTCCAAATAGGAGGACGTTTGCTTGTATCATTTCACTTATTGATACAATGTGGCCTTTTAAGTATCTCAATGGCTTCTCTAATTTTGCACTTGGTGGAAAACGTTTTTTTTTCAAATCAGTGATTGTAGCACCTCTACAACTGTCATTCTACTTTTTATTACTCAGTGGATAACTTGTGTTACCAAGTCGAAACGTCAGTATTTTAAAATATTTTAACATGGATGAACCCGCAAAATATGTCTTTTATATATGGAACCCGTGTAAATCTTTATATCAACATATATATATATAATATATACCATTTTGACTTATATATATATATATAATCTTTCTTATTGCATTGCCAAATGTATATCATATAATACTAAATCATCCATGCACTATACTACTGTTACACAATGCTTTATTTACCACCCTCTTTTACAGTTTTTATTACCCCAGCAATCTTCTTCAGAACTTTTATATCTCCTAACTTCAACTGCTCATTAACTTCAGTTGAAGTTAGGAGATATAAAAGTTCTGAAGAAGATTGCTGGGACAATCGAAACTGTAAAAGAGGGTGGTAAATAAAGCATTGTGTAACAGTAGTAAAGTGCATGGATGATTTAGTATTATATGATATATATGTATACAATGTAATAAAATTTAAGCATATATCTATAGGCTTTATGAAGTATCAGATGCATAAAATAAAATAAAAAACTCTAACAGTGTTTATTTAGTTTAATACATTTTTAATGCTGAGCAGAATGTGTTTTATTTTAGTCAATGGATATTTTATAAAGTGTATCTATACTTGAATTTTGTTATATTTATATTAATGGTTTACTAACTATTATGTCATTAAAAATCAGTCAACTCTTAGATAATTCCAATATCAATAACAATCAACAATCTCACTCTGTTGTCAAGGCAACCTCCTTTTAAAATGAGTGACAACAGAGTGAAACAGGCTTTGCAAACTCAAATTATGACTGCTATTAATAATGTTTGTCTGCTATGCTTTTACTTTGCAATGTGTGTTTTTAATTGGTGCTTTGCATAAAATTAAATCATAACTGAAGTTCATGTATAAAAATAAATTGGAATAAATGAGGTTTTACCTTTGGAGTTATTTATTAATTTGTTTAATGTAGGGGGTATGTAAAATGCAATATCACATATATCTTTATAAATTTTCCTTATGAAATTTACTTGACCATTTGAAATATATGGTATTGATATCCATATTTTTTATTAGTAGGAGAATCAATATTATTATTAAAATTTTTATACTTATATTTTGTATTAAAATCTCTGATAATATTATATATATGATTATAATTCTAGCCAACATTTAACAATATAATGAGTATCAGAGATTTTAATACAAAATATAAGTATAAAAATTTTAATAATAATATTGATTCTCCTGCTAATAAAAAAATATGGATATCAAAATCATATATTTCAAATGGTCAAGTAAATTTTATAAAGAAAATTTATAAAGATATATGTGATATTGCATTCTACACACCTCCTACATTAAACAAATTAATAAATAACTCCAAAGATAAAACCTCATTTATAAATAAAAATTGTCATTTATAAATGGATATGTAGATGTGGCAGTAAATATATAGGTGAATATAGATGTACATTGGAAAAAAAAACTAAAGAACACTTGCTATTATTAAAACGTGTTCAGAAATTGAAATAAAATTGCATAGTAGATAATAATATTTCAGCATCTGTTTTTACGACCATAATAAATTATGTATTTATAGTTTTGACTTCAATTTTAATAATGTAAAAATATTGCAAATTGAAAAAAATAACAATAAAAGAAAAATAAAAGAAGCTATGCTAATATACAAATATAAACATGACTTAATTAACAGACAAGCAGCAAACATTAAGATCAGGGAATTGTAAAAAAATTAGTCTTTCAAAGCTTTAGTTGACAAAGATTATTGGGATAATTGAAAGTCCTCCTAAGTGGATAAAAAATTTTAATTATTTAGTAACTGTATTTACAAATATTCAGTTATATAATTATGTATATTGCTTTAAAATACAGACATTGAATAATAATAATAATAATAATAATAATAATAATAATAATAATAATAATAATAATAATAATAATAATAATAATAATAATAATAATAATAATAATAATAATAATAATAATAATAATAATAAAAAAAAAAAAAAAAAAAACAATTTACAAATAGCATGATACTGAATACACAAGATTCATTAGCACTTCATAGAAAAAGATTGAAGTAAATGAAGTCATTCACCAGGCTTTCTGGCTGCTGGTAGATGATCATTTGAGTGTTTTTTATGGTTGATTTACTTTTATGTAATAGTTGTCAGATAACCCATGGAACAATTACTTTTAGATGATTAACCAAAACGGATTTGGAACAGTTTTCTGAAAATAGAATTTTAAGTCAAATTAAAATCTGAAAAATTACAAGTGGTTTTTTGAATCTGAATTCTAATGGTAGGCTTATATCTAACATAGTGTCACAAGATTTTTTAAAAAAGTTGAGAAATTCTGATTGAAAACATACTATTTTTCACAAACTACTCTCAGCTAGATAGTCATTTTTGTGGATTTATTTTGTTAAATTACCTATGATACCATTTATTAATTGCTGTTTTATTATTATGAAGACTGGGGGGGGGGTGAAGACAAGCGAATTTTCAACTATCCAGTATTTCATACTAGTTAAGTTCAGAACAAAGAAAGTTGATACACTACACTGTGATGCTATAGATGTAATCTTAAAGATGCACACACACACACTGCACGTAGACATAGGATTATTTAGAATTATCCACACACAAAAAAGGATCTTTTACGTTTACTAATTAAAAAAGAAAGTTAATATTAAAACTTGCACGAAATGAACAAAGAAAAAAATATCAGAGGTTATAATGATTTATAGATTTTGAAGAAGAGAAAATCAATGAGAAGAGTAAAAGAAGATTCAACAGCACATTTGATTTAAACGATTTTTGCCTGTGTGATCTAAGAGATGAATAGATCTCTACATTTGTCATTAAAAAATAAACAAAAAAGTACAAAAAATAGTCCTTTAATTGATCGGAAACAGTGCAAAATAAATCCAAATATTTTGTTTAATTTACCTGCTAAAAGCAGTATTAGCAACTACTTGAAATCAATATTAGACTTAATTTTCGTTAGTAATAATAATACTAATATAGTGAACATTATCATCACCAAAATGGCAGAATATATATATGTAGATAGTTAAATACACGATCTAAAATAGGCTACTGCAGGATAGGAATATTCTCAAATGCCTCTAAAACGAACAATAAAGAAGAAAACACGATTCCTTAGATTTGTTACCAATTTCCCATTATTAATGATATGGAAACCTTAAATGTAATTAAATACCTATTCATTTACTAATCATTAGATGACTAGTCAAATCAGTTATGGATTTGGTTATTTAAAAAAAGATCTTAAATTTGCTTGAAGATTCGTAGCTATCTAAAAACTTTTTCAAGTTTTACTTAGATTTGAAACCTTGATCATAATATCAGCATGGCAGATGGATTTAAAGAAATACTATAACACAAGATCTTATGTAAATGCAAATTCATTAAAGATCCATGTGCAGTTTTTTTAACTGTTGTAAATTCTCAGCTTTTAAAAAAAAATTGTTTGTGAGAATAAATAATTTTTAAATTTAATTTTAAATTTAAAATTACCAAATATTAAGAATGTGTGATCCATAAACATTTCAATGCACATAATATGTTGACTGTACAGTTATTTGGTTATTGAGTTTTCCCTGTGTAGTGTTAATACTCACTTCAGTTATTGAAATTAATACTTCTGAAACATAATAGGTAAAACTGCTTGTATGAAAAGCAATGTACTGCTAGATAAAGGCCTGGACTATATGCAGTAAATTAATGATTTTTTATTACTAATTCAATAAACATTTTAAATAGACATACACTATACTAAGACCATCTATATAAGCATTTTCATGATCTTAGATTACCAATTTTAAAATGACATCAACTTCTTTAGTTTTAATACAACTCATTCTTTATTTCACACCACATTCCTATAGTCAATATTTCATGGAACATACCTAGAGTTGATAGAGAAAATCTTATAAAATAAATTATAGATAGTGTAATTTTATAAATTTGTTTATTAAAAAAGCTGTTTATATCAAGAACCAATTTCAAGATTTGTTTCTTTACTTTGTGTTTTTTTATTTATTAAAGATCTGCCTTTCAAGCTATTGTGCATATGCTTTTTATGAGTGTTAATAATAAATGAATACTTTAACTCCCAACACAAGATATAGTATTTAAGAAAGAATAAAATGAATCCACTTATTCCTTCCAACCCAAATGCTTATATATAGATTTGCCCATATATAAACATTTGGGTTGGATAGAATAAGTGGATTCATTTTATTCTTTCCTAAATACTATATCTTGTGTTGGGAGTTAAAGTATTCATTTATTATTAACACTCGTAAAAAGTGTATGCACAATAGCTTGAAAGGCTGATCTTTAATGTATTACAATTTTTAAACATACACTATATAAAATAAATGCTTTTTTATTTAGTTGTGAATATGGACATTGTGTCTCACTTATTTTGTGCTCTTTTTTTTTGCTTTTGCTGGTTTGATTTAATTGAGGAATGACGTCTTTGATAATTCTTGTATTTCTATTCACTTTCACTTATAGAAGCCAAAGCATTCATATGTTTTACATTTAAAATATTTTATTTTGAATTCTAATAAAAATGTATACATGGGGGGGGGGGATTTTTTCAAAAATAGTCATACCAATGTTCTGATGTTAATAACCACAACTTTTAATTAAATCAAGGTACCATGTTATAGAAGGAGTGTTTAAAAAAAAGTGTTATAATATATGCCAAGTAAAGAGTTTCCAGATAAAAGCTACTGTACAAACATGCATATACATAAATTGGATTATGTATAAATAAAATCAACATTTATTTCAGAAAATTTAAAAATTGTAATCTTATTATGAAAAATTAATTTTATTATTAAATAAGAGAATGATTTACTGCTTGGAAGTTTATAAGTTGTTTAGATATCAAAAGTAAAAGCTAGAAATCATAAACAATACAACTTTTTTTTTTTTAAGTTCTTAGCATTGGCTGGAACGCGAACCCGCAACCTGGGCAACTACCTGCAAGTGCAAGGCAGTCGCGCTGATCTCTCAACCACCAATAGAAGACTAAACAATACAACTTAAACTCCAGAATCCACTATTCTATCATCATACTCCATCACATTGAGAAATTTACAGTACTTATAAAAGATCTGTAACATTTTGAATCAAATGTGATTGATTATTCATTCACTAAAAGTAAGTAGTTATTTACTGAGCAGTAGTTAATGTTTTGAAGAACCTTCTATATAATGGATATGATATAATCTGGAATATAAATCCAGATCATAAAATTTTTTTTAGAAGGCTTAGGGTTTTTGCTTGAAGTAATTGGGTCATATATAATCTAAATGATTATCCCACATTGGTCAGTAAATGGGTATGACTCATCTGTAGCCACAGGATGAAACAAATATGGAAAACTGTTCAAACTCTCATCAACCAGTCATTTGCAATTCTTCTTCTCCAGTATTCTTTATAAAAGGATGTCAAGGGGATCTTTACCCTGCAATGGGATATTAGTTTAAAAAGGACTGTTTTTGGTAACATGTTGGAGTGATTATTTAAAAGTAACCAGAGTGTGTTTTCTCTATATAATTTGAACTTCAATCCTGACCACAAAAAGTATATATTAACAAAGGCTTCATTATATATATATATAAAAAAAAAAAAAAAAAAAAAAAATATAAAAAAAAAAAAATAAATTTAAAATTAAAATAAAAAAAAAAAATAAAAAAAATAAAATTAATATAATATATATTATTATTAATTATATATACATATATATATATAATGAATTGTCATCTAACATTTCTTAATTTTAACAGTGCTACCTGTGGAACAAATATAACATCTTAATAAAGCAGCATAGATAACAGTAACATATTATCTCTAACCCACAAGGATGATAAGTATATTGAAACTTCGACTAATGTAGACAAGAAGCTTGAAATTTTTGTATACATAATTTTAAAATGTTTTTTATAAGCTATTAGTATCAATGCTGATTTAATTTCATCTTCTTATTCACATACTTCAAATTATCCATAATATAATTATAAACTGTATTAGAAAAACTTTAAAATCAGAAATGGACTTAACAGCACATTTATCAGACCTCATAATCTGTAATAATCTTTTCGACATCTGTTAAGATGATTTATAATAATAGCAACTCCAAAATCAATCTTCAATCTAAAAGATATATTTACAATCTAAAAATATTAAAAATATTTTGTTGAAGTATAGTGTAAATACATATAATAAACATTTATTATTGATGTGGAATGGATTAACCAGGAAATGATGACAGGATATTGAAATCAATTCTTGTAAAGAAACAAGAGAAATGGCCAATAGTTTTATCAGAAAATTGTGTTGTTTGAAAGTTGTTGATGGCAGAGATTGAGAATTATATGGTTCAGATGATATCTGTTAAGAGTGACGGACGATGTTTACATAAAATATGTGTTGATATATTTGTATATGGCTTAAAAATAATACTTAGAAAATACGTTTATAAATTTTAATGAAAATTAAGATTTAAACTGGATAATTAAGTTTGAAAATAATCAGTGTTTAAAATATTTAAATGGATGTATTTTCAGAAATTGAAATGAATTTATCATGCATTTATTTTAAAAATAAACTTTGAAATAAACAATATTTTTGAATTCCAAAAATTAATTTGAAACTAAAATACTAATTTCAATTTATATTAGGAGTAGATAATAATAGTCAATAAAGTTTAAGAAAAAATTACTGTGACAGTTGACTTGGAAATTAGGTTTACAATAATACTTTTAAATATAGGGTATATGAGCACAGACTTTCACACAACCCATCACTCTCCAATCTATCTCATAACACTGATATTTATGATGTTTGAAAAATTATAATGATTTTCTTAAAAAACACTACCTTTAATCTTTTTTATACATATATAATAAAATAATATGTGCCTGTACGTTTTTGTTAGTTTTTGCCTATAGCATAATTCACGAAGAATGTTTTAAACCATTTAATTTATAATTTTATCAATAGAAAGTTCTAATGGTCAAAATATAAATTTGAAGATAATACTACATAGAAAATTTTAATTATAATGGTAACATTTTCAATGCAACTTTAATGTACACGTAACTAAATTCCTTCATTAGTTTTGAACATATCCTTACTTAATAGATTTACATTTGACTAACAATAACAAAATCTTTAAACAACTTTGAATCCTGATCAAATAGTGAGCAGTTTTTTTTATCTGACAATATTTTGCTTAATATTAGAAAAAAAAGTTAGATACGTAATAAGTAATCTTTCTAAATGCATCTGGAGTTAAACGAAAAATGTTTCATTTGGTGTTGGCAAACATTTGGTCTAAGTAGTAAATTGTTCTTTTTACAATAACTTCATAAAGCTTTGTAGTTACTTTATTGATAATAATTAAGACAATTAACAAGACCAATTATTAACATTTCAAAATCATTTTCTCATAGCATTTATATGTAGTATGTGTTTGTGTCATGATTTGAGTTGCAAAAAGTATGTGCACATATCTAATATCATTAGAAAAAAAAATAGTACTGTATAAATTTACCTAACTGATCTAGTAATTTACATTCATAATACCAATTATAAGCTACTAATTTATTTATGATATATCCATTTTTGTGTATGAACTAAAATATGACTCACAAACATAAAACTGCATATATTAAAGTGGCTGCATTTGTTACTGACATGTATGCGTCAAACAAATAAGAAATTTAGGCAGACTGCTCAAGTTAAAATATTAGTTTAATTTCCAGAAAAATTCAATTACATACATAACTGATACATACATTGGTCTCCTTTAAAATTGTGTATCATAGGTCTGCCTGTTAGGGTCACTATAGTCTCTAATATTTTACTACCCCAATTCTCCCTCCTTATGCCACTTATATATCTGATTTCTGGAGTTCAAACAAAACATCTCTAATTCCATAAATACCTCTCCTTATATGGTCTGCTAACTGAGCCCTTCACTAATCCCTGTGGGTTTTGATTAATCACCAAATTGTCCTTATAAGGTAAGATATTTTGGTGGTAAATTTTACTTAACCTTCACACCATATATGGTTATTTTCTACATGACATCATTACATTAGATCTATAATTAATTAGATAATTCCCATATTATTTAGTTATCCACTTCTAATATTCTAAATATTATTTAGTCATATAAGTCTATACTTATTTATGAATCCCCCTAATTTTACAATACTATTTACATAATAAATTTCAAACAATCCTAAACCAACTTGTCCATGACACCACTATCCTCTTCCCACTCCAGAAGTATCGGTTATTTCACACAAAGTCTCTTAGGTATATGGGTGGTTTTCTATTTTGTCTTGAGTGGCAGTGCCCTCACTCTTCTCTTGACTGCCCCTCTTCACTTGAATTTTCTGTTTCTGGCTGTTCTTCACTCATCACTGGCTCTCTAGTTTCAGGTGCATTATCTGCTTCACTAATTTCTGCTTGGATTTCTGGTTTGACAATTTGTATATCACTGATCTCTGGTGAGTCACTTTTGATTTGTTGTCATTGTTTTGATTGGGATATCTTCCTTCCCAGCACAGACAACTCTGGTGGTGAATGTGGTTAAAATGTCTTTTGTATACATCTCATCTTCCATTTGCACTGTCGCAATATTCTTTGAAGTTATGCTGACTACTTCACCTTTTATCCAGATTTTCTGCAGACAATCTCTAATCCACACCATCTCACCAATGATGAACTTCTCATGCTCAGTCCATAATCTTAGTTTCTTTCTGTCTTCTTTCCATTTCTTTCTGTTGAAGCCACTCTTGATGCCTTTGTTTAGTTGCTTCACATAATTCTCTTTCATGTTGTTACTGCCACTCATGAATTCTTTTTTCCTTAATTAGATCAAAAGTTAGCAAGTTCTTTTTCCTAAGTTTTCTTTGTCAGATTTTTAGATTTGGAAGCATTTTCTCTTCTGTAACTTTTGACTTTCACAACTGTTTCTCCTTTGCTTTTATCCAAATTCTACGAACTCGCATTATTTGGTTCAGATGCTTCATCCACCTTACTTCGCTGGGTGTATGGTACTTTATGGCTTTTGCATATTACAGGCATCCAGTAATCCTTTAACTCTAGTTGCTCTGGTGTTGTTTGTATTTGATCTAATCTTGTACTAAATAGAAGTGGGAAAATACTTTGTATTTCTTTTCCGATATTAAATTTTTTTATTACCTTGATTGTGATTCTCAGTGGTTGGAACTAGTTTCTACTGATTAGTGGGTTTATTCAGTTATGTACTATAAATAAGGGTAGAACTCTGTTGTTCATGTTCAATTTTATTCTCACCATAACTCGTCCGACAATCTCAACCATGTGTCCATTTACATCTCTAGCACAAACTTCGGTTCTCTCGATTTTTTTTGATAATCTGCTTTCTTTAGTAATGTTCTTCCAATCTCTTAAAGACATAAGAGAGACTCCTGAGCTGCTATCTATTTCCATTTTAAAACACTTTCCTTCTATGTATAATATTTGCTTAATTTCGGACTTTGCACTCTTTAACGCTTTTATATCATACATTTCTGGGGATTGCCTTTTTAAACTTAATTGGTCAAAATCCCTCACCAGATGTCCTTGTAATCCATGGCTTGATGGTTTTTGCTGGGATTGACAACAATTTTGCTTGAGGTGGTCTGGTTTTCTGCAGCAGTAACATATGCGATTGCACCTATAATCTTTCTGGCTCCTGCCTTTCCCTTCTCATGAGACTATCCTCTGGATTGGCTGATATTGTATATGCTGTGATGTGTTATTGATATATTCCTTAGCTTGGTTGATTACTAATTCATGTGCCATTTCCATTTTTATTGCTTCCTTATACATTATGATAGAGTCTGCTAGTACATATTCATGGAATTTTGTTTGTGTAATCCTAGTAACAATTGTTTGAGGAGTGCTTCTTCTAAGAATTAGCCATAAGCACAATTTTTTGCTAACTTGTGTGGAGCTGCATCATATTCTTTAAAGATTTCACCTTTTTTCTGTCATCATAGTCTAAAATGTAATCTTGCAATAGGTTTTGACAGTAGAGGGCAGAACTCTGCAGTTAATTTCATGACTACCTCATTATATGGTAACGTTTCAGGTTCATCAGCTCACACAAGTGGTTGTCTATTTCCAATACTTTGATCACTGCAAAACCCAAAAGAGTAGCTATTTTTATATAATTTTTTTTGACAGTATTTATCAGGAAATGTTTCTCTACTAATTTTACATATAATGGCCAGTTGCCCAGATTTTCAGCATTGAAGTCTGCTATTCATAATTGTATGTTGGCAGCCATTTTTCACGCACGAATTTATCTCCAGTCACGGTTCCCTTTTTTGATTTAATACTAAAGTCTGACATTTGATGTTCCCAAAATCTGACAAATGATGATCCTGTCTGACTGTGTCAGCTTTGATGTGTATGCATCAAACAAATGAGAAATTTAGACAGACTTTGTGAGTTAAAATATTAGTTTAATTTCCAGCAAAATTCAATTATATACATAACTGTTACATACGTTGGTAAAGCACTTCTTTAATGTTGGGTATCATAGGTCTGCCCATTAGGGCCATTGTAGTCTAATTTTTACTACCTCAATTCTCCCTCTATATCCCACTTATATACCCAACTTCTGGAGTTGAAACAAAACATCTCTAATTCCATAAATACCTCTCCTTATATGGTCTGCTAACTGAGCCCTTCACTAATCCCTGTGGGTTTTGATTAATCACCAAATTCCCCTTATAAGGTAAGATATTTTGGTGGTAAATTTTACTTAACCTTCACACCATATATGGTTATTTTCTACATGACATCATTACATTAGATCTATAATTAATTAGATAATTCCAATATTATTTAGTTCTACACTTCTAATATACTAAATGTTATTTAGTCATACATTTCTATACTTATTTATGAATCCCCCTAATGTTACAATACTATTTACATAATAAAGTTCAAACAATCCTAAAACAACTTGTCCATGACACCACAGTTACTAGTAATTGTTTATTGTATATATACAAAAGATGGATTGGAGTATTTTTTGGAAGTAAAATTCATAAAAACAGAGTTCAGAATAAGTGTACTAAATTGGATTTATACATTTAGAAACATGAGATTATTAATAATATATTGTTTTGGGTTATAAAGATTATCGTTTATGAAGATAATGAAATGAAAAAAAAGAGGGAAAAAATATGATTAATTATTTTGGATTTGTGACTGTCAGTTTAATGATAACTTTTCCAATGTTAAGATTAATTGTAATTTTGTTTTGGGTAGTTTTATAATTATATGTTATATTTACTTATTTTAGTTCTTTTTTTTTTTCACTTTAGAGGATTTATTTATCTAGCAGATGAAACTATGGTATTTTTTTTTTCATGTGTCAAAGTATCGGCCGGGAAGTGAACCCGGGACAACTGCTTGTAAGGCAGCTGTGCTAACCATTCAGCCACCAACGCTTGACATTTTCATTCTACTTTAGTATACTTTGATTATTTTTTATTAGTTTAACATTAGACAAGATTATTCTGGGGAGGATAGATTAAAATAACCTTAGTTCCACATGATTATGTGATATTTAATTAATTAATTACATATTTAAATATTTACTTAAAAAGTGATATTAGTTGAAAAGAGTTTATTTAAAGATTCTGATTTCTCAATAACATTAAAGTTGATACAGTTGATACTTTAATTAAATTGCTACTAAATTTGCATTCAAGCTTTAAGATGATGTCAAATTTTGTAATCATATTTAATAGAAAGAGGATAGGTATGTTTTTGGAGTCTGTCAGGTTTTATTGATTGAAAAATATGTCTAATGAAAGATTAGTTAATTTTTTCATCAAACATTGCCACTTAAAATATCAGTAATTTTTTATAGTGGGCATAGTAAATATATTAGCTTTATTATATATATTATAATGGATAATGGATATAAGGAGCAAAAGAGAAAATAACTTTATTTTTATGTGTTCACACCATGAATATCAAAATGTAACAAAAGAATTATATATAACTCATTTAATAAATAAAATTGTTATCCTTACACACCACAACACACTTGATCCCTTAATGCATTAAATTGGGTAGCCAAAGGTAACAGGTAAAGGTTTAATAGATGACACAGAGAACATTCTAAGATCTAAGACAAAAGATAAAAAGTAATGATTATATATAACTCATTTAATGAATAAAATTGTTATTCTTACACACCACAACACCCTTGATCCCTTAATGCATTAAATTGGGTAGCCAAAGGTAACAGGTAACGGTTTAATAGATGACACAGAGAACATGCTCAAATCTAGGAAAAAAGATCAAAAGTAATGATATGTAATTACTGAATTTGTACTTTAATTTACATAACTATTTTAAATGTGAATCCACAACATATTACTATAACATTAATCTTGACCACAAATGCATTTATAATAATCACAACTTATATCATAATAGACTCATGTACGTATAAGATCTCAAAGAGCCAATGTGTTAATAAGTACTCTATTTGGTAAATAAATAAATCAATATATAAGCGATTTATTATCTAGTGAATGTATAGTTAGGAAAATGTGAATCAATACTTTATAAAGAAAGTAATTTGTAAAATATGTAAATCAAGTCATGCATAGATTAATAATAAATGTAAGTTTATTAAAATAATAACTCAAAATTAAATTCAACAATTATAAATTTAAAATAATCCACTGTATTATTAGAATTTATTCTGAATATACTGCAATTACTAAGTTGCAATCTACACTTTAAATATCATTAAACCTGTCCATACAATCTTTCAAGCAATAAAAACAATTCTTTTCTTTTTCTAAAAATATATTTTATATCTTTTCGATCACAATTATTTACATATGTTCAAAATAAAAAGTTAAATGTTAACTACATTTTTAATTTTGACTTATTTTAGTAGAAGTATTAATGGTAATCAATTCAAGTCTTATTTAGTTGATCTTTTCATTAAGTTCATATTGAATAATATAATAAATTGTATTGGTACTTTTGATTTTAAAAGAAAGAATTTTAAATAGATATCTACTGTAATGATCCGGGTTTTCCACCAGAAGAGAGGAAGCACATATGACTATGGTTGGACCTAGGGTCTTCAGGTAGGATGCTGTGAATAACATGATGCAGTAACTAGCCAATGATCATATCTACCACCAATGGGCTAGCTCTTAGTTTACTTGTTAAATCTAGATACTACTTAATCTAGTTCATCCATACCCAACCCTCTTTCAGATTCTGTTACACCTCAGTATTCAAACCTAGGGAGAATATTGCTTTTGGCTCTCTTCAGGAGTGAATTTACTTTATGTAGCAACTAAGTTTGCATTGACCTAATATATATGTGTAAAAATATATATTTAATCAATTAAAGTAATGAGTGAGTGTATGAACGAGTTTGATCAACTAGAGACCAATTTGATTTAAAACCCATTAAAATTTTTTATTTATAACAAAGATAAATTCAAATTCTATTAACATAACAATAAAAATGTGATTATATGTGTCCCATATGCATCACTACTATATCAATGACTAAAATTATTTGTTATTCCATCCCATACCCATGGTAAATATGCATCAATGGACACTCCTATATGCAAAGTCAATAAGATTAATTAGAATAAAAAGAAATAAAAGAAAAGAAAAATTATTATTTTATTATCATGATGATGATCGTGAAGCTAAATAACTATTTATAAAATTATATCACAATATGTCCAATATCTCTGTCATCCAATTTCTGTAGGAGAGGTTCCATCTTCTTTGAAGACCCCCTACCTATATGCAAGTTCTCTAATATGGATAGTAAAAGTCTTTCACACAGAATATTAATCATTCATACTGAATAAACTAAATGTAATAATTATTAGTTAAAACATAAACAAATAACATAAACTCTGTTCAGTACTAGTGAGTGCAAATTAATATGGAAGAGTATCAAAAATTCTTACCTCATCCATATTATGTGATAATGATGATGTTTGCATGTCAAGTCACTGTGGAGGGAATCAACCTAGATTTTATTTACAAAACAAAAAAAATTGCTAGCTTAATAAATCTTTCCCCCCATCACAATGTTACTTCTTATGGAATGGATTCCCAATTGCAAACACGATGAAACTTCCAAGAGTGAGAATAATAAAAGTAAAATTTTACAAATGTATAAAATAAAAACAAAAAAATATAACATGATAATTTTGATTTTGTTTAAATCTCCCTGATTAGAGTCTATAATTTAAACATTAGTGTCTTTCATGGATACAATCCATTCTGATAATTTCTCAACCATTCTCCAGATTCTCCACTAATGCTCGGACAAGGTTGTTTCCATTTTGGATGTCACTCTCTTATGGGTTCCACTCAGATACTTCTGATTAGATATTAGGCATTCTTTTCTAGGCATTATTTATACAAATGAGTTACAGCATCATGCTTTGTGGCAATTAAGACAGCATTCCAATCCTATGGCATGTTTATTTAGCCAGTATGCATTGTTTGGTAATTAAAAAAATTTTTAATTTCCTTCAGCTTATAAATGGTTTTGAAATGGAAAGTTTTACTTCATCATTTATCAGTATGTGCTGGCTAAATAACATTCCTTTTTCTTCTTGTTCGATTGCGCAGTCATCTGTCTTTGATTATCGCTATAAAATTATTTTAATTCTTTTATTTACTACACTGTTAAAGTTCATTGATTTTTGCCATTTTAAATGTTGATGATGATTTGCTTAAATTTCAGTGCTTAAAATCTTATACAGAATAGTTAATATCTTTGAACACATTGTCCATTTTTATCCTTTGTTTTAATGTTCAATATTAAGCTATTTGCTACTTGCAGTTGTTATATCACTTGATAAAAATATAAAAAAGAATGGAAATTAACTGGGTTTGTTTATATATTGGATTTAACATCTGCTGTTTAGCAAACTCACATTTTCAATTTCCTTTTCTATTGTTGTAGGTGCCTATTGTTGTGTGAATTAATGGTTGTTGATGATGTTAAATAATAGAATTATATAATAAAATTACTTAGTACAATTCTATCTCATTGTCCAACACTTGGTTGCTTAGATATTGACTTGACCTTAGGTCATCACCACATCTACCAAGTTACTGTCTTATATCATGATGTTTACACATTAACAGACTAGTCATTATATATATATATGTGTGTGTGTGTACACATTAACAGACTAGTCATTATATATATATATGTGTGTGTGTGTGAAAGGTTTCTAAAATTAAGCTTTTATTTTCCATTAACAAGGGGCATTTACTTCATTTTAACATTATTTTGGTATGGTACCTATTAAAACAAGCTTCAAGTGTGTGTGGGTGTGTATTTATATGTATGTTTGCATATAGAAAATATGATATCATATACCTAACCTATTATTTCAGTTTTTTTATGGGTTTAGTTTAATACTGTAGACATATAAGAGTAGGTTTGAACTGGATTGTAAGCTACCATTACACTACTAATGAATTATTATTATTCTTTTTAAATGTTGAAGATACAGTAAGCATTAATTTAATGAGGAATTTTCAGATATCATTTATTTATTCTAGCATTTATTACCCCAGTCCATTTTTGAACTTTCTCTAATTACAGTTTCATTTTCTGCTATATTTCCCAAAACCCTCCCATGATGATAAAGAATGATGCATGTTTCCAAGGGCATTACTGCTAGATGGTATCCAGCTATTTACTACTGTTCATATCAATATCTGTTATAGTCCTCCCTTCCCTTAGAAGTAGACTATTTCAGATTTTGTCCTTATCTACACATAGCCAATCATTAGTACAGGTCTATAAGCAAGGATGCTTGCTGAATCTGAATGTTTTCAGTAAGGTCTGGGATCTGGCTATAAATAGTCAGCCTTTTGTGAAAACAGGGGGAGAATATCTGTCTAACCTACAAAGACTAACCTGAACAGCACCAAGCATTCCCATGATAGCAGTATGCTATTTGTCCACACAGCTAGGCATGTCCCCAGATGGACCAGATGCTGCTAAGACTACTTTTGACTTGAAGCAAGCTGTCATGTACAGCCAGATGAGTCATACTCTTACCCACAAGGCAATCTATCAAGTGTAGCTGGAAGCAGTAGACCACAAGATACAGAGCCCAGAGTTTATGTTATTCTATAATATTCAGGGAAGCTTACTACATAGTAAGTGACACAGCAGCAATCAATAGAAGAGAGGCCTGCTTTTCTCTGTCTCGAAAATGGTCCATCTAGCATCTCCATATGAATTTGCATAAATTTGCATTAATATTACAGTTCTTAACTAAACCCAAGTAGCCATGAATATGGGACTATAAACTATCCTGAAAGCGCTTGGCAGTAACTTTTGATAATTTTACTTACGTATAATAGTTTCATTATCTGTGTGCAGAACACATATATATATATATTAATTGATTTCAAATGCTAATGAAGTAAAGCCTTAACTATTTCAATATTCAGTATTGTATATTAATTGTAACTCGGGTGTTTGCTTTATTTTTCTGTAAGTTGGGTCTGTAATCCAGACCAAATACAACAATATTCAAACATTCAACTCTTTCAAATGGTTCAGCATAGTATTCTCCACGTTAGAAAATAATTATTCTTTTATAATTGTTATCCATTTAATTTATTCTTATGGATATTAATTGAGAAAAGCTCACACCCTCTCCTTCATAATTTCTGCTCAAAGTACATTATGTGTTATATCTTAAATTCAGAACACATGTGGGTGTGTGTGTTCCCTTTACCTGGAAACAATGCATTCTTTTAAATTGGATTGTGAATCATGAATTTAAATACTAGGCTTAATATATTTTATTTTAATTTAAACAAATTCACTCTGCATTCATTCTAAATTTGAATTTATTTAACTATTAAATATGAATTATATTTAACATTATATAAACGTAAATGATTTCTAATTGTTTTCTTTATTTATGATTTGAGATTATAGATAAAAAGTACATGATAAATGTGCATAACACAATATATTAAATAATTTGTTTTAAAATGCGTATATTTTAGCCAACACTTATTAATAAAAATTTACTTTCAATAAATGTTCAGTCAATTAGTTTTTTTTTCCTTGTGTCATAGCATCGGCCGGAAAGCGAACCCCTAACCGGGAACTACTGCTTGTAAGACTGCTGTACTGACCTTTCGATGACCAATGCTTGACTTCAGTCAATTAGTTGTCATTTTTATTATATTAGAAATTATTATATTTTATTTTACTTTAGACATTAAATTAAATTTAATCTTTTGGAGACACAGCGCTGATCTGAAAGTTAATAGTGAACTTTTTTTCTTAAATAATGTCATATATATTGCATACATTTAATATTGTAGCTAATTATGCATTTTATCATGTGACTAAGATTAAATCACGTTTAAGTCAAGTTTTTGTTTATTAGCATGTGTTTAATAAAAAAAATATGTGATATTTGATAGTAAACAGAATTTGATATATATATTGCAACTTCTAAATTCAGTAGTTATGGAAAATTTTTTAGATTGTAACAAAAAAATATCGCATGTTTTATTATATAACTATAATAAATACAAATTTGCAGTATTTTTAATTTTTTTTTTTTTTTTAGCCTTTAACCACATATTATTAAGGAATGTATTTCTCGATACACGCATCACTGCCTTTTTTTGACTGCAACTTTTATATTATTATTATTATTATTATTTATTTATTTATTTATTATTATTTAAGGAAAGTATATCTCGGGTATACATGATCTCAGGTACGATTTTTTAGACCACGGACTCCACAGAATATTAATAAAGTTCAAATATACAAATATTATGTATGATAATTTCCATTTTTGAACCGTTCACTTTGATCTAACTGAAAAACAGACCCTTGTTAATCGAAATTCATGTTAGAAAAGGGAGAATGAAAGAGTTATTTTTAATTTATTATTATTACATAATAGAAAGAGCTAGAATAATGCTTTCAATGAGATTTTTAGAATCTCTGGAAATGATTTGTAATATTGGTTTTATAAATTCTTTTCAAATTTTTTGACATTTTTTTGTTTATTTTTTGTTAAATAATTAATCGTAGACATTCACTAACGTTAACTTATTAGCTAATTATCAAAATAGAGATTTTTTTTTAAAAAAGCAGATTTTTTTTTTAACACAGAATAAAACACACACAAAAATGTTTAATTATGAAAGTGTTTTTTTTTTACTTTCCCAGGATTCCATTTAATGCTTACTTTTATAATTAATGAGTAATGAATTTTTAATTTTACCTTCTTTAATTTTCGTTTAAGACATTAACCATCAATTATGCATAGGAAATGGTGACTCCAGTAAAAAAAGATACAATGTGAACTTTATTTTTCTTAGTCTTTTGTGATTATAAAATGTGGTAATTTATGTAAATTTGAATATAAAACATAAAAAGCATTACTAATTATGATTAAAAAGAAAATGAGAATGTTAATGTTTTTTTTTTTTACTTTATATAAATGAAAAATTGGGAATTTTTATATTTTCTATATCCTTAATATTTTTATAAATATTTTATGTATTTTAAAATTCTTCCATATGAAATCTCCCATTTATATATATATAAATTACGTCATCTTTGTTCTCTTGCTTGAATAAACCAATAGAAGATCGGCAATCATTTTGTCAAGACAATACTTCTATTAGACAGTAGTATACATAAAGAGATTCCATTGGTTCTTCTAATTGTACGGTTGCCTTAATAATAGATTGTTGATATTCTATTGGTTTATTAAGCGTGAGAGATGTAGCAATATAATTTAATATAATAACAGTTCTTAGCATTTATGATTTAATACATATTGCAATACAACCGCATCACTTAAAAGTATAATATTTAAGAAGTAAAAATTTTTACAAATGCTGTTTATATGTTATTGTCTAAACATGTTTCCTTAATAAACAACTTGAGTTATAGATAAAATGGTTTGATTTTATCTGCTTCACAATTACACAATAGCATTTTTCATTACTGCTTAAAATATTATGTACTAATTGACACTGTTCAGTTATTATATTTTTAGAATAAATTAAAAAATGTGAGATTATTAAAAATGATTAATGAGCATTGCCAATTGCTCAACAAAGCTTTGTGATAAATGCTTAGCTAGGGAAAGCATTTAAAATATCTCTGTCAGGACCCCCCCCCCCAACCTCTGACCATGGTTTTGTGCCTTGGCATTCCTCAGAGAGGTGCTTAAGAGAATGGGATCATGTGATCTATGACTCTATTTTTTAGTTGACTATTAAAAATGATTGTCTTGTGGATATTAATTAAAGCCAATATAAATAAGGATGTAGAAACATTTGTGTATTTGACGTTACACCAGACTAATAAATAACATGAACCATAGATGAAATGGATCTTTTTTATCTGCTTTGTCATTGGAAATAACATTAAAGATGTTTAATTAAATTTATTATAATGGCTGCACAGAAGGATCATAATTTTCTAAAATATTATATATATAATAAAGAGCAAATATTTCTAAACAAGCTTATTTTATTATTATTTTTTTTTATGTATTTATTTTTTTATGATAAATGCTATAAGAGAAAGCATTCAAATCTTTATCTATGATTGCCCCCTCCCCCGACCAGTTTCGAGTTATGGGTCTTTTCAGTGAGGAGCTAGGACATCAGATTCAAACATACCACTTTTAACCAAAGCATTTATCTTATACTTAACTATTAAAAAGAAGATCTGAAACTTTCAGACATCTAATATCTTCAAATTCAGCTCTCCAACTGAAATAGATATATGGGCCTGAACTAAATTCAGATACTCCATACATTAATAGCCTTAGCAATTTAATATAGCCAAAGCTTCAATAACCAAAATTATAATAATAATAATAATAATAATAATAATAATAATAAAACCAAGTAATAAATCACATCACCGATATAGCTTGTAATTACCAGTATGTAATAAAGAGCAAATATTTCTAGACAAGCTTATTTTGTTATTATTTTTATTTATTTATTTATTTATGATAAATTCTATAAGAGAAAGCATTCAAATCTTTATCTCAAATTTTGTGGTGTCATAGTAGTGCATTTTCTTGTTATATCTATGTCCTGAATTTGAATCCTAGTAAAAAAAATCATATTCTGATCAGGATTAAAATTGTTCTTTCAAGTATTCAGTCATTAACCAACCTTACTCATAATCTAATAAAGAAATTATTGTCTACCTATTCTAGCTATAATAAAATGAAAAAAAATCAATCTTACATCACCTGGTAGTGGCAGTTATGGTGAATAATACCATTTTTTTTACTGTATCTTGAAATGATGCAATTGGAAAAACCTGTATTGCAGTGAGATATTTCAAAGATGTTATATATTTATATTTCTTCCCAAAATGGTGTTATTATATAGTGGATAGTGTATCTACATCTAAAACCAATAATTTGGAGATTCCAATCTGAGCTGGTAAACCAAGCTTGGAATTTTTCTTTTTACTAGCTAGCCTGCAATAAATCTATTTAACCATCCAATTTTTGATTTAAAAGGATTTTTATTTATTCATTCATATACAG
The DNA here is from genome assembly GCA_028023455.1 of Epiperipatus broadwayi. Taxonomy (NCBI): domain Eukaryota; kingdom Metazoa; phylum Onychophora; class Udeonychophora; order Euonychophora; family Peripatidae; genus Epiperipatus; species Epiperipatus broadwayi. Next base: position 1,198,939 of record JAQFVV010006394.1, on the reverse strand, counting down.
CAAATTAAGGGTAGATATCTGTCAAAAATATTTTGCCAACTGGACATTTGTAAATCCCATAAGTCATTGCTTCTGATTCACTTTTTCTTTAGATGGGCTGATGAAGAAGCCTTTGATATAATAGGATGCTTTAAGATTATTTTAAATTTTATATATTATAAATTACTTTTAACAAACTTTAACTGAAATGATAGTTAATGGGTAAGAATAATTACTCTATTTAATATCTAATTTCATAAATGGCAATATATTGCATATATATTCTTTAGTGATATATATATATATATTGTAACGAGCACAGACGTTCGTTACATTGTTTTTTTTTATATTTATTAAACATGAAAGTAAATTAAAAAGTTCGCATTTAAAAATTTTCTTTAAGAATTAAAAATTGAAATTAAATATCATCTTAAACTCGTATATATTAAATCGCACAGATAAAAAAAAATTATTAAAATAAAACTGTATTAAAAATAGAAAAGGTATTTTAAAAACAAAAACTTAAAAAGATTTAGAGATAAAAATATATCTTTGATTTGGAAAACAGGTTAATTAATCAGAAATGGAAATGATTGTTAATTAGTTAAATGTAAACCAGCCTTGGGCATTTAAATGTAAAAACATCGGTCAGATAGGAAAACAATAGAAACAAATAGCCAATGAAAGAAATCCATCGGGAAATCGGACCTCAGCGAAAGGATCATCACATCGATGACATAATGCCAAGTCAATCCTTCGAATACGTATAAAAGGAAAATTTGGAAATTATTAATTAGTGACTGGATTATGATTATTACGATGTGACAGATAGGTGTTAGTGCGGAGGTGCGGGAGAAGCGATTGAAGAGACGCACGATTCAATCACTTCAGTTTTGCCAAAGAAAGAAAGAGAAATGAACTATCGTTTTCTACATTGAGGACCAACTAAACTAAAAAACCTCCGAATAAATAAATAAACAACGGCTAAATGGATACCAACCTTTTTAGGACGGCGTGGGAATTCACGTTCATGGCAAGCAACGGATAAAGATGAACTGTTTTAAACCGTAAGAACTTTATAAATAATGAACATTAAATTAAAATTTTCTATATTTAAATGATTGCAATATGATCCTATCTGACCAAACTAAATTCTTTATTAATAGTGTTATTTGATGTATTTTTTATTTATTTGTGTAATATCATTTCCATTTATTTAATTTTGTTCTTTAAGTTTATTTATGATTTCTGTTTTCCGATAAATTAAAATATATCAATGTTAAACTTAAGTCGGGCGTGAATGGCTGTATAGATTTGTAAAGTTATATTAGGGGAGGGTAATCTTAGGTTATTTGTTTCGTGGTTAAATTGGGTCAATGGATTGGATATATTGGTGTGATTAGTAGATGTAATATTGATTCGCTACGGGCAGAATCGCTTCATACGCCGCACACTTCCGTTTGCCTATGGAAGGAATTATAAGTCGGATACCGCAGTTCCTTTCTATGGAGTTTTTTGTTTTATTGCTCTTCTTTGCAGATAGATGTAATATTCCTATCTCATGAGAAGCAATTTCTTCTCTTAACTTTTTGTGCTGCCGTATTTTATTACATTGAATACATCGATATATCAGATGAATTGATGCCAGTTTGACTACGAATTTTAACCTAAGGTTAAATAGGGATAGAATGTTTATTTTCAAAAGCAAATTTATGTGGTCTATTCATACTCGACCCTAAATAGAAATGCATTAAATTTAAGTTGTTTATAGACGCTTGCATGGATTGTTTATTGGTTAACTATGTTTTGTGTTTCCATATTTGATCAAAATATATAGACATTCGATAAATAATGATACCTTATGGTGAGTATCAAAAATGTATTTATTCGGATGTCTTTTAAGTTATTGGTGACAATGCAAGTATCTTATGGTGAATACTATTGGGTTACGTATAAATTTCCCTCCGCAATTGTCAGTAATCAATAATTTTGTATTTTGATCGTTTATGTTTACTTTGAAATGTGTTTAACCGTGTAATCTATGTAACCGATCTATAGCAACATATTAAAACAAGCTTTTATAATCCCATCTGTGCGAACTTAATTAAAATGTAAACTTATAATATAATAGAAATTAAAATGTAAATTAAAATCTAAGGTAAAGTTAAAAATAATGTTAAATGTTAAAATGTAAAACTAATACTAAAACAATTTTAAATCTTATATATATATGTGCGTAAATAAATTTTTGTATGTTAATTACTGGCAGTGGCTTATTTTATTCATTTTTTATATATATACTCTTAGATTATCTTATTAAATCTCTGCTATTCCACTGAGCTAGTGACATGGGCTAACGACCGGAATCAAAATTTAAAAAAAAAAAAAAAAATTTTTTTTTTTGACTGACGTATCTGCCTACTTTATAAATTTTTCTAGGTTCAAATGCCTAGATGGCGCCCTGTAGTGCAGTTTACGGTAAGTGCCTTTCTCTGGATTGTTACAATATATATATATGCATTTGTGTGTAAATGATGAAATATAATCCAAAATTTTATATATTATTATTTACATAAAATTTCAGCTATGAGGTAACCAGATAACAACTGATTAAAATGGGCAATAAAAACTAAAACTATATGACTTATTATAATTTATTTAGCACATATTGAAGTAGAGTTGGTCTGGACATATTGCTAGAAGAGATGATAATATATGGACAATTGAAATCTTAAACCGGATTCCAGGAGATTTAAAAGACCCGGAAAGCGACCACATGTGAGATGGATGGATGAAATAAAAAAGTGTGCAGGGGTGATGTGCAGAAGAGAAGCTAAAGATCAGAGAAGATGGATTAAACTTGGAGAGACCTTCATCCTGCAGTGGATTGATAATGGTTGTTGTTGATGATGATAATGAAGTTAAAAGTAGACTTATTTTCATCTGAAAACTTTAGCTGAAATAATAGTTATAAGTCAGATATAGATATTTCTTATGTGAGAGAATCTAATGTATAGTAACTTTTTTGAATTTTCCTGAGCAATCAAGCCTCTTCACAAGATAAAGAATCTATTTCTGATTTCCAAATCTTATAACAGCTTGAGTATTAAGTTAAAAGTTGTTCACTTTTGATTTGATGTGTTCCAGATTACTATGTCTATTACTAGATAATGTGTTTTCAATTTGTATTGCCAGTTTTAATTGGTTTTTATTTAGTTAGGTTAAGACTAAAATTATATTTAGATTACTACACAATTTGTTTTTATAATATTTCAATGTTTATATCTATAAGTCCATAAAAATATTTAAATTAATATATATTTGTAAATATTTAAATGGCTATTCTTATCATTTATTTCATAAATATATATATAAACAATAGATGTAAATAAAATAATTTAATATATCCAGCACACAGTTCTTCTTTTCGAAATAGTTCATATATATCTAATATAAAAATAAAACAAACTAACTCCTTCTTTTTAAAACTTGATTTTTTATGACTATAATCATGAAAAAGAAATCCGACGTTTCGACTATTTTTTATAGTCTTTTTCAAGGCCTTGAAAAAGTCTATAAAAAATAATCAAAATGTCGGATTTTTTTTTCATGATTATAGTCATAAAAAATCAAGTTTTAAAAAGGAGTTAGTTTGTTTTATTTCTATATTAGATGTAAATAATAGATTGAATTCACTTTCTCATTTAAAATTATGTAAATAAACTAAACATATATAAAACAAATGCTAAGAGACAGGTGGTTCCATCTATCTTTTGATAAGTTTATTTACTTATATAACTCATTGAAAGCTTCAGTTACTTCCTATTCAGTTATATATATATAGTTAAGTCACATGATGTAGTTAAGTTACATGATATATGTCTTAATTTTATTTATTATTATAATTATATATATATATTGGAATAACCACCTTTCTAAGTCCTGTTAATAAAATCAATATACAAACTTCTTTTTACTTTATCTGTCAAAGTAAATGCATAATTATCATTATCTGGGCTAATTCTGTTTTTAAAGGGGGATGTTTTTGGGTATTTTTTTTAGATGTTCAAAAAAAAGTAAGTTAAATTTTTTTTTTAAAAAATCCCAAGAAATTTTTTTTTAAAAAAGATTGTTATTAATTAATGTTGAAAAAAAAAAAATTAATAATATTTTAAAATTGTTGTAAAGAAAAAAAAAAAAATGGGGGAAAAAAAAAAAAAAAAAATATACAATCTTCTGCTGTTAAATACCTCTCACGAGGATTCTTCTATATCAATATACCAAATAACATTACTGTGTCAAATTGTGGTGATATGTAGCCCATTTTTTGTAAAGTGCCTTTTGCATATATGTCAATTTTTGGAATACCTGAAAAGTTAGAATAATATAAAATTCAGTTTTCTTTAGGGAAAATGGCAGGGAAAACAGTTGAAAAAGATTACAAGAAAGCTCTTCTGGGCAAAACATAAATTTATGAATGGTTTTATGAAAGTGTCAAATTTCCCCACATCCCATAAAAGTGTGGTGAATGAAGATTATGGTCAAGATAATGCGTTTATGCAAATCACATTTTCCTCTCAGAATTACTTCATAACAGTCTGACATTTTATTTGCAAATTTTGAAATGTTTACATGATGCAGTAAAAATGTAAATTTTTTGTCAAAGTGAAGAGTGGAAGCTTCATCACAACTCTGCTCACAAAATCTTGAGTGTGAAACAATGTTTAATAAACTCAGCATGATCCAGCCGATTTATCCATTATATTTGTTCAGTCTCTAACTGTGTGACTTCATTTTATTCTCTTGAATAAACAAATGCCTCAATATAGTTTTTTTGGGGGAACATAGAAGTGGTGATGAGAAAACAATACAGGTGTTAAATGACTTTATTTAGTAAGTGCTTTCAAATTACTTTGAAAATTGAAAACATGTTTACACTGGTGTATTGTATTAAATGGACAGTATTTTGAAGGAAATTAAATTTATAACACTTAAAGATAAATAAGCATTTTTTAATTATAAAATCCTGGTTACTTTTTGACACTCCCTTGTATGCTATTTGTGATTTTTATAAAGGGGATAATTTTGAAAAATAATATTAAAGATGAATTTTAAATCATATTTGTTATGTGCATCAAAGTTACAGCTAGCACATGTATGTGATCAGTTTACTTTTACTTTGATAGTTTGGTAATTGGAGATTGATTTTTGATATTAATAACAGTTTTAGGAAAGGTAATCATTCTAATGTTTACATGTAATAATGTTGTCCTAATCAATTATATTGTGTGTATAACTCTAACATAATATCACATGACCCTTATTTTCACACCATCTTTAAGTCACAAATATATTTCTTCTGCTTCAGCTCTACCACTTTGTGTTGGCTTGAATAATCCATGGATATAAAATGATATATACTTTAGATGATCAATGTTTATTCAAAATTACCTGTAATTAGTTCTGATATATAAATTATTAAGTAAAAAAAACATTTGTTTGATTTAAGATTATATATTTTTAAGAGAGTGTTCCATGAATAGGTTACTAAGATTTTCTCAATTACACCTGCAGCACCATCTCTAAATGGATGGATGTATTATATAGCAATATAGTTTTGTTATTCACTACAAAAATGTTGATGTATCGGCATATATAAATCACAAGTTATGATATTAAATGTAAAAAAAATTGTACCTTCATTAAACATGTTCATTGCTCTCCTTGCCATCACAGAAGCTTGAAAAAAATAGAAACTATTATAGCACCTCATGGATTCACTTTAATTCATATTTTAAATCATTTCAAATGTTTCAATAACAGTCACACTCTGCTTACAATTTAATATTATCACACTGTGCTATAATATGTGAAGCTATGAACAACACTGTCTCACATTGTATCATAAATTCATGATTCAAACATGATGACACCTTAAATTTTTTATAATGAATAGTTAAACCATACCACTATGTTGTGTTTACATGTTGGACAATTTCCACCACATAATATTAAATATTGAAGGCCTTTAGAAAAATTGGAATAACATTCAACTGGTTATATTAATGTTCAAATTAATATATACATAACATTTGGAATGGTATTGTTCTCATCTCTGTTTTAAGTGTTGCTGACCTGACTAGTGACAGGTACTGCCGTGGAAATTGAACCTGGAACTTTAGACTCTCTAACCAATTGGAAGATTGTCTCAAATGTTTAAAGTGTTACCCTTAAATTCAGCATTCACAAATTTAAATATTCAGGTTTAATTCCCATGCCACTACTGTCATTATTGAGATTAGCAACTCCTAAGGAAGACAGGAGGATAATAACTACTCCAAATTCTATGTATATACTAACCTATATGTTATTACAGTTGAATGTAATTGAAAAATGTAAATAAAGTTTTTTTTTAAAAAGACATTCAATATTTAATAATAAATGATGGAAAGAGTTTAGCATATAACTAAAATGCCTCCCTCACAAATAAATCTTCAGGTCAACACTAAGTTATTATGTAGTACATGTGTTAATTTATAAATAACGTTACAGAAAAGTAGTCAAGCGTTGGTGGCCTAGCGGTTAGCATAGCTGCCTTCCAAGCAGATGGTCCAGATTCGCTTCCTAGTCAACGCATTTGACATATGAAAAAAAAAAAACACTATAGAAAAGTTGGAGACACAACCAATCACTAGCCATCTATTAATACGTTATATATTTGCCAGTATAATTTAAATAATAGCAATTCATAAATAGTTATGTTTTTCTCAATTATGCAAAAAGAAGATCATTTAATTGAAAAATGTTAATATTGCATGTGTAGAAACAAATAACAAATAAAATAAATGTAGAAATAAATAAAAAAGAAATCATCTATTAGCGAGGCAATAATGTTAACCATGTCTTTACAAGAATAATTATATAGACTCATTTTAAAAACTTACCAGACTAGTTCTCATTTTATTAAAGCCATAAATATGCTATACTATATTTGAAATAAATTGATAGGCTTACATAATTAAAAATTTAAATTAAAAAAAAAATAATTGAATGATTTATTGTTCAGGAGTTCATTTGATGTTTGAGCATTAAAAGAAACAGAGTTGAGCTGTATTTTATGGTTTTTTTTTTCCAGTGATGAAATGCTTATTCATAAAAAATAAAAAAACAGATACTGTAAAATAAATGAAATTACAGGAGCAACATGGTAACAGGGGAAGGATACATAAAAAGGGGATGAGAAGTGGAGAGGGAAAATGGTGTGTAGTCCAGGCCGGTCAGAAATGCATGTCTTCGTGATTGAGTCCTATGACAGAGGCTGAAAGGATGGGAGTTGGAGGATTGCCCAAGTGTCTGTGAGGAGTGGAGGTGGGGCTAGTTTTGTATCTCAGGTTTTGAGAGCATGAATTAAGTCCAAGAGCTTTTGATTGACAGAATGTACTCTCTGGTCAAGGATGATGGCACATCGGAGCAACCAGAGAGCATAGATGAGAAAAACTGATAGTATAATAGCTGTGAAGTCCTCTATTTCTATGGATTCTTGGATGCTGAATATGGTATTCCTGTGCAAGGAAAGACAGGAGTTGATGACATTTCTCATGCCGAGCAGAAAAGGACATTTAAGTAGGAAGTGCTGGAGGGTTTCATTGTGAGTTTTATTTTTAGATCAGTATACATCTGCACATTTTAATTTGTAAATTATGCAAACTTTAGTGCTTGTTTATATATGCGGAGAGAAAAAAAAAGATAGATAGAGAGAGAGAGAGAGAGAGAGAGAGAGAGAGAGAGAGAGAGAGAGAGAGAGAGAGAGCTAATGATGAAAGATACACTGATAAAAACAAAAAACTTGTCAAGCGTTGTTAGCCGAGAGGTCATCGCAGCCGCCTTGCAAGCAAGTAGTTGGTTGCAGACGGTTGTGGGTTCGCATCCCGGCCGATGCTATGACATATGAGAAACAAAAAACTTGCAAATATGTAAGAGATTTTAGACGAATTTATTTTTTATCAGCATATTCTTCATCTCAATTCTATAACATCGCAACCAGCCACCACCGCCACCAAAACACACTTCTTTATTATGTATGCATTCCATGAATTCATGAACAACCCTCGTTTGCTAGGTCAACCTCCCAAATGTCCACACATCTGCTAATAATTGATATTTTCCGGAAATACTTAAATTCATTATATCAATTAACATATTTATGCACATCAAATAACGATTTTAAATTTGTTTTCTGTATCCCAAAAATCATATAATTATTTTTCATTTTAATAAATGTTAAATAAAAAATATTTTAAGAACAGTTTTTCATTGACTTATTTAAAATATTGTGTTTTCCTCAACTAAATTTTAAAAGTGCATTTTTTTTTTATTAAGGCTTTTTTTGATCTCAAAATCCACTTATTCTATTTCCACATTTAAATATTTCAAGTGCCACAGAGAATTTATTTTTCCGTGTTGAATTTTTTGGGCAGGTTTTCATTGCTTTGTTTACCACAGTGTTAGAAATAAATGGATTTTTTTTCAAGTCCTTTTGAAGTTAGGTTGTTTATTTTTTTATGATGATCATTTTTTATATTGTTATAGCAAAAATGCTTAAATGATTTAAAATATATATATCTTTTTGTTTTTAAAGGCATAGAAATATTTATCTATTTTCTCATTTATCCTTCTTTTAAGTTATTGACAAAATGATGGCATTTTAAATTGTCTTTAATTAACTACTAATGTAAAGAAATCTCGACAAATTGTATTTATATTGAGAAAAATATTTTAACAATTTTCTAAAGATGTGCAAATTAAGGAATTGAATGCAATGGAGAACAATAGTTAGGAATGATGTTGAAGTCCTTTAAAAATATTTTCTGTGGATTATAAAGACAATATGCAGTATATTAATTAAATAGATTAAAGGATTATGATGTGGCATATAGATTTATTTGTGGTCATGTGTTTGTTTACATAATCATCACAAAACACACCTCATGCAGTGGTTTGTTTATTTAACCACTATAAATATCATCTGTCACATATATTTGTTTGCATATTCTTCACAAAAATCACCTTGATGTTGTTTTATTATCTCTAATATTTTTTTGTAGTTCAATGCTTATTTAATCTCTTTCTTTTCAACTCTTGTAACTCACTGTAAACATGCTCACTGTGTCTATGAAGAAAAGATTATATTTTATTTACAAATAATATGTTTAGCATGCTTTCAACTATGATATAGTCATATTCATATCAAAATAAATTATAGCAAATGATGTCTGTTATACCAGGATGTTATTTAAATACTCTCTACAAAAATGTAAATTATTTAAGTTTACTTATACTTCTTTGACAAAGGGATACAACCCTTTTTATTATTACCATATAATATTAAATCTTCCATGCACTTTACAACTGTTACACAATGCTTTATTTACCACTCTCTTTTACAATTTACAATTTCAATTGCCCAAGCAATCTTCTTCAGAACTTTTATATCTCTGAAACTGTAAACTGTAAAAGAGGATGGTAAACAAAGCATTGTGTAACAGTAGTAAAGTGTACGGATGATTTAATATTATATGGTATACATTTGGCGATACAATAAGAAAGAGTAGTTATTATACTTTTTCTTATTGTTAGCATTCATATTATTGGCTATTTGCCATGCTTTCTTAATTTTGTGCTTTCAGTCATTTTTTTCAGAACACACTATACTAGCCCCAGTGGCTTAAAGATTATGTAAATTAAATCATTTACATTTTTGCAGAGAGTATTTAAATATCACTTTGCTTTAACAGATGTCATTTGCTATAATTTATCTTGCTATGAATATGAGACTATATAATAGATGGAAGAATACCAAGCATATTATTTGTGTGTAAAATATAATCTTTTTTTAATAGATATGGTGAATGTGTTTGTTTACATTGAGTTACTTTTTTTTATGGAGTTGAATAGTCTTCACAAAAGTCAATTTTCAGTTTGTTTTATTGTTCTCTCTAATATTTTTTTTCTGAAATTAGAATAACCATATTCATTTGGCTTTTAATATTTAACACATTGACATTTTATATACACATAAAATTAAGCTGAAATTTATATGCACATATATTTTAGTAACCGTTTTAATTTTATTTAGATGTTTGTTCTGACACCAACAACTATTTAACTATTTTTCTCTGAGCAGCAAAGTTTCCAAGATAATATATATTGCAAAAACAAATGCCAGTGTAATGACATAAAACAAGGAGAGTTGCAGTATGGTAGATTCTTAATAACTCTGAACCAATGTATAATATATCTCTAATCTATAAATAAATACTTTGATGATATTTTATTTATTTATTTTTTTTCTTATGTCATATTATCTGCCGGGACGCGAACCCACACCCGTCTGCAACCAACTACTTGCTTGCATGGCGGCTGCGATACCTCAATATCAGAAATACTTAATCTTTGTGACTTAACACAGTGACAGATTGGTAGACCCTGTTTCTCAAGGTCCATGGATTATGATACTGTTGTCTAAGATCTGGCACATGAAACTTCAGAACAGTAAATGGATAATTTTTTATTCTAAAAAGCAAGTGTTGGTGGCCAAATGGTTAGCACAGCTGCCTTACAAGCAGTTGTCCCGGGGTTCGCTTCCCAACCAACGTTTTGACACATTAAAAAAAAAATACAACTTTGTTTAGTTTTTAGTACTGAATCTTATTATTGAAAAAATAAAAATGTATAGCGTAATTAATGTGTTTTATTTAATAACTTTATATTTCAAATATTTTTCAAGCTTAAAAATGGAAAATAATACCTTTCACTTATCTGAATAATAATAACAAATTATTTACTTCTGAGCTCCCCAATATATATATATATGATAAAACAACTACAGCTCTGAAATCTAATGCTATCTATAGTTAGTTGAGTGATTATTGATTACTATTTGTTAGTACATTTAACCACCCCCCTCCCATCTCCAGATTGGTTTTTGATTTTGTCTTAATCAGTGAGGTTTGAAATTCAAAGATGGAAATAATCTTGAAAATTATTAGTTTTTCAAACTTAACATAGATGGTGCTCAAGTCGGAAGTGTCTCTTTTATCATACATAGTGTGAGTTGGAGATATGAATGACTTATTGTTATTACTAATATTCCTGGGCAAGATAGTTAATAAAAAAATCTGAGAATATTAAAATATATAATTACAGATCCGTAGTTAAATTTTTATAACTATCTAAGTTTGATTGCTTGAATTCAAATCTTACAGTGATTTGAAAATTCATTCTTTTAGATTGAGTAGTGAAATGAAATTAAAAGGGTGGCTAAATTCATGACTGCATTATTTCCAGATTTGAATACAAATCTCATTTATCAAGGTAAAAACCAGAACCAGACTTGGAATGGATATTTAAATGTACTAGCATCTGATAATGACTGATAATTAAAGCTTACTACAGATGGCAATAGAGTAGGAAGCTGTTGCTTATTCATCTATTTTCCTGTGTAAATGTAAGCTAACAACAATATTCACATAAAATGTTCATTATTAAATAAACATGGAGTGAAATAATCATTTATGAATGCATGGTGGAGAATTTCAATATTAAATGTTTTTCATAACATTAATTGAGCATCATTCTCATTTTTTCAAGATTTTTTAAAAAAATATATATATATAAAACCTTTTATATTTAATGTTATCTTTACTTCACTTTAGTCGTACTAAATTTTTTTGCGGCAAAATTTTTTTAATGTCGGTGGCTTAGCAGTTAGCATAGCTACCTTCCAAGCAGCTGGCCTGGGTTCGCTTGCCGGTCAACGCTTTGACATATAAAAAAAATGTTTTTTAATGATATTTTAAATCTTTTTGGAACATTTCAGGACTTAACTTCTTGTGCCACAGTTAACTTTTTACTATCATATTTGTGCGTTAAAATTACTTCTGCAATTTTATAAATAATTATCAATTATTAAAAAATCAACAACACTAAACCACCATTCTATTATTTTTTTTCCTAGCCTCAAATCAACAAATCTTGCACTCATTTTGGATATGCACACTACTGAGAAATAAGTCAGATATTTTCTGCCAAAATCAATTTTTATAAAAGGGATTAAGGGTTTCAATGTATCACAACCTACAAGCACTAAACAACTACAAAACAAATAAACATAGATAAAAACAATCTTTAACTCTACACCATCTATAAATGAAACATTTTTTATGCATTATGAAGGAAATATTTATAGTTAAGATATTTCTCCAAAAACATCTGCTTCTGATATGAATATTGAATAGTGTCAGGCAAAAAAGAAATGCTATCATAAATAATAAAACTAATTAGTATATGGTTGGAAGCATGTTATTTTGTTTTTGACAAATCATTACTGAAATGTGGTAAAATTATCACTATTTAGGATAACCCATTATAGTATATATTTGATCCAATTACTAATCTAGTTAGATTCATTTATAATTGCAAGTTAGCATAAATCTTTTGGAGGACTAGATTCATTTAGATTGCATCCTTTATTTCATATTGTAACGGTCAGAAAACGTGTGACTCGTAAACATAGTGCAGAATTCGACCACCATACAGAACAGCAGCACCATCGAGTAGCGAAGCCACCTGTGGTACTGAGTTCGAACATAGTTTATCGGTTCCACAATACAATCCATGAAACAACACATCTGATGCGACATTAGTAAATATTTCCTTAGGCACGGTGGTCAGGGATATGCAAGAGACTCATGATTTTATTCTCGAGTTAGCCAATAATCAAACTAATATTAATTAAACATTCATATTTACATAATCGAGGAAATAATATATAGAATGGGTATCAAATGAATGAAACGTAACTGCAGACGTATAGTTTAAAATTATTTATTAATACATTTTAATAAGATCATTATTTTATATTGAGGATTTCAGTAGCGGTATTTCCGATACTGTAATGTTTACAAAAGAAATACATTTATTTGAAGGCGTAATCTAGCTACCTAAAATTTTCGAGTAAGTATTTCTAATGCATGCCTTGGGGAATTTATACCTTTGCAATGCAAGAGTCTAAAGTAAGATTTAAGAGTAGTGGCGGACATATATTTATTTAATTATAATATTTATCTTATGACTAAGGGCAAACATTTATTTGAGAGAGAATTATGAAGATAATGCAGAGGCGGAGTGATATATAAAATAATAAAACTAAGTAAAAAAACACGTGGTACTCTTTAGAAAGGCGATATGGAATGGCAGTATATTGAAACTGCAATGCCGCGAATGAGTTTATAAAACTGTCGGGATGGTCTCTGCCACGGCCCAACGAAGTAAGGTGTCACATAAGCATAACCAGGGACAAGCGGTATGTGTCACAATTTGCCAGCTGGCTGCATGACAGGTCAAATCCTATGGGAGCATTTATTATGTCCGCTTGTGCAGGACGACGGGGGTTAATTTCAACCCTGAAGAATCCGGAATATTTACGGCGGAATAGATCATCGCGTCTCTAAAATGTAACACATGTATACTGTATAAACGATTATGATGAGATTTCAACAGATTTCTAACTCGGTCCTACATTATCAACATTTATTAAAGAACGTTGGCGAACTCTCAAAGAAATATAATTTTCTGGAATTATTCATGATGATTTAGTAAATACAAAACATATATATAAATTGGGAATTATTATAACTAATATGTCAGCCATTTGCGAAGTTGTAGACCCCTGCATTACAATAAATGAAGCATTGAATGCGTGTCGATTTATATGAAAGTTAAGTTATTAAAGAAAGTAAATATTAATGAAAATTTGACACGCATTCATTGTTTTAAGCGATCATAGATTTAAACTTTGAAAATTGAAATAATTATGAGCATGCAATAATTAAATAATAACTATAGATAGAAATGTAGATTATAGAAATACGCACCCAAGATAGAATGAGGTAAGCTAGATTAGTAGAGAAATTTACACATTAAGTTAATTATTCAGTTTTAGCTATACATATGGTAGTTTTTACATTTTATAATTTAGATAAGTATTATGAAGAAGAGCTATAGCATATTATTAGAGTACTCTAGAGTTTGAACACAGACAGGTACCTGTTTTATAAGAAGTTTTCTTATTACATGAGTTTAGCAGCAAAAGGTTCACGAGTGGCAAGTCTTTCTTGTATTTAGATATTCATTTAATTTCACAGCAGCAGCAGCTTTTTCATTTATTTCAGGCAGCAGATCTTCATGGTGAATTTATGATGGGCAATGGAAAGTTCAGCATCCGATAGGCCATCTCCCGATGGAGAATAATCTAGGTACTTTACTCGGTCATACCTTGGCAGTAACAAATTATTCTATATTTTGGAGACTCTCAGTGATCGAGAGCAAAGCTAAAGTTTAAGTGAATGTCTCCAGCAAGTCTAAGATGGCCTCTTTTTTTTATCTTGATCTTTCACATTTTTGTTAAGATATTTTAGGTTCTACTTAATCTGCCCTGAGGATAATCAATGCATTTTGTTGGTTTTTAATTAAAGAAAGCTGCCATTCTATTGTTTACATTTTACATTTACTAATTATATTTTGGGGAATTTTTCTTTAATTAATCTATTATCTATCACTGACTGATGCTTTTCAATTTCAAAGACAAAAAGGGAACATAAGATTATTTTAACTTTTAATTAAATATTACATCAGATTTTTTTAGAATTATTATTAAATGAAATTTAAACAAAGCAATAAATACGAACTTTATAATGTAAAATAAATGATTAAAATTATACAAAATTATATAACTAAAAGAAATCTAAATTATATTATTTTATCTCTATTTATTGCGTTTAATTTGAGATCGAAATGTGTGCGTGTTTATGCTGAATTCTACATATATTTATACATTTTTAATATTGTTACACACACAACTCGATATCAAAAAGTTTAAATTTGGGTGGGATAGACCGGTCAGTGAGAGACGACAAAAATAGGTGAAACTTAAGATTCGAATACGAATCTTACTGTTTCAATATCATACTGCTATCATTCAAAACAATAATATTCCACCTGTACCGCATATTCAAATAAATATTGGTTAAAAAAGTATGAAGATTATGTTCTTATTTTCTGTAGAATTCATAACCATCTGATTTAAATTTTATTGTCCTCTTGTGGTTTCTGATTAAAGAATGAATGAAGAAGATTATTAATATCTATAAACTTTACGATTATATCCATGAGAACATATAAATGTGTTTGATCAGTAAAAATAAATTAATTATGAATCTGAGAATTATACATTTATCAGGAAAATAATGGAGAGACTTTAGTCATTCACCTGAAGTATAAAAAGATGTATGTTGGAAGCAATGAAAAAAGATTAAAATCAAAATACTTGTGGGGAAATAAACTGATATCATTGAAAAGATTTTAAAAATGTATTGGAGCTCAGCTGAACATATGGTTAGATGATCAGTTGAAACTTTAAACTAAATCTCAAGAGATTGTAAAAGGCTTAGAAATAAAAAATGTGATATGAATGGATGAAATAAGAATGTTTGTTAACATAATATGAGAAGAAAGGCTTTGGATCAGGGAAACTCAATTAAATATGGAGAAACTTATCCTGTAGAAAAATGAGATTGATTGAAATTAATGTTGTTAATGAATAAATAGCTATTAAATATTCAAGTTAAGGTGAAGATCCTTTCAACAACAGACTTTCCAATTGCTAGGCGACAAAATTTTAATGTTTTATATCCTTATTTTACCATATTGCAATAAGTAGCTACATATTTATTTACAATATAACTTAAAATTATTAGATGAAATATCTAATAAATGGTTACATAATAACAGAATCCATAACTTGATTGAAGTTTGAAAAAACTCCAAATTTTAATCAGTATAAAACTTCAAAATATTCATGGCTAGAAGTTAAGCTATCATTATGTCTCTAAGAATAGTACGATACTTTTCTAAACAGTCTTTAAATGCTATAAGTATATATTCATACATTCCTATCAATTTGCTTTTATTTTTTTAATTGATTCTTCAATATATGTGAAAATATATCTTTGATTTTAAACACGTTGTTTTCAGATATAGGTACCATATATATATATATTCTTGTAAAAGAAAAAAGTATAATTACTAAATAATATCAACATTGAAAAGCAAAAACTATATATATTTTTTGTGTGCTGTGTAAAACAGAGTTACTGTCAAATTAAAATCAAGAAACGTCAAATTAATTTTGTAAAAATCAATTTACTGAAGCAATTTTGACATTTCTAAGCTTTAATTTATATATTTTCTTAGAAAAATTTGACTTTTCTCATTTTTAATTATGTAATGTCCAATGCCATTTACATTTCATTCAAAGCTAATTTGACATTATTCTGGACAATTTTAGTGTGTTCAAGATGTAATGTGACAAGAGAATTTATCTAAAAATATATTATTCACTTATTTAAAATTTTATTTTTCATAAAAAGAAAAAGAAAAGAAAATATTTTAAAATATTTTTTAATGAATTTAAAAGTTTAGTCTTTTGCAATTAAATAAGGAAGAATTCTCTCTTTTTTGACTAAATTCAAAAGTAATTTTCAAATTGCGATGATATTAATCTTGTAGCTTTTTTAAAAAAGATCAAAATTAATTTCGAGC
The DNA here is from genome assembly GCA_028023455.1 of Epiperipatus broadwayi. Lineage (NCBI taxonomy): Eukaryota > Metazoa > Onychophora > Udeonychophora > Euonychophora > Peripatidae > Epiperipatus > Epiperipatus broadwayi. Next base: position 1,182,301 of record JAQFVV010006394.1, on the reverse strand, counting down.
GTGTCACTATTTTTTATTAGGATACCAACATTTAAAGTATAGTTTATTGATATTAAATTATGTTAGCTATAGTTATAATACAAATAATTACATAATAAAACAAATATAACCACAAATTTATATTAAATGCATACTAGTTAATTATATATATATATACACACAAATACATCTGAATATAAAACTACAGGTTGTGATGGGAAAAGGATTAAATTGCAGACTTTCTCACACTTTATAGATATTATTATAGAATTGGAGGGAACGTTTATATTATAATGATAACAATTATTTGATTTAAGTTTGCTTACCTGCTTGAAAGCAATGTCAAAAGTCTCCATGTGACTGCATAAATGGAGGAAGGGGTTAGTAATAGTAGTATTTGATTCCTAAGTATAATTTTTTTAAATTTTATTGAAGAAAGTGATTAGCGGTTGGGAAAAATGGGATTGAAGGCAAAATAATATCTTAGAAATCACAAAGTGACTATTTGGAAAGAGTTCTCTTTTGTATATTATTAGAATATTTAACGATTGTATGTTAGAACATTTAATAGTGCTATAGTGATCTTATAGTTTGTAAAATGATACATCAAAATAAAAAATGGTTGTTTCTTTATTGTGACCAAATAAGGAACATGTGACATCATCATGGGACAATTGTATTCTAATAAACAAAAAGTATTAATAGAGGAAGCATTGTGATTAATTTTAATTTTAAAAAATCATAGTATTTTTGTTCAGAAAATCAATATTTGAATTTTCTAATAATGAGATAGTTGGTGAGGTGTAGCAATGAGTAAAGATACATTTTCAAAGATCAGAAGATATACAGATAGAATACTATTAATCCATTTTTTTATAGTTTGGCAATTTCTACTATATGGAGGGAAGGCAATTACATTTTTATCACTGCCAGATTTTATTATTTCTCTTTTTTTTTATAATCACTGTAATTTATATTTTATAAACATTTTGAATATTTAACCAACAGACAGACTTCAAATCTTGGATATGTCTCGCTTATCATTCTTCCCATATCTCAAAGATTGAAAAAGATTTGTGCTAGCACATATAATGTTAGCCTTAGAACCTTCACATTCTAAACATTTTATTATATAGGATATATGAGCATAGACTTTCACACGCTCACCTCTCTCCACTCTATCTAATAACACTGATACACTTAAACAGATATATGTTGAAAAAATAAATAATCACCAATGTATGTATTTCATGCTAAACTAGCAATCATCAGTTGGTCCAGATTATCATCTCTACACATATATACTATAAGTTCTCAGATATATATTAAGATAGACAATCTTCATACTTTAATAGACAGGCTTCAATCTACTCCACACTCCAATTCTTCAACCATCCATCCAATTGAAAATATGATGATGATTGCTCAAAGGCCACCCTGAGGCTGAGCTTCTTGTCACACCCATGTTGACCTAAGGTCAATCTGAACCCCACATGTACAGGACATAATCCATTTACTACATATGCAAGGATGGGCAGACATCTCTACAATGTAATAACTGAAATACAGGCTTATTATATACCTGTGTCTATATATACATAATATATATAATCACCAGAACAGATCACACAAATTTTATATAAAATTGCAGGCAGCATTTCTGCCTGCTGCATGGTGTATTATGCAGATTCATGGGCAAATGCTTCCTGCAGGAAAATATGCATACTATGATTCTGACAGTCAATATCAAAAGCATTCTCAGCAAATTATAACAATAATAAAACTATTGCTTTTTCTTTGTTAAACTTTCAAAATTTTTATAAATATAAATTATACTAAAGTTATATCAATTACTTAAGAAACATATTCATTTAATATTGAATATGTACATTAAAAAAATAATAAAACTGTCAAAAAAAGTTAATGTATATATATATTTAAAAAAAATCAAGTCAGATGTCACATGACCTAATTTAAATAAGCTTGTATAACAAATGGCTTTTATAACAAATAGTATATAAAGAGCTTGTAAATAAGCTCTTAACAAGCTTTGCAGAATATTCCTAACCCCAGACCGGTTTCTGCTACTGCTGCTTCAGTGAGGTGCTAGAATATTCAAGCATTAGAATATTCAAGCATTAGATTAAAAATACCAGGACAAGCCCAGCATGATAATGTGCTGGGCTTGTCCTGCTATTTTTAATCTAATGCTTGAATATCCTAGTACCTCACTGAGGAAGCCCATAGCAAAAACCGCTCTGGGATTGGGGATATTCTGCAAAGTTTGTTAAGAGCTTATTTGCAAGCTCTTTATATAACATGTATATTTTAAAATAAAATTTAAGAAATAAAACATTTAACTAAATGTTTATAAAGTAATAAACATGCTACCTTGTCTACTTTATTTTTTGAACTAATCTATTTTTCTTATGTGAAAAACACTTTTTATTTGGTAAATTATGCAGCAAAGCGGAATTATATTTTAATGTATCAAGTTGGACTGACGGGAAATGTCCGTAAATCCGGTGACATAAAATTTACAATAGTTTTTAAAAGTAGATTTTCATGAAGAAAAATAGTTTGTAATAAAGCAATATTTTATTTATTTTTATTCTTAATTATATATTAACAATATATATTTAATTTTTTTATTATTTCATATTTGAAAACTATTAATGATTTTTGAAATATTTTTTGACTGAACAAATATCTTCAGTTAGTCCAGGTCATCATAACTCCCCAAATGCCATTTACTGTTGCTCTTCATTTTTCCAATGTATACCACATCAGTTTACTTCAAAAGAGTTGCATTTTTTTCATGAATTTATTGACAATTCTCTTTTTGAAATAAATATATAAATATTCATCAATAATTCTTTATCATGTAAAAGTGTATAAATATGAGATTAGACAAGATATAACATTTTTTGCCCTCATAAAGGATGTTGGTAATCATCTATGGGATTCAGTTCTTGTTAAGTACAACAATTATTGGTTCATCAAACTACAAACAATCGTGTAAGTAAATGAATATTTTTTCATTCATATCAATGCACAGATCAAACCAAGAACTACTTAACACTATATAGTATTTGTTCCAGAAGTAAAACCATGCCAATTTACAAAGATATTTTTGTCATATCTCTAGAATTACATGATGAGTTTCCAGATTTGGGTAAAATATAATGTTGCAATGATATAGTTGTTACTTTTCCTATGTATTGATATAGGTGATTGGCTCTTAATCATTTAAACACTTATGTGCAATTCGATTAATCAATGAACTTACAATGACTACATTATGTTATGCTAAGCCTACAACTAGTATATGATATTGCTAATGAGAAAAGTATTATTTGATCATACAATTAAAGGTCCAAATGCACTTGTGTAATAAGTAAATAAACTATAAATAATTTTTAAATGATTTAATTTTAAAATAAAATACTGTTGTCAAATCTATTACACTAAAGTTCTCTTGGTCATCAGATTTGCACTTAAACCTATTACAGGACTTACATTATGTTATATGTTTATTTATTGCATTAGAGTTTGTGCACTGATAGATCTATGTTTAAATCTACACTTTACTTTATGATTGCTTGGTTATCCTTTAGAAAGTTACTATATATATATATATTAAAAATCAGTCATATATCACATGACCTATATAGCTTGCATTACAAATATATAATATATAAAGAGCCTGCTACTAGCTCTAAACAAGCTTTTTTTATGATAAATGCTACAAGAGAAAATACATGAAGCTTTTATCTATGATGGTCCCCATCCCCAGACCGGTTTCGAGCACTGGTCTGGGGATGGGGACCATCATAGATAAAAGCTTCATATATTTTCTCTTGTAGCATTTATCATAAAAAAAAGCTTGTTTAGAACTAGTAGCAGGCTCTTTATATTATATATATATATATAATACAATACCCATTATAAAATATTATATATATATAAAATATTATATATATATATAAAAATTTAACGGTTAATACAATATTATAGTTTAAATTCTTTTGTAGCACTTTCGATTACATGGCAATCCTCATCAGCTTTAACTGAATTTCAATTTTTTAAACTTAACATTATGTATATTTCCATAAACTGTGTATGGCTGTATTTGCAACTTTCCTATTAATAACATCATCCTTATATTTGTAATTATAGGTTTACATTTAATAGTAGTGAAATAAAAATATTAATGGAAGAAAGTAATCATAAAAAGAGAAAAATAAAAGAAGCAATTTTGATTGACAAATATAAGGATGCTGTTATTAATAGGCAAGTTGCAAATATGGCCATACACAGCTTATGGAAATATATGTAACGTTAAGTTTAAAAAATTTGAAATTCAGTTAAAGCTGATGAGGATTACCACATAATCGAAAGCGCTACAAAAGAATTGTATTTACCATTAACTTTTATATATATTATAATTTGATGTCTGTATTTCTTCAAATCAATATATCTTATAATTGAATATTTATAAATACAGTAATTAGATATATGTAAAGTATAACTTTAAAATTTTTATCCACTCAAGAGTGCTTTCAACTATCCTCGTAGTCTTTGTCAACTAACAGGTTGAAAGGCTAACATTCCCACAATTCCATGATCTTAACATTTTCTGCCTGTCTGTTAATAAAGTCTTGTTTGTATTTGTATATTAGCATAACTTCCTTTATTTTCCTTTTGTTGTTATTTTTTTAAATTTGCAATATTTTTACATTATTATAATTGAAGCTAAAACCATAAATACATGACTTATTATGGCCATAAAAACAGATGCTGAAACATTATTATTTACTTTGCAATTTTGTTTCATTTTCTGAAACCTTTTTAATAACAGCAAGTGCTCTTTAGTTCTTTTTCCAATGTCCATCTCGATTCCCCTATATATACACTACCACATGTACATATCCATTTATAAATATCTAAAAATTGCATTATTTATAAATGGATATGTAGGTGCAGTAGTGGATATATAGGGGAATCGAGATGGGCATTGGAAAAAGAACTAAAGAACACTTGCTGTTATTAAAAAGGATTCAGAAAATGAAAAAAAATTGCAAAGTAAATAATAATGTTTCAGCATCCATTTTTATGGCCATAATAAGTCATGTATTTATGGTTTTAACTTCAATTATAATAAAGTAAAAATATTGCTAATTTAAAAAAATAACAACAAAAGGAAAATAAAGGAAGTTATGCTAATATACAAATACAAACAAGACTTAATTAACAAAGAGGCAGCAAATGTTAAGATCATGAAATTGTGGGAAGGTTAGCCTTTCAAAGTGTTAGTTGACAAAGACTACAAGGACAGTCAAAAGCGCTTTTAAGTGGATACATTTTTAAAGTTATATTTTACACATATCTAATTACTGTATTTATAAATATTCAATTATATATATGTGTGTGTGCATAGATAAATGTATATGACATTATTAATTTTAAATAATTTAAAACAAAATATCTTATTAATTAACAATTGTAAAGATAATTGCCTAATTAAGGAGATAAATATCTTATATGATTTAATCAAAACATTATCTATTATTTCAGCATAATCTCTTTTCAAAACTAAAATTCTATAAATGCTATAATAATATAAATAAACCATGGACTGTAATGATGTTTAGGAGCAATCTACAACCAATGGATGGATCTTGAAATCAGCCCACAATGGAAACTGATCTTGCTGATAAGGTAAATCAGTGAACTATAATTATGGGTCATCAGAAAATCAAAATTTATTATGCTTTAATTGTTTTATGCTGTGATTGCACTGTTTATTATGCTTTGGATAAAATATCATGGAAGAGTAGAGAAACCCATTGTCTACTCCATTCTGGCCAAGCCAGATGAATGTAAGTTGGAAGTCCATTATGAGTTTCCAAGAAGAATTCATCAAATAATGTAAAACTAACTCAAGAAGCATCATGTCCAGCATATATGCAAACTATATGTCACATAACTCCAATGTGTCCATGCTTTGACAAGAAATTATATATCACTCAACAAGGAAATTACTGTCAAATGCTGCCCATTGAATAAGAAAATGAATACATATTCATGAAAACTGTTTCAGCCATCACAAGCAATACAATAGAAGCTTTGCAGGAGAACACTAGACATAGCTATGTTGTACATACTGATTCTGCAAAATGTCTACCTATGCCTTGATTCAGACTTTAACTCTTAGTGATGAAAAGGGTAATGCAGTTGAACAATAATTATATATATTGTTATGACTGTAGGTACTAATATTAGGTATTTATCTTCTACATTTAAACCACTAAACATCACATGATCACTATTTCTTATGCTAGTACATTATTGTTACTGAAACAGGCAAAACTCTTCACACAGTAGTGCCACTCAGTACCAACCAGAGTAATCAATGGATGCCAGAAAGCTTGTGCATAAAATCCCTATTATTCCAGTTGGCACTGAGTAGCACTACTGTATGGAGAGTTTTGCCTGTTTTAATAACAGTAATGTGCTACCATAAGAAATAGTGATCATGTGATGCTTAGTGGTTTAACACCAATCCTGCCTAAGAGGATAGTGGTGTCTATGGTTGTTAAAGAGCCAAAGACACCAAAATGTATAGGTACTGAACTGGGTTTAGACCATATGAATATATAAGCTATTGAGAGATTGAAAATATTATTGTGTTTTCAATTTTGTTCTCATAGTTTTGTAGTTAAGTAGAGATAAAAGATGGCTGCTGGAGGGTTGCATTAGATCCTAAGATCTAGGTGCAGTGCTCTCAGATCCAAAGCTCCTCACTGCCAAAGCCCACAAGCCAGAAACTAGCCTGGGAATATTGGATGAGTAGGCGCTACATAGGGATTTTATGCACAAGCCTTCTGGAATCCATTGATTACTCTGGTTGGCACTGAGTGGCACTACTGTATGGAGAGATCTTCTACATTTAATTTATACTGAAAATTTTATATCTTATTATGATTGATTTGCATAAAAATAGATCATCTGTTTATAAATTAGAATGCAATAGATTGTTATTTTTATTACTCACACCACAGTTCAGTCAGTGTAAAACAAAAAAGAAAAATATAAAACAAATAGCTTATTATTGCAAATCCTTGCCATTCTTTTAAAAACTTATTTATATAATTAAAAAACTTTTCTTACACAAGTGTAAATTATAAATATATGCATTGACACATCTCTTATACAATTGCACATCTTCCAAGGGTGCAATTATAAGGATGTTTAACACTCTTGAAAGCACTTAGCTTTGATAATAATTTTCATGCAGTTATAGATTTTCTTATGAGAGTGTGTCAGCGCATATATTTATAAAAACTTATTTAGTAGTTTAAAACCAGAGTTGGTAATGGTTATTTCCACTAGCCTTAAATATAAAAATTGTAATAAGAGTAATTTAATTATTAACATGAATAATGTAGATTAATGATAGCTGGATAGAGTAAAAACGGGCTGCATAGAGTGATTAAATAAATTAAATAAGCCTATCTTTTTAATAGTGAAAGAGAATTACAGTTTTTAAACAAAATATCCTCCAGGTTTGAAAATAGGCAGGCATGGAAAAGGATAATTGTGTGTATTAAATTTACCTGTGTTAATATTATTTTATTTCTGCCTGTTTCATTATATAAAGTTTTTTTGCTTATAAATATATGATACTATTGTGTTGGCGCTCACCCACACTCAGTGACTAACTTTAACTAGTAGTATGTTGTAGACACATAATCCTACTGTACATCATATGCTTTCTTTATATATATTTTCTTTGTATGATACTGTTGTGATGTCCAGTCACTCATTCAGTGACTTACTTTGAGCAGTAGTATGGGATAGATGCACATTCCTATCTCTAGCATATTCTTCACTTATATATATTATATGTTTATAAATGAGTGTAAAGTAGATGATGATTCCTATCTCTTACACTTGATTAATATTTCTTTATTTACCCAGTTTTAAGCCTTTGTCATTAGTGTCGGGTTGTTATATAATTTCTACCTGGGCATTTAGTGGTATTATTTGATTAGTATTAAAACAGAAGATAAAAAGTGACTGGCTCTTATGATATTTATTTCCTTATTCAAGTCACTCAGTCTACAGTGTGAAAGATTTAAGTTAGTGTAGTTCTTTTAATAATATATACAGGATTCAAACTCAGACTTTCATACAACCCTCAACTCTTCATGCCATCTCATATTGCTGACCTACCATGTTGAAAAGATAAATAATCACCAATATATATATATATCGTGCTAAACCAGCACTCATCAGTTGGTCCAGATTACCATCTCGATACATATATACAATCAGTGCCCAGCTTTATATTAAGATAGCCAATCTTCATACTTTAATGGACAGGCTTTAAACTACTCCAACCCACAATTTTTCAGCCTTCCATTTTATTGAAAATCTGATGATGGAATATTCAAAGCCCATGCTAGTGCCAAGATTGTCATCATACCCATGTTGACATTTAGTCATATAGTTTATTAAATGATTTTTAGCTTATCTTAAAGCTTGTGAAATGAGTAGTAGTTAGAGTTAATGTGTGCAGCTAATCTGTTATCTGTCCAGAAACAATTAAGATGCATATGGTTATTTATTGTCCATGTATAATAAAGCAATGAATATTTAGTCATATGAATTTCCACCTATCTGTCTAGGATAATTAAGTAAAACAATAGATCAATTAAATGGTGTTATTTTAAAATCGATCCTGGGTAAAAATCCAATAGACTAATACTTCCCAAGGATTTCTGTCAATTGTGTTGTTTTGTCATTATGTATATACGTAAATAATCGTAATTTCTTATTATTCTAGTATTTGTCATTTATGGCAATCAATAATGGTCAATAAATAGTAAGAGTCTCTTGCATCTATCTGAGTTTAGCAAGCTATAAATAAAAAAAAAAACAGTTTTGATCATGTGACATCAGGAGGTAGAGCTCATATGAAAATCACCTTGGATGCTTTTTATGTGAGCTGTACATTTTTAACCATTACAATATATAAATAAACGCATTAAAATAAAAAATAATCATAACCACGTTCAAAGACAAAAATATTTTACAATTACAAAATCATATATATGTATTATTTATTTTAATTTTTAGCACTGTAAATTATTTGAAAAATATAGAAATAGATCAGAAGGAATTACTGCTGAAATATTTTAAATTTTTCCACAATTATAATCCAGATCTGAGTACCAGATTAATCATCATAGCATTGTTGTAAATTGTACTAATTATTTTATTTTTACTACCCATAAGATGTGATAGTTGTCATATCTGACCTTGCCTTTAGAAATAGACTATTCCAGATTTCTTGCCTGATTGGCTATCAGTCGGTCACTATCCAATGGGGATAAATCCTTCCTTGGGGTTCATGCCCATAATCCAAGTGTTGTAAGTAAGGTAGGGAATCTGCCATTATATAGTCAGCCTTTTGGAGGCAAGACAGAAAGAGCAATTACTTCTGTCAACCTGAATGACTGAACATGCTTTTCAATAAACTCTTTGCCATCAGCAAAGATATTTTCTCTAGTCACATAATGCCCACACAGTGAGGCAGTCCACATAAGGATTGGAAACTGTTACATCTGCAACCGACTTGATGCAACCTGTCTGGTACAGCCAGAAGAGTCTTACTTGAGCTCATGAGTCAGGCTATTTATATAGATGGAAGTGAGTTCCATTACTCAGCATGACTACCTCAGCATTAACTTGTATAAATCATATTTATATGTTTTATTAATTAACATGTGTGTATATTTTTGTAATTAATAAATTATACATATTAATTGTTGAGTAATTTGTCACCATTTGTGTGTTGGTTTGGAACTGAACGTGTAAGCCAAGCCAAATACAACAATAGTAATAAAATTATTTATGATTGTTTATTATTGCTGAAATTAGTTTTGTTTAACAAAAACAACTACAATAGAAAAAATAGCTTAACATATATCTAATATAAATTACTTTGGAATATGATTTGTTTCCATTTAACAAAAGTAATTACTTCTTTTAAAAGTACAAAAAAAAATCAGTCTTATATCACATGACTCAATTTTTAAGGTTGTAAATAAAAAATAAAGAGCTCTGCTAATTTGCTCCAACAAGCTTTATTGATAAATGCCAGCTAAACAAAACATTTAAAAATCTCTATCTTAAAAACCACACCCTGACCTCACACCAATGGTTTCATGCTATAGCATTCCTCAGACAGGTGCTTAGTTTAGTTGGAATTTATCAATAAAGCTTATTAGAGCAAATTAGCAGAACTCTTTATTTTTTACAAAAAAATCTATTGGTAATTGTAGTGGATATTCAGTTTTAGCCTTAAATACATACATCAGCTACAACTTATGATAACTTTGGTGCAAGTGAGCATTGTGTAATAATACATAATGTAGCAGTCTGTAAAGTAGAATTTTCAACTTTTAAGAGCAAATAAATAAAATCTGTTTGTAGAATTAATATATAGGTTTATATTTAAGTATTTTGACTTATTTTAAATGCAATTGTTTTAAGCATTTCTTTTAGAAATCAATCTTTCAATTAAGAATGAATGTTTACAGTTTATAGTATGTATCAAGCTAGGGGTGGGCAATTGTTTTGGATTGGGGGACACAGAGGTTCCCAAAGTGGCCACATTTGTGGCCACTTTGGTAAGCAAAGATTAGCAGAGGGCTGCACCTTTTTTTCAACCTTTTTTCATGACACAGTAAACACACTGCTTTATTCCCTGCATTACCAAAGAAATATTTGTTTGTCCATTCTTCATTAAACACAGACATTCATAACCAACTTTACATTTTTTCGAAGGATTCATGGTTACACAAAAGTTGGTAATGTATATATTTGCTAATGCAAAAAAATTGAAATTAACCAGATCAACCGGAAAAGCACTGAACATCATATCTACACTGCGCATATGTATTGACATGGACATCCTAGTGGAAAATGCAAGATGAATCTTCAGTTGCACACAGAAAGGAAATCTCACTTCAAGGCACATAAAAACTCTTAGTGGGCCACATGTGGCCCTCAGGCCACTATTTGCCCACCCATGTATTTAGCTTAACTTAAAAAAAAATTGTTTACATTAGCTTTAAGTATAGCTATTCTTTTAAACATAATTATAATTAATTTATAAATAATTCTTCCTACATACTCATTTTCTTTAGAAATGTTACCTTATTTTATGGACCAAACTTCTGTTTTTATATCCATATACTCACTATATTATATATCTTCTTTAAGTTTTGATCAACTTTTGTGATTATTTTTTTAAAATCTGTTCATATATATATATATATATATTACAATAATAATATTACAAATCGATGTCTGTATTTCTTCAAAATAATATACGTAACTCTATAAATAAATATTTGAAAATACAGTAATTAAAAGTCAATAAAAATTATATGTATAACTATAACTTAGAAGCGCTTTCACTACGTTGTAGCTTTGTGAAAGCGCTTCTAAGTTATAGTTATACATATAATTTTTATTGACTTTTAATTACTGTACTTTCAAATATTTATTTATAGAGTTATGTATATATATATATATATAAAACACCAAAACTGTCTAACACTATACTAGCAAAAATAAAAATGTAAAACCATAAAACAATACAATACTAGATTAAATCCAAAATTTTACCAAAATCCTTACACAACCATGGTTTTATCTACTACAAATAGACCTTCTCAAGTGAAAATCAAACTAAAGAAAAACATATATATATACAAACAAACAAACCTTCCCATAATTCATTTCAAACCCCACCTTCCCTTAATATCAAAAGAAGACTTCATAAGATTGATAGCCTCAGAATCAAGGAGTTTTATCATCAAAGTCTCCTTTATTCTCCTTTTTAACTCATTCTTTTCATAAAAAATAACCGAAGCATTGTTAAACAATATTCTATGACCTGTATTCAATCATGAATATATAAAGCTGAGTTAAGATACCTATGTTTAACTCTACTTATATGAACCTTAACCCTTTCATTAAGGCTATATTTACTCTGGCCTACATAAAATTTACCACAACTACATGGAATTTTGTAAACAATACCAGGAATAGATCTACTATCAATAGACTGCTTTGAACCATTAAATAATAAATTCAAATCAGAACCTTTTCTCCATGCCACCTTCATTCCACCTAACAAATGACTATTCCTATAAACCAAATTATATATTGATGCTTTATATGGTAAAGACATATAATCATCAGCCTTACCAACAAAATTCTTATCATCCAAATCACGACTATAAACATTATTTTTTTTGATATTAAGGGAAGGTGGGGTTTGAAATGAATTATGGGAAGGTTTGTTTGTTTGTATATATATATATATGTTTTCCTTTAGTTTGATTTTCACTTGAGAAGGTCTATTTATAGTAGATGAAACCATGGTTGTGTAAGGATTTTGGTAAAATTTTGGATTTAATCTAGTATTGTATTGTTTTATGGTTTTGCATTTATATATATATCCAGTAATCTTCACACTCTAACTGAGCAAAGGAATAGATATTGAAAATGTATATTGGAATTAACAGACCAATTTTGAAAATTTATTTTTATTTTTGATACTTTTTCTGTCATTTTTTATATATAGAAATGACTATATCTGTACTACATTTTGTTTATTTACATTGACTCTTCAAGATTTCAAAAACTAAATACTTTATTATTCTATATAAACTTTTTCAGTACATATGTTGAATTTAGTCTCTTAATATTTTTAATATTACTTTCTTTTATCTTTTTTGTAATTCAATTACAAATAATTTCCTTCTTTTCTGAGCTAATATAAACGACTGCTATTGAAAACATACACAGGAAAGGTAGTTTTTAAAAAATATTCAGTTTTATTACTGCCTAGAATGCTTTTAATATAACATCTTCATCATATTCATGTTATAATGAAAGCATACTGGGCAATAATAAAGCTGATATTTTTTAAAAAGTTACCTTTTCTATGTATTTTATCACTTTTATAACTTTATAGTTCTCTTATGATTTTTCTGTTTTGCAATATAAACTGTTTTATAAATAGCTAAACATAGTGCATAAAACAATGTATAAAAGTACAATAATCATATATATTTATTTTATTACATGCATGTACCACACACACACACGCGCGCGCACACACACACATACATATATATATATATTGAGGGGAGAGAGATGCTAGGATTTAATTAAAGATAATGAACTATATTATTAAAACCTTTTTTCGCAACCGCTATATCTAGTAGTGATATATAAACAATATCAAAGCTTACAGATTGAAACTTAAGTATATATGGATGTTTGTAAATTTATGTAAAATATGCTTTATATTTGTTACTATTGAATTTGTTATTTTTAAAATATAAATAGACTATTCATTACAATAAATAAGTAATTATATTAATTAATTAAACTATGAACAAAAAATAAACAAGAGATAATCCAACCAGAGCTGGGCTTAATTAAAAAATTAAGCTGAAAGCAAAAGTGATTTACAAACTTTACTGTGGATTATAATAGCTGTTTTCCAAAAAAAAAAAAAAAAAAAACATTAAATAATAAAATCGGAGGATTATCAACAAAATATAAGCTAAAAAAATCTGGGTTTAGATAATATATAAATAAGAAAAAACTCGGGCAGAAACACACAGGTTCAAAGGGAAATAAAGCAACTACTTAAATTATGTACTGAATATGAGACAGAGAGAAGACCAATTAGAAGCTTAATCTAGCCATGAAATAAAAATTTATTATAAATTATTCAGAAATGTGATAACACAATAATGAAAATATACTTATTAATGTGGGTGAACTAATGAATGAATGGCTAATGTAGTTACTTTGATAAAATAACTGTTTGAATTTTTTCTCTGAAGTCTCTAAATTTTTATGAGGCCATAAATAATGATGTTTCCTGATATTTATCTATCTTGATCCTAAGTAATGTGTATTAAATGTTGTACATATTAATGTTATTCCTCAGTATAAAATTTATCAGTTAAAAGAAAGCTATGTTGCTATAGCCATTCACATTAAAAGTATTTAAATAATACTTTAATTTGCAAAGTGCAGATAGTTGAAAATTGAAATAAATTGAGATACTGCAAAAGCTCTAGTGCTCATTACAATACTTATCTGACAGTCAATCAGATGTCATGGATAGCTGTCTAAAATAACACCCAAACCTAAACACGCAACAAAAATTTTACAAGAAAAGGGTGGCCACTCTTTTCTTTCTATATATCTAAGCCAGTCATAAGTATTTACATTCAAAAACTGGAAGCTTTAAATATCTTCACAATTAACTCACTGAGTCTAAATCATAAACATACAACACAAAATCCTATGATTTACTACAGCTTTTGAATCTAAATACTTACGACTGGCTTAGATATATAGAAAGAAAAGTACAGAAAAGGGTGGCCACCCTTTTCTCATAAAATCTTTGTTGTGTGTTTAGGTTTGGATATTATTTTAGACATCTATCCATGACATCTGATTGGCTGTCAGATAAATATTGTAACAAGTGCTAGAGATTTTGCAGTATCTCAATTTATTAAAAGTATTTATAAAATTATGTGAATATCATTTTTTTTTCTATAAATTAAAATCTATTTTTAAAAAGTAAACTTAAAACTCTCTCTAACTTTTGTTTGGTCAAAATAATGAAACTAAATTGAAGATAACAGACAATATTTAATTTTTTATTAATGTGGCTTTCAATTTGACTAATATTTTTGACAAAATAAAACTATTTTAACCATTCAGAAGATAAACATTTTCTTTTATTTGTCCTAATTCAGAAGATAAACATCTTTTATTTATCCTAATGAAAATTTTTGTAAGTGTTCAACATTTGATTTACTATTTAAACCTTTATGCTATTTTAGAATTCAAGAAATTGGGTTCGATTAATTAAAAATATAAGTTTACAAATGAAAAATATTTTTAAAAACCATAACTGCCTTTTAAAAATAAAGGAAAAAAATGTAAGGAAAAATATGTAATGAGAACAATTACTTTTCCTTGTGTTGAATATCTATTTTAATGCCATTAAAAAAAAGAAATTAACAAAATCTTTGGTGACTGAAATTATTTGTCAAACATGAACACATTTGTTGTTATCTTAAAGTGATAAAATTCTGTTCTAAAATTTAAAATTGTATTCTTCTCATGTTTATTTTATGTAGTACAATATTTGTTTTATTCTCTTTTTTTTTTTGGTTGTAATAATAACAATTGATTCTTAAGTTTAAAAGTGATTCTCTAAATTAAATATTTGCTTTTTTAAATATATAATACAAGACTAAATAATTTTATTCATTAATTTGTTGAATGCCCGCATTGTACACTATTTGCACATCTTATAATTATTTACTAAGATATTGTTGTTTATTTATAGATTATATTATTAAATTTATATTGCGTGATTAAAAAGCATTGATTTTTCTTTTTTACTCTGGTTTAATCTTTGATGTTTAGCAGATCACAGAGAGTTTTGTGTTTTTCATAAATTGGAATTTTGGGACTATTATAAAAATATAGATGAATATTCCTGGTTGCTTGCTGATATGTGATACCAATCAACTATTATACCAGTCAGCTGTAGAATGTTCAAATATTTATATAAGTAAAGTTACTAATAATATTGTTAAAATATGCATTTATTAATCAACACCATGCTATTTGGAGATTTATATGGATATTATTCTTCCATGACATGTGATGGCCCATTGTGAAGCCAAATTGTAAAAGAATTGTTTTCTAAACAAATTATCTGTTGCAGAATATATATATATTCTATTCCTTATGTCGATATTTTCAAGCAACTTAGAAAATTCGACAAATGCCTATTAAAATAATATTAATCAATTTATAAATAGCTTTAAAATGTAATATGATTGTTTAAAATATCTATGCTTACTTTCCGAAGTTTTTCGGATAAATTTGTATATAAGATGAAGTAAAGAGAGAAGACAATCTGTTCTTTTCTTTATAAAGTTTTATGTCGTGCATTGAATTGAGAGTATTTTATTTACTTAACAAAGCAGTAGTTTGAGTATTAATCTCAATATTAATAATTGAAAATATCTGATATATATATATATATATATATATATATATATATATATATATATATATATATATATATATATATATATCATCATCATTATCAACCATTATCAATCCACTGCAGGATGAAGGTCTCTCCAAGTTTAATCCATCTTCTCCGATCTTTAGCTTCTCTTCTCCACATCACCCCTGCACACTTTCTTATTTCATCCATCCATCTCACATGTGGTCTCTTTCTGGGTCTTTTACAATCTCTTGGAATCCAGTTTAAAATTTCAATTGTCCATCTATTATCATCTCTTCTAACAATATGTCCAGCCCAACTCCACTTCAATCTTTTAATTGTTTCAATGAGGTCAGTAACACCTGTTTGTTCTCTTACCCATACATTGCATTTATGATCTCTTCTTGTTACTCCCAACATACTGAATTGCTCTTCTATTAAGTGTCCAAGTCTCAGATCCATAAGTAAGAACTGGTAAAACAGATTTGTTAAAAACCTTCCTTTTCAAACACATAGGCATATTTCCTTTTAGTATCAAGTTATTTCTACCAAAAGCACTCCAACCAAGTTTAATTCTATGATTAATTTCCTCCATTATGTTTCCATCTGTATTAATAATCTGACCAAGGTATTTGTAACTATTAACTTCTTCTAATTCATCATAATCAATCTTTATTTTCATATTTTGAGCAAATCGATTCAACATTACTTTAGTCTTTTTAACATTTATCTTTAGTCCTACTTTCCTACTTTCATCTGATAATTCCTGCAACATTTCCTGCAGATCTGAAGCAATATTTGCAAAAACAACTACATCATCTGCGAAATCTAAATGACTTAAATAATCACCATTTACTTTCACTCCTTTAGTTCCCCATTTTAATCCACAAAATACTTCATGCAGCACTGCTGTAAAAAGGTTTGGACATATGGAGTCACCTTGTCTTACACCTTTCTCAATGTTGACTTTCCCAGTGTCATTATGTAATCTAATTGTTGCTGTTGCATTTTTATAAATATTCTTTAAAATATGACAATATCCTGGATCTATACCTTGATGATCTAATGCTTTAATCACTGAAGAAATGTTTATAGAATCAAATGCCTTTTCATAATCTACAAATCCTAAGCATAATGGCAACTCATATTCATTTGTCCTTTCTATAACTTCTCTCAATACCTGGATATGATCTACTGTACTAAAACCACTTTTAAATCTGGCTTGTTCTCTTGGTTGGTGGAAATCCAATGTTCTCTGTAGACGAGTAGTAATTATCTTGGTAAAAATTTTATATAAAACTGATAAAAGGCTGATAGGTCTGTAATTTCTAATATCTTCTTTATCACCTTTTTTAAATATTAATATTATTACTGCATTTTTCCAATCATCCGGTACATCCTTATCATTTAGACATTTGGTATATAACTTTGCTAAAAAATTTTCTATTTCTTCACCTGCTTCTTTTAATATATCAATTATAATTCCATCATTACCTGGAGCCTTTCCTTTCTTCATACATTTAATTGCATGTCTCACTTCTTCATTTAAAATTCTGGGCAATTCGGAAGATGTAATAGATATAGGAGGTACTTGTTCTTTATTACTATATAATTCTTGATAAAAATCTTCTGCCAATTTCATGATGTCATCTCTCCTTTTAGTAATAATTCCATCTTTTTTTTCTTATTGCAGATATAAATTTCCTACCAATACCAAAATGTTGTTTAACATTCTTAAGACTTTTATTTTCTTCTACAGCTTTCCTTGCTAGTTCACAGTTATACTTTCTTATATCATTTTCAACTCTTTTCCGCACCATTTTACAAAATTCGAGATATTCAATTCTTTTTAATGCATCATTTTTATATATCTTCATATTCCTTCTTTTTTTCATAAATTCTCTAGTCTCAGTAGAAATTTTATTGGTCAATTGCTGTTTCTTTCTACCAGCTATCTTTGTTGCAGTTTTCAAAAGTGTATCAGTTATTTTCATATTAATTTCATTCAAATCTGAATCATGTTCAAAATCTACTAATACTTGAAACCGATTTGTAAGTTCTAATTTAAATTCATTAGAATGTTTCTGAAGATTAGGAATATCAACTGTAAATAGTGTTTTTCTTAATAATTTTTGTCTCTCTAGTTTTACATTAACACGTATCTTACACCTTACTAATCGATGATCACTTCCTGTGTTAAATTTATTAAGAACATTACAATCTTGAAATATGTATGTCCTGTTAGTCAAAATATAATCCAATTCTGCTGTACCTTCATTTGGATGCTTCCATGTCCATTTCCTTTTACCATTTTTCTCAAAAAAAGAATTCATAATATAAAGTTTTTCTTTTATTGCAAACTCCACAAGTCTATGTCCTCTCTCATTTCTGTTACCATAACCAAAGTTACCCACAGCACTTTCATCTTTCATTTGTTTACCAATTCTAGCATTAAAGTCTCCCATAACAATTTTAAAATGGTGTTTACTCTGATCAAAAGCCTTTTGTACATCCATATAAAAATCTTCTACTACATCATCACTATGAGAACTTGTTGGGGCATAAACCTGAATTATCTGCATTTGGTATCTGCTATTAAGTTGTATAACTAATCTTCCCACTCTGTCCGATACACCATCAATCTCCACAATATTGTTCTTCCACTTTTTATTTATAATGAATCCTACTCCACTTGTATTTCCAATATTCGTGCCTTTATAATAGAATATATGTCCACTTTTTAAATCAATTGTCTCTTCACCTTTTCTTATAATTTCACAAAGTCCAATAATGTCCCATTTAATATAAGAGAGTTTTTCTTCTAATTCTTGCAATCTTCCTTCACTTGAAAGTGATCTGCAGTTGTAAGTACCTAAATAAAAAGTCATCATCAAATGGCAGCCTGGGTCCGCAATCAGGGGATTCTTAGCACCCTCCGCCTTCGGCCACCAACCGCTGCCTTGGTTGGTGACTTTACAGCCTCCTGGGAATAAGGGCCATGCTTTATTTTTGTCTGTCATAATTGTATATATGTATTGGGAAAATATTTATCATTTACACAAACATTCATTCTGCCTTATCAGGCACTTAGAAGAAAGACCATGGTGTTTCTTGATCTTAAACTCAGAGGTAAAAAGCCAATAAACTCACCATGCTGGCTAATGCGTGTTGGTGTGCAGCCCATCCATGTTCATATACTATATGAATAATCACATAGTAATAACAGCTGCAATGACAAGAACGTATGGAGTGGACATTAGGAATTTGCCCTGCTCGGTTCCTTTAAGGCCTCCTAGAGGAATCAAAGGGTCTCCTTTCAGTTAATAGCAAAACTCCTTTCTGCAGCCTATATATATATATATATAATATTGTAACACCTTCAGTGATTATAATTGACTGTATAAATAAGAAAATGTTCAAACTTTTGTAATTTTACCTGCTTTAGAGTTAATTCTAATGGAAAATTAACAGAATTTATTTCTATCACTTTGCAAGAAAACTTACCACTAATGTAGCTAGTTAAAGACATACCTGGTATTCACCTGAAGCTTTAATGACTAACTCAACAAATATCACTTACCTTTTACCTTGTTAATCAGTGTTGCCAAAGGTAATTACAGAAATCATCAAAAGCTTCTTCTCTCTATTTAAGCACTCTTAAACTTTGTAGATTACAATAACAAAAACTGGTTATTAAGGTTATATGTCTAATTATATATATATATGTGTGTGTGTGTGTGTGTGTGTATCAAACATTTATATTTTTATAAGGTAGTTTAAAAACAAATAAAATTAAATATGTACACACAAAAAATATTTTATGTTATGATCAACCATATGATTTTCTTCACATTTTGAGTCCATATCTAAAAGTAAGAATTTAGGAAAGTAAAACTTCTACAGACAACCACAGTACAGATTGAAAAATATATATTTGTTTTATTCATGTTTATTCATTTTCATTCATTGTACTATAGTTATAATTATTTTACATAGTATATGAAAATGTAAATATAAACTAGTATAGTGCTTAAAAGTATAAATATACACTTATATACTACTATCAATAACAGGGGATAAATTGATGCACTAAACTATCTATAGTCAGAATTATTATGCAAACAAAGGAATAAATTATTTTCTGTTATGATCTCAGTTCTTACAAAGATTGCAAAACTATTGTTTTACATTAATAGGGATAAATGTTTAGTTGCATTCAGATGTAAACAATGCTACTTTGCTACAGCTAATAATTTAACTTCATAAAGTAAAGTTAATTATCACTCATATTAATATCCTTATAAATACCTAAATAAAATACATCTCTAACAATATGTTACACTGAAATGATGAATTTTTCAAAAGTTGGCTAAATTAATGCAGCATCATCTACTGTCATTAATATGCAAATGAAAAAGTAACACATTGGCATTCAAGTTCTTACAAGAGTAGCAAAGAATATTTTTATATATTGGTCCATTTGAACATTCACCTTTTTAATACCTGTTAGCAGATCCTTGTAAGAACTATAATCAGGACAAAATGAATTCATGTTTTGCTCACAATCATAGTATTTCTAACAATAAATAACAATGTACTAAAAGTCAGTGCTTAATAGTCTTATCACTGCTGTAATTAATGTATCGTTAAATTTTTCTTAAAGTCACATTAAGTTCAATGGGTCAGAGAAATTGCTATTGTTGTTTTACCATAAATCATGCATTGCCAGTCACCTATTGAACTATTTCACTATTTTTTAAAAAAAAAGTAACATTACTTACTTTCAAATGTTGGATTTTTTAATTTTAATGACATCACCTGTAAATGAGTAGGCAGCAAAATCAATTTATTTTAGCTCTATGTATTTAAGATAACTTTGAGAAAACTTTTGGAATAACTAAAATGTTGATTTTTTAATAAAGTTTATTACAATTTAGGATTAGTTTTAAGTAGTAATTGTGTAGTACTTATTAAAAATCCAAATGTATACATGGTTCCCCTTTTATTTCTACACACACACACACACATATTATTTTTGAAAATAGATGATAATAGTTTCTAGCATTACATTAACAAAGAAAGCAATAGCTTTTGATCATCATACCTTATGAAAGTGATCACTATTAGACCCTGCGTTAATTCTTTTGACATATATTCTATAAAGTATAAAGCAATTTTAATATATTCAAAAATAAATTATCATAAATTAACATTTATTTGTTTCCATTTCAATCAAAAAATATTTCGTTCATTTTCTGAAGTCACTCTGTTCTTACTGACTATTTGATAAAAAAAAAAAAAATTCTTTATTATCATTATGAACTTATTTTTTCATTATTTGCAAAGTTCATATATAATTGTTTAGATTTTATTTCATTTGTAAATATATATTTCTGCCCAAGTCCAATTTATTGAATTTTGGATATAAAATAATGATTTAATATATTAAAATCAAATGTTATAAAATTATAAAAACGTCACCAAGGAGAACAATCAATAGACATGTCACAGTGCAGGAGAGTTAATATTGTATTAATTGATATTTACAAAAATGATATTCGATCGTCAATTCACAAGTTGTAAAATGAGTAATAATTAAACGTACACTGTGAATTTAAATTGTTAATTATATTAAAACCAAATGTGCCCAGCCTATAAAAGCTGTGGGTTTTTTTAATTAGTTGTTTTAACAAATTTATGTTTGTTTGTTTTTTTATCAAATTTACACCAATAATTTTCCAAAATCTATATAAATATCATTATATATATATATATATATATAACACTTAATTTTAGTAATTGTTTTGTAACCTAATTATTACTCTGTAAATTTGACATATAAACAAATTTGAGAAATTCACAATTGAAAAATTGAAAAAAAAATATTTGGAACAACTTTACCTTTAGAGATGTTGCCGGCAAAATATTAATAAAAGCTAAATTAAAATTAAAATTTTTAAATATAGCTGTTATATTTGATATGTGATTTGATAGTGTTACAGATGTTTGTGTCATAAAACAAATATGGTTATTAATAGCAAAATTACTTCCTTTATATAAAATGCTTGTGATATAAATTACAGTTTAATTAGATATAGTTATTTATTTATAAAAACACATTTAAAGTTGTTTTTATTTTTATTTTTAAATTGCGAATTTGATAGCATTACTTATGAACAAATGTAATAGTTTTTTCATTGGTTTGACACATGACAACCTCACAAACATACATTCTCATCACATGACAATCTTTTAAACAAACATACATTCACCAATCAGACAGAAGAGAAAATAAGGATTTTACATATATATATATAGATAGATAGGTTTTGTTTACAACTGACTCCTATTGGACAATCACTTCTATCACTTTCAGATATCAAGTGATTCATTTTTTGTTTGTAAAATAATACCTATCATAAAAGACAGTGCATTGATTTAGGCAGGACATTGAAAATTTATCATTCCAGTGATAATATATACATATGAATCTTTAGTTTTTGAATTGGGAGAAGATGTAGTGCAAGCCGTAGCAATACAGCATTGTTCCATAGCTGATAAACAATTTGATTACTATTATTTACTGTTTGTCTAACTATTAAAGCTTTTTTAATATGTAATAAATCGATCTCTGATATTGAATGAAATTGTAAATAATTCAGTCAAATACATTCTATTTATTTTTGCAATTGACTCCCAATTAAAGTCACACAAGTTCCAATTCCTATTCATTTACTTGAAAGCTTAACATTTTTAAATAAAGTGGACCTTAATCTTATAGTACTTTTCCTAATGATAGTCTATGATTGATTGCTTCAGCCTAGAATTGCAATAAAATAAATTGCATTACATTTATGTATTTTTTTTAAAAAAAGACATAACTAACTTGCTGTGCATTGATATCAAAAGTTAATGATCTAGAAATTTAGTGGAAAGCTCATGTATTGCATATGGTATGGTATTATGAATGCAAATTAATAATATATCTTATATATCTAACATAGAATTTAAAAAAGACTTGATATCCTTTATTGATTACATTATGAAATAGTTCACATGACTAAAATGATTTATGAAAGACAGCCATTAAATTCGGCCCTCTAGTGACCAAAATATTATTTATATCTGTTAAGATATATTGCTTTTAAAATGAGAAAGCTTTTTGCT
This sequence comes from Epiperipatus broadwayi, assembly GCA_028023455.1. Classification (NCBI taxonomy): domain Eukaryota; kingdom Metazoa; phylum Onychophora; class Udeonychophora; order Euonychophora; family Peripatidae; genus Epiperipatus; species Epiperipatus broadwayi. The sequence goes on along the minus strand of JAQFVV010006394.1, from coordinate 1,159,011 downwards.
TTAGTTTATGAAATGGTCTGCTTACACACTTAGTGGAGTGATAAAGTGGTGGATATATGAAACCATTGTCTTTATCAAATCATCAAGTCCTCAAATATCTCCTAATCTACCAAACACTTAATCATATAATTATTTTCAAAAATATGTTGTGTGTGTGTTTACATGTGTGTATTTAGGTGAATATGGTTTACATTTGTATAAGATCTACGATCAAATAATACCCCTGTACTCTAACTTTTGTTTTGGCAAATCACCTCTCCTTATGTCCAAAGTTGTTTCCTCTGAAGACACATAAAAATATTTGATTCTGCAATTTTTAAATGTAATTCTACAGATTATTGCCCACCAATAAATTAACCATATGATTGTTTTTATAATAGCTTTGTATATGTTGTGCTTATGAATATGTGTACGAGGTTTATGACTAAAAAATAACACTATAGTTCTTATTTGCCAAATCAACTTTGATAACTTCAAAATTGTTTTTTCTGAATAGATACATGGTAACATTCAATTCTATCATTGTTAAACATAATCCTGCTGATTATTTTTCTAATATCATTGATATGCTTATCCATCTTGCTTTTTTGTTTGTGGACTATCCAAAAGTGATGATGATTAATGCAATTTTTACTGTAAGTCTTTGCTGATAACCCAATGCATTCTTCCTCATTATTTTCTTGCTGAAATAAGAAACTTAATAATATCAAAATCACTTTGTTGTCTGGTATTTATTAATTGTTAGCAGTTGCATTAAATGAAGTAATCAAAATGTTACTTATTACAATATGAGTCATTCAATATTATATATATATATATATATATATAATATTGAATGAATGACATATATTCAAAGGTAAGAGAATATATATATATATATATATATATATTCTCTTACCTTTGAATATGATTTACAAACTCTGATTTTATGTATGACAGATGTTGAACATATCTACTTATGCACACAAATTAGAAAGAATTGTGTGGGTTGATGAATTGACAAATGGATAAATAGATATTGATATCATTAAACAAAGAGAGATACAAAAAATAAAATAAAATAATGATACTGAATTGAATTCAAAAGTAAATTGTAAAATGTATGATGAAATAGATGAAGAAAAAATAGAGATTGAGCTAAAAACTATTGACTTTATTATGATGATGTTCACTCACATGAGAAACATTATAATTTTTTAAATGTTTTTTTTTCACCTTATCTCAATTTTATCCAACTACCCAACAACACCAAAGTCAGACTAACTTCTATCACTACGGAGATATTTTGAAACATCAACTTCACTTTTTTAAGTGTTCATTAGAGCATTACCCCAAAATTCAATACATCAACTTCACTTTTTTAAGTGTTCGTTAGAGCGTTACCCCAAAATTCAATACATCAACTTCACTTTTTTAAGTGTTCGTTAGAGTGTTACCCCAAAATTCAATACATCAACTTCACTTTTTTAAGTGTTCGTTAGAGCGTTACCCCAAAATTCAATACATCAACTTCACTTTTTTAAGTGTTCGTTAGAGCGTTACCCCAAAATTCAATACATCAACTTCACTTTTTTAAGTGTTCGTTAGAGTGTTACCCCAAAATTCAATACATCAACTTCACTTTTTTAAGTGTTCGTTAGAGCGTTACCCCAAAATTCAATACATCAACTTCACTTTTTTAAGTGTTCGTTAGAGCGTTACCCCAAAATTCAATACATCAACTTCACTTTTTTAAGTGTTTTTAGAGCGTTACCCCAAAATTCAATACATTAACTTCACTTTTTTAAGTGTTCATTAGAGCATCACCCCAAAATTCAGTACTTAAGAATCTAAGGATTCAGGTTTAAATCCCATGCTAGTGTTATCACTGGTCAGCCCAGAAACACCTGAAAAAGAGGGGAGAACAATATCTCTCAAAATGCTGTGCATATACTAACCTGTTTGATGTACTAAACCAACAGATAAATGTATTTGGAATATTTAAATAAAAGTTAAAATTTTCTAAAGACATTCAATACTCATATTAAATGATGGAAATAGTCCAATATAAAAATACAACTAGAACATCATCATCACAAACCTTCAAAAAAACAATATATAGCATATGTTATAATTTATCTTCATATTTACATTTTGATTTTGAGATATACTTAAATTTAATTTCATGTACATATTTTAGATATATGTTAAACTTTTTTCCCATTACACATTCGTGAAACATATGACCAAAGACATGTGAAAAAAGTAAAATATCTCAAAATGTGTATTTGTGCTGAATGAGTATTTATTATTTGGCTCTGGTCACAATCTCTTACACATATTTTCATCACATATTTAATATTATATAGATAGCAAATAGTTTGATTACAAGCATCAAACTTTTTGCACATATAACTTTGACTCAAATCACTTTATATAAATATATTAATGCTTATTACTAATTTATTAGCTTATTATATATATATATATGTTATATATAGAACTCAACAAGCTTCCTCAGTGAGATGCCAGGATATTCAAGAAAATGCTTGAATATCCTAGCACCTCACTGAAGAAGGCAGTAGCAGAAACCGGCCTGGGGTTGGGGATATTCTGCAAAGCTTGTTAAGAGCTTATGTGTGAGCTCTATATATTAACATTTGTAATACAAGCTTGTTTAATTAGGTCATGTGATACATGACTTGATTTCTTTGTAATATATATATAATGTGTATGTGATATATAATAATGTGTATGTGTTAAAATGAAGATTTTTCACAGGCTATAGATATATTGTTTAGGCATATAAATGTAAAATTAAAAACAATACCACTGTACCAATATTTCAGTTGGACTACCTTTGCATAATGAATGGTTTTTTTTAAATACCCTTGTAAAGATTCTGCTAGTGATAACAAATCAAGTGAGTTAGAGATTCATCCAATAAAAAATAAAATAGAAATTCTTAAAATATCAATGTGGGTGAAGGCAATTGATAAAGTTGATATAAATTTAACAGATATTATGATTAGTGGAATTTAAAATTGATTATATATATATATATATATAATTGAAATAATATTTTTAACAGTTTACAAAGAATTACAAACAATCCTTAAATCTGCAGAAGTACTTTCAGTTACTTTCTAACCTGTCTCAACTGCCATTAAATTCAAAAACCAAAAGCGGAAGCAAACATCATTAATTCAAATTCCACGAATCTCATATTTTAATGTTAGAAGCTTGTCGATTTATTAAATGCATTTTATTCCTGTTTATAAAAATTGCCTCTTTAATTTTTCTTTTACTATGGTTTCTCTCTTCATGAAGAATTTTCACATTTTCAAAATTAAATTTAAATTTATATTTACATGTTTTTTCATGATCAAAGAAAACTGAAGGAGATATTAAATCACCATTATTTTTATTTTTTACACGCTTATATAACAATTCATGTTTGAAAGAGGATAAAGGTTTGCATATGTGCTTGTTGACGAAATGCCAATATATTAATAAAATTAAAATGCAAATGGACAAACTTGATTTCTTTTTGATTGAAGATTATAATATGGATGGTCAAAGAATAAAGTTTATTAACAATACTTTAAAAAGTGCCAAAAATAAAAAGTTTTAAATAATAATGTATACTATATGATATATCCTTCTTGTGCTATATGTCCTCGTATTTTTGCAAATATAAAATTACATAAAGAAGGTAATCCTTTGCGAGTTATGATAGATTTTGGTGGTTTCTTCATATATCAGACTTCTAAATATATTGGTAAACTTTTACAAGGTTTTTTAGGATTTGGGGAAAATACTATTGCTTCATCATTTGACTTTGTAAATAGTATTAAAAATTTAATGATTGATGAAAATGATGTTATTGCTTCATTGGATGTTATAGAAATGTATGGATCTATTGATAGAATGAATTCCATAAAAATAATTGAACATGCATTAAAAAGTAAAAATATTTGTAAATATATGATAAAATTTATCATTGGTTCTTTAAAATTTTTTAATGATAACATTGTTGCATCTTTTGAAGGTCATTATTATAAAATGACTAAAGGTTGGCCTATGGGTTTGCCTGGAGTTGCACAAGTTTGCAATTTCATTTTATCTACATATGAGTGTAGTATTTTAAATATGTGTATTTTTGGAGATATTAAAATTTACAAAAGATATGTGGATGATGTTTTTGTTTGTTGAAATACTAATAGTATAAATTTGCTTATAGAGGAATTAAATAAGTTGAATGGCTTGAAATGGACTATTGAAAAAGAACAGGACAATAAGATTAACTATTTAGATTTAATGATCACAAGAGATAACAGTATATTAAAAATATAAACTAATAATTAATCCACTGCAAAAAAGAGGATATATAAATTGTAAATCTAAAGTACCAATGATGCATAAGATGGCAAGTTTTAAATCTTTTTTGTTTTGGAATGAAAAATTATATCGTTACCAAAGTGATAAACTGAAAAATATTGAGATATTTGCCAAGGAATTGCTTGATGTTGGTTATAAAATGGAACAAAAAAATAATACTTTATGTCAATTTAAAAAAAAATTATTATAATTTAAAAGAAATGAAGATTAATAGTAAAAAATGGATTTTTATTTCATTTATTTCAAATCCACAAGTAAAATTTTTTAAGGATTTATATAGGAATGTGTTTAATGTTTCCTTCTACGTTCCAAACAATATTAATAAATTAGTCAATAATTCTAAGAATGTCATACCTGTCAAGCAAAAAAGTAATGTCATATATCAAATTTTTTGTGATTGTATGCTATCATATATAGGTGAATCTAGGTGCAGTATTGAAAAAAGATTGAAGGAACATGAATTGTTATATAAGCGTGTAAAAAATAAAAATAATGGTGATTTAATATCTCCTTCAGTTTTTTTCGATCATGAAAAAACATGTAAATATCAATTTAAATTTAATTTTGAAAATGTGAAAATTCTTCATGAAGAGAGAAACCATTGTAAAAGAAAAATTAAAGAGGCAATTTGTATAAACAGGAATAAAATGCATTTAATAAATCGACAAGCTGCTAACATTAAAATACGAGATTCGTGGAATTTGAATTGATGACGTTTGCTTCCGCTTTTGGTTTTTGAATTTAATGGCAGTTGAGGCAGGTTAGAAAGTAACTGAAAGTACTTCTTTGGATTTAAGGATTGTTTGTAATTGTTTGTAAATCGTTAAAAATATTATATCAATTATAATTACAATATTGTTTTTAATTAACAAATATTTTATTTATTTTTTATATATATATATATATATATATATATATATATATTGTAACCTAGTGTTATTGACACTTGGTTTACTTGGCATTATTTCTGCAGGAAAACAATGCTATTCTTTACCGAAATAAAAAGATAAAATAACAATAGTAATAATTGATTAATAAAGTATGCTATTCATTCACTTTGACATGTTTTGGGTGAATAACTAATAGATTTAATAACTCCATGTCATTTTTAAAGAGAGAACATGAATAATTTAATTGAGATATTAATAATTAGAGCAAATTAATATGGTATAAAAGCTAAACAGTAATTGATTTTGGATGGGTAGAGGGGGGAGTGGATGAGTGTCTTATCATAAAGCACAATAACTTCTGGTAATTTCTTTTTGTAAAAAAAAAAAAAAAAAAAAAAAAAAATGTTTAAAGAATTATACATCACTGATTGTTAATTTAATGTATTTATTATTATTTTTTTTATATTGTCAAATTACTTTGTAATCCAGGTAAATAATACTGAAAACTATATGATTGTAATAAGTTTTTCCTTTCTTTTGTTTATGTTATAATCAAATGATTATTTTTCTGGAAGAGGTCGCTAAAGTAAAAAAAAAACAACAACAAAACGAAACAACCAATTTCATAATCAAGATCATTTTTTTTGAAAAAAAAGATAGTCTGCTTTTAGTTTTCAAGGAAGGAACAGTGCTGAAATTTGGTAACTCAATTTTTTCATTTTATTTTGCAGAAATAAATGTAATCAAAGTAAAATTTTAATAATATAATGTGTGGCTAAATTTTTTTGATAAGATATCCTGATTTTCTTTGCCATCTACCTATTTAAAGACCTTTTATACTTAAAAGTTTATTGTCTCGCGCTAAAGTTCAAAAATGACAGATGTAACTAAAAGAGTCACGAAAAATTATATTATATCTAAATTAAGGAAAAGAAGCGATTTCCAAGAAAAGATTAATTATTTATTAACTTTATGTCATTTATTGATATTTTCTTGGTATAGAAAGAAAAAAATAATAATAATTGAAAGAAATATTTTGAAACCAAGGAAAATCAACTAGAAACATTTTTGCGCTCTTTCTCAATATTGTCTGCCTTTACAAGTAATGTAGTTACATACGTTAAAATATGTTTTATTCACCAAGAATTGTCTGGAAATAATAATAATGATAAATAAGATTAAATTATGCACCTGTATATTTTTTTTTAAAAAAAAAAAAATATAAACTTTCTCAGAGTAAATATAGGAAAAGTTATATAGGGGCATTCTTACGGAGAAGTTACCGTTAAAAAAAATTTATAATTCCTAAAGTATGAACAAAACCAAATATCTTAGTGACTTAATGATAAAAATAAATGATATATTATATTATACATCAGTTGGAATTATTAAAACTTCCTGTACATGTAAATTGACTGCAGTTATTATCATAATAATCTCTCAGAAAATTGTGCATTTTCATCCATAAGTAAGCTAGCTAATAAGTATACGTATCGTCAAAAAAAATATATATTGTGTATGTTTATCGTCTATAGTCAAATATTCGTCTCTGTTAGAAGTCTATTTTTTTTTTCTTGGATCCCAAAATTGTAGTAGTTTAATTCAAGTAAGAATTAATCTTCAATTCTGTTATATTTTTCTTTACCTAATTTATTAAATGCACAAAATAAGAGAAAACTTTTATTTAAAGGAAATAATACCATGTGTTTATTGTTTTTAAACTAGCTTCATGAAATACGACTGGATAAAGCTCTTCACCTGGACCAATTGCTCAACAGAAAAACATTTTCTAATGAGAGAGTATGCACTTGTTAATTAATGATTGTTTAAAACTAAGTTATAAATGATATGTATTTTTTTGTTATATCACATAGGTTAAAGTCTGTATGGTCAAGTGATATTTAATAGCCTTGTAATGACAAAGGTATGTTTTAATATAATTATTATAGGTTAAGTTGATATTTAACACGAAAGAAAAAAATCTATAAAATATGTTTTAATTATTACATACAATTGTAGGTAGAAATTTTGTATGTTAGATACATAAAAGAAAAATATTTAGATATTTAAGGGGTAAAATAAATATTGAAAATTATCAGAAGTAACTAAAAAAAAAAAAAAAAATGCTATAACAAAATATTTCTTGTTAAAGTTTTGAAACGAATTTATACTGTATTAATTGAGGAATTTATTCCTAATTATTCTTAAATAACACATCCACTTTATTTAGTTTAAGATAGTATGCTACCAACTATTTTTGAATGTTCCTTTATTAAAATTAAAATTATTATACTTTTATTCTATGATGTCCATTGATTTCAGATGTTGATCAAAGTATACCCGGTAACATAAGTTTATTATAATCAGTGTATTTACTTATCCTGCCCAGATATAGCATTGGTATATGCTTAATATTCGCATAGGTAATAATTATAATGTATTTATTTTGTGGGATGAAAAATGATCTCCCCAAAAGCTTTGTTTTCCATGAGAGGAAGATTTTAAATATAATGTTCGGGTATGTTTATAGCCCAAGTGATCGATTCTCATAGATAGGACGATCAAGAATTTATCTAGCATTTAGTATGCTTCATTCGTTTAAATCCCAGGAGAGGATTGTATTTGGTGTGTGTTCGTTGTATGCCCAAGTAAGAGGCAAGAAACCACCAAAATATTTTAATGTAGTAGATTACTCTACAGACCTTCGTGGTTATTCCATATTCCTCATGTGAAAATAAAGATAGCTCCACCATGGAAGGTGTTGATTATTGTGCTTAATTTTGAAAGTTCGGGCAAGATAAAGGTTATATTGGAGGTGTTAGTTCCTCAAGATCCACTTTAGTATAAATAGTGCGTTAGTAACTAAGATCAATATCTGTATTGTGCTGCTAAATATTGCTAGTATTTGACAAGTAAATCAATGGAGAAAGTAATTAAAATTGCGTAATTTAAAACGCTTATTTACTGAAGGAATATTCAAATGCAATATTTAATTCTGGTTAGTAATTAAATAATACTCATATTTAAAATTATACGTATGAATAAAATTTGTATCATAACTTAAGTTAGCATTAAGTTAAATGTAAGATGGTAAGTGTAACTTCTGATAACTGGCCTATAATTAGAATAGGTTATCCCATTAAAGACCATAAATAAAGTAAATGTATTAGAAATAAATTTAATATTTTGCGTATTGCATATGATTGGATTAATCATTTTTAAAAAAAAAACAAAAAAAAACAAAATAGTTAGTCAATAATTTTGAATAAAAGCTTCTACAAGGTTACCAAAATTTAATAAACAATGTATTGGTAATGAAATGTACTTTTAGTTAATCAATCCATATGATTGCATACAGGAGAAGTAGTAACCTCTAGTCCATAACCAAAAGAGTATACAGATTAATGTCAGTTATATTTTATATTTTTGTATTACTATGGGATTATTGAATAAATGTTCATATATATTTTTTTGTGATAATAATAAATTATAGTCTTGTTAAAATTTGTTGTAGATTCATTTTTTTTGTTTTTATATGCTAAATATAAGTGTTTGCACAATATTTGCAAAACCTTTTCTTGAGTCCGAAATCATTCCAAATTCTTAAAAACTTAATATACCAGATAAATAAAGTTAAGCAGATCGGAATATGTCATTATATTTTAGTTTAATGATAATTATTTATGGAGTTGAAAACTTAAGACTAAACATTCACCTTTGTGTAAAAAAAAAAAAAAAAAATGAATTTATTCCCAAACCATTAACTTTGGTTGCACATTATTCCATTCCCATTTAGTTAAATTGTCTAAGTAATAAATCTTAGTTATATTATTGTGTTGTCATGGATGATGGAAGGACACAAAAAGCATCCTTGTCTTTTTATTATTCTGACTGAGATTCTGAAAAAAAAAAAGGCTGTGTTATTCAAAATTATACGTCATTATTGAATAGAATTATCATCTCTTTAAATAATATAGCAGTTGATATGAGAGATGAAGACACATTGAATTTAAGTAAAATAAATGTTTCCTATAGCCGACCAGAATGCCAGTCATATGCGACAACACAATACTGCCGAGCATTTCCTTACATGAAACAAAGAACCCTGAGATTAATATTATTATAATTATTCTTTAAATTAATAAGTGATCAATTATTGTTGTTATTACAATCGTGGCATGGCTTAAGAGAATTGAATGTACAATTGTATTATATGAAAAGTATTTTAGATCATATTGGAAAATTAATGGATATGTTGCTTTATTTTGGTTGCCTTAACAACAACCTGAAAAATTAGTGTCATGGGTGCAAATAAACTAATAAAAATGGGTTAGAATATATATATATATATATGATAACATTTGATGCTATAATCAGTTTCTTAGGGATCTTGATAGTTTTGCTGATTTTTCTTTAGTAGTGAGTGTCATATATAAAGTAGGATGCTAACATTTGAAAAAAATTATCATAATCATTATCCATAACATGAATCCAAGTGCTATTATGGTGAGTATTGCTTCAATACAGTTCCATGCTCATTTGCTGTAGTAATGACACAATGATTATTAATAATATTAACATAAGAGGCTTCACAAACACCATGTGGAATTTCATAAACTTCCTAGATCTCAATTGAATCATTAGGCCTGAGCAGTATGTTATCAATTTTTTTGATTAATATTTAAACTGGGCTCATATTATAGAATTTCAGAATATGTTTAAAACTGCAGCTAGACTTTTTTATGTAAGGAGCACAGGTCTAATGATTTCTAATTTTTCTTCTACTGTTTTTTATTATCATTATTTTGGTCTCAAGGCTTTATTTATGATTTTTTATTACAAATGTTATCTATCAAAATATTGATTATGTAATTTATTTATTCCTTTGGGTATGATTTATCTATAAGGTTAACTATTTTAATAAAGAGGGGTTTTGCCAAAGAAAAAATGTAAGTTGGGTGATAGTGACATGGGAAACTTAATTATATTTTTGTGTATACATTTTTATGAAAAGAGAAATGATAAAGGATCATTCATTTATTAGTGATGGATATATTAAGAGAGAGAGAGAGAAATAGAGATTGCTGAGAAATTCTGTTCGCTGTTGTACTCAACATCAAAAACAGTAGACCTTTGTTATTTTCTAGTCTCAGAAAAAGTATAGACATAGATAGATACTTAAGATTTTCATCTCATCATCACATAACTCAGACGTTTTCTGTAGAAAAAACTTTTTTGCTATCCTGCAAATAAACCATATGTAGGAAAAGAAATAAATTATTTAAATATATTATAAAAATTAATGGTGGCAATAGAATAACACAATTAAAGCCTTAATTCCAGTCCAAAATATTGTTAGAAAAACAAAGAAAAATATATTATATTCTTTATTAAGTAATAAATTATAGATGTATGCTTTACGCTTGTCCAAATTATGATAATATTAAATAGTGCTATCACACTTATAACGTAAAGCTGTATAATTAAAATGATTGAGTGCTTATGAGAAAATAAAAAGAACTATAGATAGTATTGAGCATATTCTGAAATATTATAACTTCAGAATTAAGATATATTGTTAATCAATAACATAATAACGTTCTCTCTAAGCCTAAGAACCTGATCCTTCTTGACATCCAAACAAATTATGAAATCCCATGTTGTATGTGGAATCTGTTATATAAATATAAATGGTATCATTGCATTAGTGTTAGAAGAGGAAAAGTAATAAGCCAGAATTTATCATCAATAGCATCTTTCCATATATGAATACTGATCACAGCATTGCCTTTTTAAGTAGTAAAAGCCTATCTAGATGTAATATACTTTATCAAAGAAAAATCAGAAAAGATAATCAGATTCTCAAGAAACTCGAGTATATCAACAAGTGTGGTAATACATGTAATTTACCTCACATTTGAAAGAACTTTTTAAATCACATTAATAAAATAGCTGTAAATTTTATGTTAATTTTCTCAACCAATGCCACTCCTTCTCTTTTATATTTTATAAATTTGTAATTTTGTTTTCATGGGTGAACCTTTAAAATCTTGTTCTATGTGTTATTGATTACAGAATGTGTATAATAAATTTTAAAATGAAATTCTTATTTAGATGATGGTAACTGTTATTCAGACAAATTGTCAGTGTAATCGTAATATTATTATAGGATGATCCTGAATATTATATATATATATATATCAATTAAATATACTTATAATATATATATATATATATATATCAATTAAAGTACTTAATGCCAAGTAATATACAACTGATTAAGTTTAAAATATTAATTAATGTGTGTGTATATATATATATAGAAAGAAATAGAGAAAAATAGATGGACAGAAAAATCATATTAAATTTGATAATTAGATGGATGGATAAATGAAAAAATGGAGAAAGTGATTTGAGTGAAACATACAAAAATGAAAGAAAAAAAGGTATGCAAAATTATAAATTAAAAGGAAGAAAAGAATGGTTGAAAACAAAATCAAATAAAAATAAAGTAAGTTGCAATGAGATCAGAAAGAAATATAGAAAGGAAAAAGAGAAGAAGAAATAGAAAAAAGATTAAAAAACAGATTTAAAAATAAATGCTAACATTGGAAAAAAAGATGCAAAGTATAAAAAATGAGAATGAAAAAGGAAAATAGAAAGAAAAAGTGTTAAATAAGAAAGAAAATAAAAGTGAAATAAAATATAAAAAAAAAAATTAAATTAAAAAGAAAAAAAGAGAACGGTAGAAAAGAATGTTTGATAGAGGGGGTTAAATAGAAATCCATCTATGGCAAAAGAAATAGATGAATAAGAATAGAAGAGATGTAGAAAGATGGAGATTAAAATTTAAAAAAAGAAACAAAGGAGAAGAAGAGAATAACTCACTCTTATATATATTCTGATTTTATGATTTAAAAAAAATAACTCAAACCAACCAAGACAATTATTACCTTGCTGTTATTCTTATTTTACTTTTATCACATATGGATTCTATTCATTAACTTATTAAATAGAAATGTCATTTTAAAAAATGATGTTTACAACATTTTCACCTAATCATTTAATGCTTTTCTGAATCTGAATAAAGAGTTTTATTTCTATTTATTAATTTTTAGAAAGCTTAGTTTGTTAGCTGTTCTGTCCTCTGTCCCCTCCCTTTTATTTTTTATACTAAAACATTACATCTAATAATATTTTAGTTTTAAAAGAAGAAATAAAAGCATTATTCTATTCTGAACATTTTTGCTTCTGATTACTTGTCATTTTATTTTATTTCTTATTATTTTATTCTATTATTTTATTATTGATTATCAATCTAGACTTGCTTTTAAATTATATTAACTTGAATAACCCTGACTTTCTCTTTACAGAAGCATACAAAGATACTGTCAAATCAAGTGAACATTTTATTTTTCTTCTCCCTCTTTCTTTTTTATATATCTAGTCAAATTAAGTGCAAGCATGTATTTTTAGTTTTATTTTATGTTTTTTTCAGCGTTCTTTCTTTCTTTTCATTTAAAGTTGTTCTAAAAAATTGTCAATTGCATTTAGGTTAAATTAAATAAGGTAAAAAAAGATGGAATGGTTAAAATTAACTAAATCGAATAAAAGTCCATTTAAAAATGAATATATAATACAGTTCTAACTTTAGCAGATATTTCTGGTATACCTTTGATTATTGTTTTATAGACATTTAATGAAACATCAGAAATTGTCACGAGTACTTAAATCATAACACATCTTGTCAACATTATTAATATTTTACTGAATAATTGTCATTAGAGGGTTGAGCATTTTGAACTAACCTTTTTTCATGAATATAAAATCATTCCCTATAGATACAGAATCACCGTACGTGGTTTCAGTAACCCAATTAAAAAAGTAGAATTTAGTAAATTTTAATTTGTAAATTTCATGCACAAACTTGAGTGTATGAGAATTATTATTTTTATCTTATATACTTCATGAGTAGTCATTACACACCCGATCACTCATATGGTTGCTCTTTTCTTTCTTCATTTATAACTATTTTGTTCCATGATCTTTAATGGATGTTTTTTACATTGTTTTATGTACTGAACATATATAGTAAGTTTTTCAATGCATACTAACATATATATATATATGTATGTGTGTGTATGTATGTGTATAATGCAAACTTTTTAACATACATATACAAATACTACTATATTATTAATTTTCTCTTCGCTTGATTATGTAATGATTTTGCACTCCACTGTATGAATCCGCTTCAGTAAGCATATGGACTAACATATGCAAAAGAATTATATACTACTATTATTTGTAATTTAAAGCTACATTACATAAACAAATTACAATTATAAGTAAAATAATTTTTAAAAAATGCTAGTGTACTCGAGGCAAAAAAATACTGCATTTATTTCATCATCATCATCATCAATCATTATCAATACACTGCAGAGTGAAGGTCTTTACAAGTTCAATCCATCTTCTCCGATCTTTAGCTTCTCTTCTCCACACCACCCCTGCACATTTTCTTATTTCATCCATCCATTTCACATGTGATCTCTTTCTGAGTTTTTACAATCTCTTGGAATCCAGTTTAAGATTTCATTTGTCCATCTATTATCATCTCTTCTAGCAATATGACCAGCCCAACTTCACTTCAGTCTTTTATTTTTTTTTAATGAGAGCAGTAACACTTGTTTGTTCTCTTACCCATATATTGCGTTTTTGATCTCTTCTTGTTACTCCCAATATGCATCTCTCTGTATTTCTTTGAGTGGTATGAAGTCTTTGTATTGCTCTTCTATTAAGTGTCCAAGTCTCAGATCCATAAGTAAGAACTAGTAAAACATTTATTAACTATCATAAAAAGATTTCTCGTTCTTTTTTTTTTTATTGTTTCAAATAAGGATTATTCATTTTTGCAAACAAACAATTTTTGTTTCATTTATACTAAAATTAAATTAATAATTCTCGTTTTAGGACTTATAAAATGTCCTTCACAAATTATCTTTTAGTTTATAGATTTATTATAGTTATTGTCTTTACATTTATTTCAAATGAAATTTTAAATATTTAAAGATAAAAATGAAAAGACTCAAAAGTATTAAATTTGGTTGTAAAAAGATATAAGAATGTTCATAATTTTAACATTATTGCTTTTAATATTCATGTGTTTAAAGTGTTTAAAAGTCATTTATGCAATTTAAAAAAAAGTCAAGGAAAAAGGTGATATATTTAGTATTTAAACAAAATTATAGTTATATATCAAAGATACAGGATATAAAATGTTAGACACTTTCATGTTTACTAAGTAATTGTTAAAGATTGGTTTGACAATTATGTTAATATCTAAATATGTATTTATGTATTCAGCCTCTGAAAAAATGTACCTTGTTATTTATAGTAATGCTAAAAATATGTTTAATGCATTATACTATTTCGTGGTGAACCAGCACTCATAAATTGGTCCAGTAATAAGTGCTCAGTTTATATTAAGATAACAAATCTTCATACTTTATTGGACAAACTTCAATTTACTTGAAGTCAACATGGGCATAACAACAGCATTGGCACCAGCATTGGATTTGGGATTTCCATCATCAGATTATCAATGGTATGGATGGCTGAAGAGTTGGAGGTTGAAATAGATTGAAGCCTGTTCATTAAAGTATGAAGATTTGCTATCTTAATATAAACTGAACACTGATTATATATGTGTGTGAAAGTTGATAATCTGGACCAACTGATGAGTGCTGGTTCAGCATGAAATACATATATTGGTGATTATTTATCTTTTCTATATTTGTGTAGTCATGTGTATCAATAGTATGAGATAGTGATAGTGTGGATAGTTGAAAGGTGCTTAAATGTTTGAGTTCAAATCCCTTATATTAACACATTAACACATATGACACTTAAAAAGGGAATGCATGAAAAAAAATGCCACTGTTTATAACACACATTTGATATATGCTTGAAATTTATGTTTTTTTTATTAATTTACAGATTTCAATTTATTTTTTATTTATTTATATATTTTTAATAATAGATGTTGAATAAGTAGATGATGATGTAGTCTAACTGTATGTTTTTTCATAACTGCTTTATTATTTTTGGTGATGTTATAATGAGTATATCCCTTACATTTAAATTGCATCATGGGAAGTGTATATGTGTATGTTAAAGATGTATACTTCATATAGTTTGCTATATTCATGGTTTCAAGTATTTATTAATATGCTTGGAACCAAGTACTGTAGATATAATAGGATTGTTATAAAGTTATTTTCTTACAGACACATCTGAATAAAGGGTATATGGCACATTTAGCTCATTTTATCCAATATCAATTAATTTCTCATTATATAAAACAATATTTTTCAGCATTTGACTATTCCAAACTATTTGTATGATTTAGCCTAGTAATAAGAATGGATAACCGAGAGCTAGAGATATTTGAATCATTTCATAAGTCAGTGATGTCTTTAGTGCATTCTGTTTTATAATTTGTACGATAATCCATTATTAAAAATTATTTAAAGTTTTCAAATTAAAAATTATTTTATATGCTGTCTTTTATAGCTACATATAAATATATTTTAGTATATATGATGTACTGGTATGGAAAGGTGACAACATCTGTGGTTTAAATTCATGGATACATCTTCAGTTAATCACTTTCAATATATGAATTTCTTATCAACCCCTGAGAAATGAAATCATTCAATTATTTTTTTGTAAATTTATTTTTATAGAATAGATAATCAATAAATCAAATATTCACCAATCAGCTTTGATGATTTGTCATCCGATATAACTTCTGTCACTCCACTCGGTATAATGTAAACTGCAAAACAGATAAAATACAAATCAGTTATGTGATGTCTACATTTATAAATAAACATGTCCAACAGTCATGAAATTTAAATCAATGATGATGTTATTAGAGATTATTCAAATCAGTTTAAATTTAAATATATCTCTAACAACATCTCATCCAAACCATTAAGCATCACATGATCACATTTTCTATACTAGCACATTAATTGTTGATAAACAGAGCAAAACTCTCCATACAGTATTGCCACCTGTGCTAAACAGAGTAATCAATGGATGACGAAGGCCACAAGCCAGAAACTAGTCTGGGGATATTGGATGAGTAGGATTAGATAGGGATTTATGAAACTTTGGATCATGATTATTGTTTGAGGAAACTGTATGGAGTTTGCTTTTAACATCTCATCTATTTAAATTTCCTGCTTATAGTTATTATTGTTTATTCTATACATGTATCTATAGTGACCCAGTAATAAGATGGCTATTCTTTTCCTGAAGTGGTATCTCTGAATCAACATATTTTATGTTAGTATATATTAACTATTTACCACAAAACCTTTACGGCAGTAGCATGTTTGATTCATGAATTTGAACCTGAAATGTAACAATGTGTTTTGTATTTTTATACATCATCATGAGTGTTCTACAACCCTACAGTTTTTCAGAGCACTTGAGAATATTTTTGATATTCATGGCTTCCATATCATACACAGTTTAAATCATTTCAAATATTTTAATAACAGTTTTGCCTAATTTAAAACAAAGTTTAATATTAGCATAGTGTTTCATTGTGGTTTAATACATAAAACACACTATTATATTTTATGTTGTAACCCATGAACCAGAAATGCTAACACCTTAAAGTTTATGTGGTGAATAATTAAATTATGATTCTATGTAATACATGAATTCATTCAGAGATGGAGCTTCAGTCACCGACCACCTATTGACTGGGATACATTGTGTATTTAAGGATTTAGATGTCAGCTAAAAAGTGATTCATTTTTTACCTGTTTATAATTGAGTTTGACATCAGGGGATGTAAATAGTTGTGTTGGATTAAAAATGTTGATTGGTAGATATTTTTTTACATAAAATCCATTCTAAAATGTGTTTATTGTTTTTATAAATGAATAATACATAATATATTAACTAATAGTATAACAAGGAAATATGCTGAAATCTATTGAATATATATTCTCAGTAATGAAAAAAAAACATACATTAAGAATTATTAGCTATAAAACAATTAATAATGTCATCACATGGTATGTGTAAAAACAAAAAAGTATACCTATTTATTTGAGACCAAAATATTCGTTCATATTCAAAAATATAGTATATATAATATTATTACTTCTGCTAATAATTTTAACAAAATTAATATATTATCATGTGAAAAATAATCAAATATTTATTTTTTAAGCATTCATAAGAAATTCCAACATTGTGATGGAACACTGTAGCCAAGACTATAAACTTCTGAAATCCAGAGGCTATACTTCACCATCACACTCAGACAAAACATAAAATTGAATTATTTATTGCTTAAAAATTTACAAGAAATAATAGAGTTATGATCTCCATTTATGGATCCTGAATTTTAATACCTGCCACATTACCTCTGTTCTAAATCATACAGAAAATATTATTTATTGCAATTAAAAGTAGACATTGTGTCAATGAATTGAATGTATCGGAGATTTTAAAATAAATTTTCAAATTGCTTACTTATAAATGCTGCTCACGTTATTTATTTATTAATAAATAAAGACTTTATTAATTTATAAATCAATTATTTTAGCTAAATATTTCAATGACTTTGAAATTATGCTTCTAAAGCTTTTATAGTTCAACATTTTTATTTATACATTTAATTTAAACAACATATTTGATCTTTTAAAGTTACTTTATTCATTTTTTGATAGAAAGTTGATAATTACACTTTTTTTTATTTGATCACCTGTAATGTCCAAAGTTAAATACAATGTAAAAAAAAACAAATAAATGCAATAAAATATATAGAAGCCATCATTATATGCATAAAACCAAAGTTTACACATGGATCACAGCAATATATATATATATATATATATATATATATATATATATATATATATATATATATATATATCCATGAATTCTTTAATTTTTAAATGAAGTGTGTCATGTTGTAGCATTGAATATTGAGAGAAAATTGACTAGGTTTCTATGTAATAGACTGCAACTTTTAAAATTTTCCTCTTATTATTTCAAGCTTATTTTTAATTGTATTTAATTGTTTTCTTGAGTTGTTATTAAAAACAAATATGGATAACATACATCATATTGCATATAGAGCAAATACACTAGCATGCACATGTGAAAAAAAGTCTTTACCAAAGTTTTCAAAAAGATATTTAATATCTATATTTTTATTTTTAAATATAGCTGGTTACTCATCCATGCACTTGTCAAGACTGATGCAACAGAAAAAAAATATGAGGTTGTGTTTTTGATTCTTTTATGGAGAGAATACAGTAGCCTTCAGATATCTAAATATGTCATTTCTATTTGTAAAAATGATTGGTTGGTAAGGTATTTGTTTATTTTTTTGAGGAAATTAATGAATTTAGGTTCAAGTAACCAGTATTTAAATTTGGAGCATAGTTGTTTATTTGCCAAGTTAAGTGTGGATTTTTCATAATAGTATTTGGTTGGGTTAAGTAATAAATACACTTACATATTTTGAAATTTTGATTATTTATTTTTAAATATATACTTTATTTAGTTTTTCTATATTTGTTTCAAATTACTGGTGGTGACATTTTACTTGTAGGTAATATTTTAGATTATTTCCATAATTTAATTTAATTATTAAATGTTTTTAGAAAAAAGTCAAACTTCACTTAAACTTTTCTAAATATAGTTAACTGGTAATAATACTATGTAGATCAGTAAATACTATATCATTTCAAGTGATATTATTCTCCTCTCTTCTTCATGTGTTTGTGAAATGAGTAATAAACATTTTTGGATGGGAATTGAATAAATAACATTTATACTTGTGAATACCAAATCTAAGAGCATCTTCTAACCAATCATGCTTTGATCAAATATATACCAATGCTATATACTAACCTATGTATTGCTAGTGATCGTTAAATTTATTTGGAAAATTTTAAATAAAGTTTGAACTTTTTTTTAAATCATTTAATTATTAAACTTGATGAAGAAAATAATTCAACATGTGATTATAAATATTTTGTTATAGAATGAATATAAAAAGCAAAAAATTCATGCCGCTTCATGTTTAAATTATGTCAAGTTGTTGCAAAAAGGATGGATTAGGAAACGATTTAATAACCTTTAGAATATTTAAAATCTGTTTGGATTAAAAGCGTTGGTGGACGAGTGGTTAGCACAGCTGCCTTACAAGCAGTGTCCCGGGTTCGCTTCCCGACCGATGCTTTGACACATGAAAAAAAAATTCTGTTAAGTTGTGCACTATAAGTACTTTAAAAATTATTTTCCTCTAATTAATTCAATGTAGCAAAACTACTTCATAATTAGAAATCAATACCTATTAATTAATTTATTTATGTTATAAATACAATAAGATATATTAATTTAAATAGAGGTAAAATATATTAATCCAAATGCCTATCATTTAAAAACTTCTACTACCTACACAAAATTTCAAAATTCATCTTCAATCTTTTTTAGTAAATAAATTAGTTTATACATAAATTTCAGACAAAATTAAAGAAAGAAAAACATTCTGTAAATAACAAATTAATTAGTGTAATTGCAGTGAAGTTTATATCTTAGCAGAATTTTGATTTAGAAGCTAGAAGTCAAAGACCTATTCTTAAAATCCAAAAAAAATTCACAAATTCAAAAACGTTCTGAGAACAAAAATTTAAGATTAATTTTACTTTAACATCTTTATTTATTCATAAATATTGGGTATCGGTCTTTTAAATAAATAGTTTATTGATGTGTTCCTTTGTCAAGAAGTAAATAAATCCACTTACAATTTATTACTTTTGAAGTTACACTTCTTATGTGTTATGTAGGATATATGAGCACAGACTTTCACACGACCCACCACTCTCCACTTTATCTCATAACACTGATACACTTGAACACATATATGTCAAAAAGATAAATAATCACCAATATATGTATTTCATGCTAAATCAGCAATCATCAGTTGGTCCAGATTACCATTTTCACACATATATGCTATAAGTGCTCAGATATATATTAAGATAGCCAATCTTCATACTTTAGTGGACAGGCTTCAATCCATTCCACACTCCAATTCTTCAACTGTCCATCCAATTGAAAATCTGATGACAAAACACGCACAGGCCACCCTGAAGCTGAGATTCTTGTCACACCCATATTGATCTAAAGTCAGTCAGACCTCTGATGTACAGGACATAATCCATTTAATACATATACAAGGGATGGGAAGACATCTCTACTATGTAATAAGTGAAATACAGGCTTGTTATATACCTGTGTCTATATATGTAATATATAAGATATATGAGCACAGACTTTCACATAACCCACCACTAACCATTCTATCTCATATCACTGATACACTTGAACACATATATGTTGAAAAGATAAACAATCACCAATATACATATTTTATGCTAAACCAGCAATCATCAGTTGGTCCAGATTACCATCCCTACACATATATGCAATAAATGCTCAGATATATATTAAGATAACCAATCTTCATACTTTAATGGACAGGCATCAATCCATTCCACACTCCAACCCTTCAAGCATCCATCCAATTGAAAATCTGTTGATGGAATGCTCAAGGCCACCCTGAGGCTGAAATTCTCATCACGCTGATGTTGACCTAAAGTCAATCTGACTCCTCATGAACTTCCAAAGTGCATTTTTATAGCATTCAACTGAACTTTGATAAAAAATTTCCCCTGAATTGTCACCTTTTTAAATATTTTTCCCCCCATATAAAATATGTAGGTCATTACTAAGTAAAATTAATAATTTCAAAGTTATTTATAAGGTAATTATTTTTATAAGTAATTGTAATTATCAAAGAAGATTAACAAACAATATTAGCAATTTACACCATGCAAATATAATATTTGATTTTCCTCAAACTTTCCACAATAGCTGACAGTTTCAATTGCTTAACAGATTTCCTCAGAGCTTTTTCCATTGCATACAAATATTTAATTGCACATGAAAAAGTTAATTTTTTTAATATAGATATCATGACAAAAATGATGTAACAAAATACTATCTATGTGAGTTTGGATGATAAATATATAATTAACCTGTTCATTTAGTATACTGAGTATTTGCTATAGTAAATAGAGGAATTTGAACTTAGGATTTTTATTCTATTTCATCTTTTTTTTCATCTCAAACAACTAATACACATAACCACACACATGAAAAACATAAATGAACCCCAGTATACATATTTCATGCAGAGCCAGCATGCATCAGTTGGACAGATTATAATTTCCCACACATATATACAATCAGTCCTTGGATTGTATTAATATATCAATTCCTTAACCTTTATTGAGCAGGCTTCAACTTTACCCTTCCAACTATTCAGCTATTCATTTTATTGAAAAATAAACAATGGAATGCTCAAAGCCATTGCTGAATTTGTTATTGTAGTCATATGTGTATGTAATAAAACGTAGGTATTATAAAAAGTTGAATTTAGTTTGATGTTTAGAAAGGATGCATTCAATTTTTTTTTTTTTTTTGATAATCAATGAGTTGTATAACTTTGCAAGATTTTTTAGACAGACATAAATGTGACAAAACCAAGTTTAATAAATTATTTAATTCTGATTAAAATGATGCTCTTAACATGCATATTAACAAAATACATGCATGCAAGGAAAAATCTAGCTTACAATTTTAGATAATTAAAATTTAGAATATTTTCAAGTTCCAAAATATTTTCTGGTAACTTTTTTAATATTTTTTACTACAAAATAAAATAAAAATGGAAAATTGGTCAAACCCTCATTATTCAAAAATTGGAAATCCTGAACAGTCACTCCTTTTTCATACCTATTTCATGAATTTATTGAAGGGGTTTTTATGCATGCAATAGATTACCTATAACAGTGGTTCTCAATCTATGGGTCATGACCCCTTTGAAGGTTGAACAACCCTTTCATAGTGGTCACCTAAGACCATTGGAAAATACATTTCTGATTCATAAGAGTAACAAAATTAAAGGTTGGGGATCACCACAACATAAGAAACTGTATTAAAGGGTCACAGCATTAGGACGGTTGAGAGTCACTGATATAAAGGCTTTTTACCATTTGCTTTCTCTTTTAAAATGTCTGGGTTTTTTTTTCTTCAGATGCTTATAAAAGTTGTTAAGAAAAAATTGTCTTAACTAATTTGTGATCTGAATACAATGCCATGTTTACATTTTATTTATAATTATATGGACATTGCCAGACAATAAATTCAGAAATCCAATTCATAAAACATAAATATATTCACATTTATGACATGTTGGTTTTAATACATTTATTTGCCATTTTGCAAAACTATCTTTTATGCAGAAAATTTTTCCCAAAAAAACTTTATGACATTACTAATTGTAGTTTTTCTTTGTATTCTAGACTCTGCCATTTATATCCAACAATTTGAATTGCTATTAGATTTTTTTAGATAAATAATCATTTAAAAATAAATTTAGTCTTTCTCTTTTATATAAGCATTGCTATTATAAACCATATCACTTCTGCTTTTTTGTTTTATTTCACCCTTTAACTCTTAAATGAATATAAACCCTTATATTATAGACTGAATATCTATCATCCAGAAAACTGAAAGAAAATAATGACTAGTATACAATCTTAATATAATTTACCCTGCAAAGTCTAACTCTTTGAATAACTAATGGCACAAAGCTAATATCTCTGGATTGAACCTCATCTCTATGATTCAATATTCAAACATTACATTATATCTAAAGAAATAAATCTATTCAATTATTTTTGCCTCATATGATTCAATGCTAAAGAAGATTAATACTTGAGTAAATATAATTTAAAAAATATATATCAGGTTTGATTAATTGAACTTAATTATTAAATGTGTTGTCTGTTGTTTGGGTGCTCAAGTGTCACATGATATTTTGAGCAATTTAGCATAAGATTATAACTATTAAAATTTTTCAGAACAATATATGTGTTCTTAAATGAATCATTTTTGATATTTGTATGCTATTTTCATATATATAATATAGGGGATTTGAACTCAGACCTTCAAACACACTTCAACTATTTTGTGCTGAACCAGCACTCAGAAGTTGTCCAGATTATCATCACACACACACACATATATATATAATCATTGCTCAGTTTATATTTAAGATAACAAATCTTCATACTTTAATGGACAGGCTTCAATCTATTCCAACCTCCAACTCTGACGATGGAAAACCCAAATCCCATGATGATGCCAATATTATTCCCATGTTCATGTTGATCTCAAGTCATGTATATCTGTGGTATGAGATAGTATAGATAACTGAAGGGTGCTTGAAAGTCTGAGTTCAAGTCCCCTATATTTACAATTAAGTTCCAGGTATATGAAGAATGCCTATATCTCAAATATTTCATATATACATATAGAATTATTTTCATTATCAATCCTCGGCATTATGCTTGATATTTCTAAATTTAATGCACTCTCTCTAATTCATAATTTATCTTTTCCACACCAGAAACTTTTCAGAATTTATCAATCCATCCCACATGTAGCCTTTTTCTATCTAATTTGCAATCATTTGGAATCCAGTAAACTGTCCATCTATTACTATCTTTTCCAACTTTATGTTAATTCTAGCTCTTTTTCATTTTCCATGAAATATCACATGATCACCATTCTTTGTGCTTACACAAATTGTTTACACAGAGGCCCAACTCTCCATACAGTAAGCACTAGATAGGGATTTTATGCACAAACCTGCATCCATTGATTACTCTGGCTTGCACTGAGTGACACTAATGTATCGAGAGTTTTGCTTCTGTGCATTTCATTTTCTTATTTTTTTCAATGTTATCAATAGCATCTGTTTATTTTTTACTCATGTATTCTTTTGATCTTTTTTGTTACTTCAAAATCATCTCTTTATACTTCATTGAATGGTTTGAAGTTTATATATTGCCCTTTTAACAATGCCTTAGTTTCAGATTCATAAGAAAAAAACTGGAAAACCTCATCTATTAAAAAAATTATTTCCAAATACATACTCTTCATTAGTAAACTATTTTTATCAAAAACGCTTCATACAAATTTAATTCTATGATTAATTTTATTCATTATGTTTTCAGTTGTATTAATAATCTTGCAAAGGTATTTATAGTTGTTAACGTCAGTTAATTCGTGATTACCAATCTTTATTTTTTTCTTCTGAAAAAAATGTTTGCACATTACTTTAGACTTTTAAGCATTTTTTTAAAATACCTCTTTTTTTATTTTTACCTGATAACTTTTACTATATTTCCTAAAGCTCTAAATCATAATTTTCAAAAACAATATCAGAAAAAAATTAAATGTTCTAAACAATTTGCATTTTTTCCATTTCGGCTTCCAATTTTATTCCATAAAATACTTCTTGTTGTTCTGTAGAACCTTTTTGAGATTTGGAATAACCTCATCATCCACCTTATCACTATTAACCTTCATAATGTCACTGTAAAATATAATAACTGTTGTTGCATTTTGATAAATATTCTTCAGGATATAACAATATTCCACATCTATATTTTCATTCTCTGAATCTTTACTCATCAAAAATGTTTGTAGAATCAAATGCCTTTTCATTATTTATAAACCCAAAAGCATAATGTCATTTCATATTTATTGATCCTTTTTTATAATTTTTCTGAATATTTGGATGCATCCATTTAAGTAAACACATTTTAAAATTTAGCTCGTTAAATGTGTTAGTTTGAGTTTTTACTTCCCATTAGATGAGTTATAATTAGCATAGTAAAGATCTTGCATAGACTGAAATATGTGTAATTTACAATATCTTCTTGGCATCGTTCTTAAATATCAATATTATTATTACATTCTTCCAATTATATAGCACATCTCTACTATTTAATTTTTAGTATACAATTTTGTCAACAATTTTTTTAGTCCTTCATTTGCTTCTTCTAAAATATCACTAATGATTTCATCATTTTCTTGATCTGCTTCCTTTATCATAAGATTAATTGCAATCTCCTCATTTAAAATGCTTGTTTTTATTACAGCAGAAGTCTTGTACACAGGGTGTTATCTCCCCCCCCCCCTTTAAAATAAAAATTTGGATTTTTTTTTTTTTTAGCTGAAATAACTTTTTCCCCCCATTACCAAAAAGTTATATATTTTTATGACTACTTATTCTCTTCTATATCTTTTCTTATTAATCCATAATTATAAATTTATCTCATAACTTTTTGTACCTTTTTCAGAATTTCACATGAATTAAAGCGCTTTTTCCCTTTTTATTTTAAATCTCTAACTGAAATAAAACTAACTAGATGCTAATATTCTGATCAATATTGGATAGTTAAGTTGTTGAATATGGACCATACTGACGAAAAAATTACAAGCTAATTGAAAATAAAAATGTATTACCTTCCTGATGTTTAAACTCCTCAATTTAAATAAACAGCCTTTGAATAATCAAACAAAATGTCATACGGCTTATTAATGTGTTGGGATTTATAATATTTACATTTTTTTTACTTTTACTATGTAATTAAGACTTGTTAGGGATTTGCTTACTATTCAATAAGTGAATAAATAGGTAAATTGGCAAAGTCTAATTTAATTTTTATATATACCAAATAAGAGCATTATAAAGTAATGATTTGTGTACTCAACTGCTATGCTCGATAATTGGTGTTGAAATTTAGACTCGTAGAAGTTTGAAAGTGCATTGACTTTCAAACTTTAAATAATACGAATTTGAACACCAATTCTTGAGCACAGCAGCTGAATACACAAAACATTACTTTAGAATGTCTTATTTGGTATATATATATATTTAAATTTTTTAACACGGATGAACAGCAAAATGTCTTTTATATATATATACATTATTTAGACTTTATATGTGTTCTTTGTCCTGTTTGCTATTAAAATATTTTCTGCAGGGACCTGACCGTACATATTTTATTAATGAATGTGAATTGAGAATAATTTTCTAACATTTGTTTTGATCCCATTTTTTATTGATCCCCCCCCCCCTCTTCTTCAGCGTTATTTTTCTTCCTATTACTTATTGTGAACTCTTCTCCATTAGTGTCCTTCAAGATGGATTTTTCAATTTACTCCTTAAACCAATACAATAGATTTCTTTAATACATCATTTTGAAATCTCCTGATAGTTTTTGCAATTTAATAAACATCTGATGAATGTATGGTGAAATCATAAGTAAAGGGGGGGAAATAACATTAATATGAAAAAGCTATGTGATTTATTGTATTTACATAGAATCGTTTTTATATTATATGTTATATAAAGAAAGATAAACTGCTTTTAAATATCCTACTATAGGGTAAAGGCCTTAATAAAGGATAGTGCTGAAAAAAAAAAAAACATTGTTCATTAGATATTACTAATTGGCTAGTGGTGAGAGTTTATGTGATATTTCATTTTTAACTTTTATTTAAATATATATATATAACCATTTACTAACCAAAATTATATGACTAATCACGTTGATTATAAGTCTGATACCTTAAAAAAATTTAAAATGGAATAATAGGCATAAAAAATGCTCAATTAATATTCGGCATGGAATTTAATTTATATCGTCGATGTGGTACGTGGATATGCAAACCCTTTACCATGATACACACAAATTTTAATTTTATAAATTATTTTTTAACTGAAACACAGGCTTATTATATACCTGTGTCTATATATGTAATATAGGGTATATGAGCACAGACTTTCAGATGACCCATCACTCTCCACTCTGTCTAATAACACTGATACACTCAAGCACATATATGCTGAAAAGATAAATAATCACCAATATTCGAATTTCATGCTAAACCAGCAATCATCAGTTGGTCCAGATTATCATCTCCCACACTTGTTATTGGTGATTATTTATCTTTTCATATATGTGCTTGAGGGTATCAGTGTTATTAGATAGAGTGGAGAGTGATGGGTCATCTAAAAGTCTGTGCTCATATACCCTATATTAAATTATTTTTTTTAAATTCTTAATACAATTGATTATGAAAAAGTTGCATAAAAGACAAACAATCAATACCATATCTCAGAAGTCCACATCTCATCAATACTTTGTGAGTGGGTCTTATTTTAATTGTAAACAATTGAAGCAAAATCATAACATTTAACGTTATTTTGTATTAAACATTTTATTGTATCTTATATTTATATTTACGATTATATATATATATGATCACTAGATGGAGCTTTACCAAAAAAAGCTCCATCTAGTGATCATAAAATGCAAGCTAAGAGCAAGTTACGAAATTTTATAACTTGTTTTGTTTATCATATATATATATATATATGCAGTAATGTAGTGAAAGTTATTAAAATTAATAAGCTGACACCATCGATATGGAGATATCAACATGAGAGACTGGTATTTGATATACCCTTATCATCTGAAGTTTGCAGATTGTTTGTATCAATGTGTTCATAGAGTGTGAGAGAGAATCGGTAGTTGCGATATGGTCAAATTATAATAAAGAATGCAATAATAAAGGTTTACAAAATTGACAGTATATATCTACAGTGCAATGGTTGATGACCCTCCTACAACGCTAAAAGTAAATAGAAACCAATCCTATTTTGCATGAAAGTAATAAAGTGAATATTATTGGTCTCTAGCTCACTTAAAGTGAGAAGATGTTTCTTAAAATGCATGTATAATGAGACAGATTAGTTTTACTCTAAGTTTTTAGATAGTTGCAGGGACTTATAAGTTTGTTTTTAAATTTCTTAATATATATATATAATAGAACATTTTTATGACAATAAAAATATAGTAAATTAAAAGACTATAAATTGCAACATTCCAACTATTATTTAAGAAAAGATCACAAAAGCTCTTGAAAACTCAGCTAACTATTACATTTCTCAACTTATGTGGATATGCTAATTTTAAAAGTTTCAGCACCAATACCTACTTGATCTGATTAAGAAAATGCTTTTCCATGATTGCAGCATTATACATATTGTTCCCAGTATCTTTTTTTTTACTATCACAATACATACGCACAAACACATATTTAATTTTTTTTTAATTTTTAGCTATTCATTTCTCATTTGAACTTTATTAATATCTCTATTACTTTCTAATATAAAAATTCAAATTGAACATTGTTCTGTGTGTGCATTTCACAAACAAATGTTTCATCAAATTTCTAACTGTATGAAGAAATAAGCTTTCTACATTTACATAACATTTTAATATTTTTCACTACAATATTATTTCCTAAAATAGAGACTGGCTTTTATCAATTTTTAATATCTTAAGGAAAGTTGATACTCTCTGCATAATTGTGAGATCTTCAAATTTTTAAATATTTATCAGCATATGCATCATCTCAACTTTGTGATAAACGATCTATAAACCACCATAACAACTCAAACCATACTTTCTCACTATGAATGTATTTCACGAACAACTTTTACTTATTAAACTAATATTACATTACATGATCACTATTATTTATGCTTACACATGATGTTAAACCAGTACCAACTCTTTCCACACAGTAGTGTCACCCAATTAAACATTTTCACATTCCACTGATTACTATCATTAAGAACCAGTCAACACTTGGACAATCCCAATATCAACAACAACCACTGTGGAATGCACCAGGTGGCACTATTAATGGAAAGAGTTGTTACTGTTTTAACTTTCACTTATTAAATAAGCTATATGTATACTGAAGTTGTAATTGCTGAATGATATCAACATATGAAAAAGTTTGCATGTTTATTAAAATGACAGTAGAAAGTCTGACCTGTGAATTATTTTATGGTATGCACATTTAAAATGTTCTCATCAACATCGACCACTCATAAATGTGGTATAGAATCATACAAATCTATCTGTGCACTACAAATACATTTACATATTAATTATTCTCATATATTTTTATGTTTATGTGATATGTTACGATGCTTCCTTTTCTTTTTGAAGTTCTTTAACACCACATCTAATTGTAGCTTTTTAATGCCATTCATAACTTTATGGAAACAACTGATATTTCACTTCTTCAGAATGTTTTCAAAATGATCTCTATAATATAAATGGAGTTTATCTCTCCCATGAAAACCATGCTCATTTTCATTATAAAACACTCCTTTTAGAAAATATTATATTTCTTATTTATTTCTAATCATTGTTGGACAATGTTTATTTGTTATTCTAATTTAACCATTATATCTGAAGGTTATTCCTCTGATTATCCCCTATAAAGCTCATTAGTAATCTGAATACAATATCCTACATTCAGAGTTTACTATTTCACAAATATTATGTATTCTGAAGGTTACATATTTAATATCAATTGCTTATTTATGGGATTGTTCCAATCACAATGTTAAGATTTTCAGCAATACCCTCTGTAAACAAATATAAACCATAAACTTCAAATAAAACTTGAGTTCAGAATTTATATTTGTTCACAGAGGGTGTTGCTGAAATATATTAACATTGTGATTGGTGGTTTAAATTTTCTATCTAGTTCAGCTTGCATTATGCATTATATTTTATTAGAATATATATTAAATATATTTTTAAAGAAATACACTTAATGAATTTGTAATTTTAAAGTTTATATAAATGTTATCAACAATCATTATACATCAAAAAATCATTCTATATTCAGTTTTAAATAATACATATTCATAGGCAATACACCATCTCATCAGAATGTCTAAGTCCTACAACATACAACAGTCATTCCACACAGCTCTGTAGCTGCAGTTTCATATAAATATTTGGTTGTTTTCTCATTGTTGGTGTTTGCCACAGGATGGCATTGATGCTAATCAAAAACATACATATAACGATTCCAGGGCCGGACCTAAATGATCGATTTGATCTAAAAAGATCTGATTTCTTAGATTTGTAATAAAATATTCTACTAACTAATACTATTATATGATGTTAGTTTTTTCATTTGTGTAAATGTTTATTAATCTTATATTGTTTTTTTTTTAGTTTGTGTGTGTGTCTTTTTAAAGTTACGGTGTTTTTCTAACTTTTTTGGGGGGGACTTTACGTGTGTCTTTTTAAAGTTACATTTTTTTTTTTTGCAAGAGTAAATCAATACTTTTATTCAAAAGCAAGACGTAATAAGTAAATGTTTATTAATCTTATCTTGTTTTTGAATTTGTGTGTGTGTCTTTAAAGTTACGGGGCTTTTTCTAATATTTTTTTGGGGGACTTTATGTGTGTCTTTTTAAAGTTACGGTACTTTTTTTTGCAAGAGTAAATCAATCGTTTGATTCAAAAGCAAGACGTAATAAGTCAATGTTTATTAATCTTAGATTGTTTTTTAGTTTGCGTGTGTGTCTTTAAAGTTACGGGGCTTTTTCTCATTTTTTTTTTTTTGGACTTTACGTGTGTCTTTTTTTAAAGTTACGGTATTTTTGGCCAAGAGTAAAAATCAATTATTTTTATTAAAAAAGCAATACGTAATTCTAAATCGATCAAAAGTAACGTCATTTATATACTACAATTTAGAATTGATACCCGACTACTATTAGTAAGGACCGTCATCGAAAGACTCGATTGAAAAATGATACCTGACTAATTTCCATTTTCTTTTTTTTGGGGGGACAGTAATGAATCAGAAAGTGGGTTGTTTTTGTTAACTCTGTCTATATAAAAAGGATACCGTTATTGAAATACTACATTTAAAAATAATAGCCGACTAATTTGCGTTTCTTTTGACAGTAATTAATCAGAAAGTGGGTTTCTTTTTTATTTATTTTTTGGTAAATCATTTATATATATATAAAAAAAAAAATACCGTAATTCAAATACTCCATTGAAAAAAAAAAAAAAAAAACCCCGTTGAATTTGCTTTCTTTTTTTTTTTTTTTAAGACAGTAATTAAGCAGGAACTGGGTTGTTTTTGTTAGTGTGTAGATATAAAAACTAATCTTATTTTGAAATAATAAATGTAACAAAAAATAATAATAATACCTGACTAATTTTCTTTTTTGGACAAGTAATTCCTAATAATTAGACACTGGGTTGTTTTTGTTTGTGTGTATATATACTGTATAGCAAAAGTAACCGGTCACGGACGAATTCTTGCAAAAACGGTACTTTTCATGTGATCCTTTAAATTTTTTCCTTTTCCCACCCTTAAAAGCAATTTTTGAGGGCTACCCATTCATAATGGAATCTTCAGGACATTTTTACTAAACTTACAACAGTAAAGTAAGTTACAACACATTAAAAAAAATAGACGTCTTATCAAATTTTAAAAACTACGACTGCTTCAAATACACACACTCTCAAACGAAACTACAGAGAAAATAGATATTCTACTATTACGAGAAAATGATGAACAAAATGAACCACTATGGCAGCCAATCAAGGCATTTCTTTCTCTTTGCTTTAAGCATAGAAAAAAAAGCCATAACCAGCAGCCGTCGGGACCTCTTTCTGTGTTTTATCATAGAAAGAAATCTCATTTGTGTTGGCTTCTGTCACCACCACAGCCTCCGTCCAACATAACGTGAGGTCTCTTTTCTGCATTTATAACATAGAAAATTTCCTCTTTTGTTGGGTGAAGGCCGGTGAAACGGTATATTTCTAGGAATTTACCTAGAAATTGTGACATCTCAAGGCGAAAACCAAAGATGAGAAAACAACCAAGCATTTTAATGGAATTCATTTTATTTTTAAAATAAAAAAGTTACACAAATTGAATTTATATTTTAAATCAAAATCTAATATTAAAAACTTTATGGGATGTAAGAATAGTTGATTTTTCTTTATTTACTATTTAATAAACAATAAGCAATAGAAATACACATATTCTTTATTATGGACATAATCTGGATATTCATAACATTGCTATTATATGTGGTAAATTATTCACTTATTAATTATTGTAGAATTTAATAATAGGCAAAATGCGTCTTCTAACTTTTGAGATATTTATTGTAACATTGAAGATTTCTTATAACTATAAAAAGAGTATTTCTGCATGCATGTTTATATATATATATATAGAGATAGATAGAGATATATATAGATAGAGAGAGAGAGAGAGAGAGAGCTTTTCCATTTGGTGGACATAATTTATTGATTTTCAATCATCATTCTTTACCAATACTTTTAAACTATCACTATACATTTAATTCAATTCCAGGATCACCATTAAGTACCACCTCTTTAGAAAAGTTACTATGCAGGCACAGGAATTGCTATGGATAATCATCCATTTTGAATTATAATCCTATATGATATGATACCTTATGAATATTTATGATTGGCTGGTCATATGATGTATTTCTATGTTGATATTATTTTACATTTGGATTGATACTTTATTAACATAATAAAAAATACAGACTTTTTTTTAAAAAAAAGAGCAGTTATAATATAAAACAACAACAACAATAAAAACAAAAATGATTATTAAATACAATGTAATGTAGAAATTGTCAAACGGTATTAGTATGAAACAAATGCATCACCAGATTATCGCCAATCAGATTTGGTTATTCATTTATATTGAAGATTAAGTATTAATAACATCCCATGATTGCTTTATATATATATCTTTTTTGTGTAAAATGCTTATATTTGTAGATGGTTTTGATATATTTAAGCTTGTTTAGAAATTATGTTCCTAAAGAAACAATTCAAATTTCATTTTGAACAAATCTATGCATATGCTTATATTATGCACTAAATTTTAAAATTTTGATTTGTTTAGTTTTATAGAAGTATTATAATTTTCATAATTTTTATGTAAATTAATATTATTTTATAATCTTTTTCTTAAGGTTTAATAATCTTTTTTTTATATATTTTAGGTAAGTGGTTTTTCTAAAGAGAAAATTTATTTTGGTATGTATATTATCATTGAAATATTTTCATGTTTATAATAAGTATATATATCATGGTGTATTGTATGATTTTGAATGAAGTTAGGGGAGAGGGAAATAATATTATAAATTTGTAAAAGATCTGACGAGGATGAGAAGGCTTAAGCATTATGTTGCACACTAACTTATGGATGCAAGAGAGAAAGAAGAGAAATACATTCTAGATTATTTTTGTATAATTTTTCAAACTCGTTTTTATTTTTGGATTCTTTTATTAATATTCTGAAACATTTTAACTGATCTTGTCAATCATAATCAACTCAAAAATAATAAATAATAAGTACATAAATGTCTTCCACATATGATATACCTTTATATAAATCCATTGTTCTTTACATACTGTTGATAATTGTAAACAATATTTTAAGCATTTTAAAACAATTGAATCGGTACTTTTTAAAAAAATAACATTTTAAAGTTAATTTTAAGAAAAATTATAATATATTGTTAAAAGAGTGAATAGCCTTCATATAGGGAATAAATAGCATTCATATAGTACACCAAAATGCAATGCTCTCCTAAGCAATCCTTCAAAGAGAAAAAGTAAAAATGAAGACCATATTCACTGAGCTTGCTAATTGCTATATGGGAAGAATTTGAAAGATATTCCATGCTAATTTTATTGTTTACCTATGAATAGTTACATACTTATTTATCAATATTACCTCTAACAATCTTATGCATATAAAATAGTTTTTTTAAGTTTTCTTAACCCATGGTTTAAACCTAAACATAATCTTGGCAGATTGGCAGATTATCTTACTACCATTAAACAACAGTCTTTTCATTTAATAGATATATTTAAATAACAATGTGTTGTACATAAAATGAAGTATTATATATAGAGCTCGCAAAATAAGCTCTTAACAAGCGTTGAGAATATCCACAATCCCAGACTGTTTTCTGCTTCTGGAGTTGTCAGTGAGGTGCCAGGATCTTCAAGCATTAGATTAACAATATTAGGACAAGCCCAGCACTTATCTAATGTATAATTATTGAGTAGAAAATCTGAAATTGTCAGACATCCATATGTCTTTTAATCCAGCTATCTAACTCAAATAGCCATATGGGACTGAACTAAGTTCATATACACCATATATTAATAGCTTTAGCAATATAAAATCACCAAAGCCTTAATAACAAAAAATAAAATGATAAAAAAAAATCAAGACAGATGTCACATGACTTAATTAAGCTTTAGTAAATTAAGTCATGTGACATCTGACTTGATTTTTTTAGCATAAATGAAGTAATATACATTATTTTAAAAACGTGTAAGTATTTTTACATTTGAACAAAAATCAAATTTAAATCAATTATATCCTAGTAAACACTTTTATATAAAGGATGATTTTAGATTTATTGTTAAGACATTATGCTAATTTCATCAATATATATATTATATTGCATGTAGTTAATTATATCCCTGTTCAATTTGGTGCAATATTAGAGTGGCAGAGACTAAAGCTTAAGGTTCATGGATTATTACCCAACTTTGGCACATTCAGCATTTAGATTCTTTATGAACTTGCCAAAAAATAAAACATTTGATTTTATTTTAAGTTTATTATTTATAAAATTGAGTCATGTGACACGTGACTCTTTTTTTTATTTTTATTGCTTATTTATAGTCTTTGCTTTTAAGTCTTAAGTGATGTTATATTGCTAAAACTAGTAATATATGGTTTGGCTGAAGATCTCTCAGCCCAATTTAGCTATTTGAGTTAGATAGCTGGGTTTGAAGATATGTAGGTGTTTAAAAATTTCAGATTTTTTCTTTAATAGTTAACTCTTAGATAAATGCTGTCTTTGAGTTAGTATTTTTAAATCTAGTGTCTAAAACTATCCTAGCATCTCACTGAGAAGTGCCAAAGCATGAAACCATTGGTCTGGGTTTTGGATGTGGTTTCTGATAGAGATATTTTAAATGCTTTCTCTTGCTAGCATTTTATCAACAAAGCTTATTAGAGCAATTAGCAAGGCTCTTTGTTTTTACTTGTACCATTATGTTTACTGAACTTTGGTGTTCAGAAATATAGCATATATTCATTAGTCAGATGAATAGGATGTTTTTTTAAATAAAAAAATATGATTATAATATGGATGTGGAGTAAGGAGTCATTTTTATAAGGACACTCATCCATTGTTTACTTCTTTGATTTGTAAATCATTTTCTCAGTTCTTATAATAATGGAGATCTTTCCCATCAATAACAAAGATTATCTCATATCACAAGCACATTTTATTTTTGTCAGTGTATTAATACTTTATAATCATGAACATTTAATAATTAGATACTTATTATTAATCAATATAGAAGAGCTACTTGAATTGTCTATGTGATAGTCACATGAATGAAATATTTGAATCTGTGTGCAAGGCTTAGCTTAATTGGAACCAAACTTCAGGTCATTAGATGTGCAAATCAATACTTTATGAATTGTTTTTTTTTATAATAATAAACTATATTAATAAGTAAACTATAAAATTAAAAAACTGATTGCATGATAATATTCTAATATCAGCCCTTTAAATATTTTGTGAACAACTATATTACTTAAGACAAAAATTACAATTTTTGCATTATGACTATGTTTTGTTAACCATTAAAAAAACATAAAAGTAAATATAATTTAGAAACTAGTCTAATTTATTTTTTATCACCTATGAAAGTTTTTATCAGATAACTTTTATTATGTCATAAGGAATTTGTTAAATAAAATATTTACAATCTTATTCTATTAAAAATGGTTTGAATATTGTTTACTATTGCAAACCCACAAACTATAGGTTTTTTTCTCCTTCTACTTATTCAGTCTTCTCTTTTCCCCTTCTCTATTTAGCTCTCTCTCTGCTTGTCTACCTGTCCATGTGGCTGTCTATCTACCTTTCTATTCATTCATCCATCCAGCCGATATCTATTAATGAGATAAAAATATTCACTTTAATACAAGAAAAGTTTACAAATTTATGCATATTTATCTAAATATTTATTTAAGAATCGGATATATTTTTATAACGCTTTTGTATCTGGTTGTGAATAGATCTGTATTATCAATGCTACATTGTTTGATAAACTGTAATTTATTTATGGGCTTATCAAAGTTTTTAGAATATATAAATATGTGTGTAATTATTTATAACTTTAATATGATTTTTCTATTTTCTAGAGCTAAATTTCAACTATGATACAAATAGGAAAAATACTAATTAAAAATTGGCATTAAAACACCATCTAATAAGATGATTTGACTGATCCTGTTTTTACATCAAATCAGAATTACTTTTACTTTATTTTTTATTTTATATAAAATATGTGGATCAGACTTAATACTTTATATGCATGAGAATTAAGAATATCACAACTTCATAAATATTTGTACAAAAAAATAAGCCTTTTTTTTTTTTTTTTTTATAAAATATAGAATTTTTATTCAGAAATTTGGTTACAATATATGATAACAGTTAAACATAGAATATATTACATGATAATCAGGGGGATGGAAGTTCAATATTGATATCTTGCTTGACACCAGCTAAAAGGACTAATATGAAGCATATTGGCAAGGAATGTGTCCGGAATAGTATCTTGTTGATAGGTGACCATGCTTGCATGTCTTATACAGTTTAACGATAAATCTAATCCTTTGTCCACACTCCGCAAGATCAAATCAACCCTTTATATTGGAGGTTACTTCCATAAAACTCAGGGTCTGGGCAATAATCATATAGAGCAAGGTGAGTCATCACAAAGGGATGCAGGCCATTCAGCCTCAAATCACTCTTCAGGGTAGGAGCTTTCTATTCAGGAGTGAAAGGGTTCAGCTTTTGGGGGCCAAGTCATTAATCTCCATGTAGAATCATAGATGTAAGAGGGGTACCAAATTCTGGTCCCTTTTCCGAATTTTTTCCATTTTGTTAATATAGAGCTTGAGCAGGCAAAAAAATAAGACTTTTCCCATAAAAGTTAATATTTTTGAAATAAATTTCCTCTATAATATAAACAGGTAGAGTACACATTAAAAACTGGAATTAGAAACCTGAATGTATTTCATTTAATAGTAGTATTTATCCGACTCTTTTTTTATGCTAGTAATGGATCTCCTTTTAATTTATGCATTAGATTATACACGAGTGTCATTTTTAGTGTGTCAGACAAATGTTATTATTAAATGGATGACATCATTTTGCAAAAACAGTTTTGATTTGATATTTTACTTGGTTATATCATTGCTGAAATTAATCTAAAAAATACATGGAGAATATTTACATTTACTAAGCTCATGAATATATATATATATTAAAACAAAGATTTTATGGGCAACAAATATAAAAGAATGGATGTTGTATTTATATATTATTATTATTATTATTATTATTATTATTATTATTATTATTATTATTATTATTATTATTATTATTATTATTATTATTATTATTATTATTATTATTATCAGAAACAGTAATATATAATAAAACAAGCCACTCGAATTAATTAAGAATTTTCAATATACCATCATGTAACTGAATAAATTATAGCTACAGCTAGATTATGGCATGTGAGCCATCAGTAAAAGCATATACCGTATATAAATATATGAAAGCAGTCAACACTTAATCATTACCAATTTTATATATACACACATTTCCAGAGGCAACACCAATGAAAACATATAATTGATATACAAATAATGCATATTGAAGACCCTTGTAGTATGTGTGGTGAATCTACTTACCAGTGGAGG
Organism: Epiperipatus broadwayi; assembly: GCA_028023455.1. Classification (NCBI taxonomy): domain Eukaryota; kingdom Metazoa; phylum Onychophora; class Udeonychophora; order Euonychophora; family Peripatidae; genus Epiperipatus; species Epiperipatus broadwayi. The sequence continues at coordinate 1,121,005 of JAQFVV010006394.1, read as the reverse complement.
TCCATCCGTCACCCATAGGAGCTGGAGGGCAGCAGCCCCCCAGTGCAAAATGAATGTTTTTCTTTAATTATTATTGTTCTTAAATTTGTATATTAATTAAATTCCTATATGTGTCTTACACAAATGTAAAAATAGAATAAACTGTCTAACGAAAGAGGCAAAAAAATACCTCCAATCTACTTGTTGTGATCTTTTGTCTCGTTTTGACATGCTTTTTTTGTTTGTGCTATCTGTTGCTTAAGCAAAAGTTACTGCAGTCCAATGATGTAACAGCACTCTCTTAGTAAAACAAATGTTTGTAATCTTCTCTTTAAAGATACAAGTGATTTTTGTTTACTTTTTCGATCACTGCCCCACCATTACAAATTCCCATGGGCGGCCACTGCTGCCTACTATTGTAATAATTGGATTTTGAATCTAGACTTATAAATATTTGAATATTTTTACGGATTTAAATCAGGCTTAAGTTATTTTATTATTTAGTGATTGCATAGTTTATCCAATTAGCCAATTATCTTTGGCTATTGTTATCTAGAGATTAAAATACAAATGGAAAAGAATCAAATCATCCGCACTTGGATATTGTTATGAATGAGCAGAAATGACCTCATCTTCAATATTACTCAGCTATTTGAGAGGCCCCTTTTTTAAACCACAGTTTACTTAAAGCCTATTTTACTTTTATATATATATATAAAGAAGAATCATCCGAAGTTGACCTAAATTTAAGTAGATCTAAATATTGGAATTATGCAAAAATAAATAATATACAACACAGAAGTAAATAATGAATGTATGTGCCAAAAATATTATATTAGATAAACAATGTAATATATAGGATATATGAGCACAGACTTTCACACGACCGACCACTCTCCACATTATCTCATAACACTGATACACTTGAACATATATATGTTGAAAAAATAAATAATCGCCAATCTCCGTATTTCATGCTAAACCAGCAATCATCAGTTGGTCCAGATTACCATCTTTACACATATATGCTATAAGTGTTCAGATATATATTAAGATAGCCAAACCTTATACTTTAATGGACAGGCTTCAATCTACTCCACACTCCAACTCTTCAACTGTCCATCCAATTGAAAATCTGATGATGGAACGCTCAAAGACCACCTTGAGGCCGAGATTCTTGTCACACCCATGTTGACCTAAGGTCAATCTGACCCCTCATGTACAGGACATAATCCATTTAATACACATACAAGGGATGGGCAGATATTTCTATTATGAAATAACTGATACACACAGGCTTATTATAACACAGGTTTATAATAAACCTGTGTGTGTCAGTTATTAGATAAACAATGTAAAAGTTATATAATCGAATGTGTGTGTATGCTTATTAGATTTAAAGTTTTCAACTTTTTATTCTTTCAAGTTTATCCCTAACTTTATAAACATACAAATAATTGATCTTTTAGTTAAGATTTAAGTCAAATATTTATATATGGGCCCCTAGTTCTGATACAGTATTTACTTTATTTTTGAAGTGATTTTTCAAAGCTTTGCATTAGGAAACTAGACTCCACAACTCACTTCTTATGCAATGTGTTGCATTGCTGATAATATATCAGGAAGACTATCGGATACTTTAATCTGATTGGATATAAACAAGGCTTCCATGCAAAACTAAACCTCTGGCTTATCAGACACAAGCTACTGTTGAGCACAATTGGATTCTATACGAAGCAAGGATTGTAACAACCAAAAATAGATCATAAGTCTCAAGTCAATTCATAATGATGAAATCCTTGAGGGCAGTTGATCGACTGATTGTGTAATGGTGTAGTCAGTGAGAAAAGTTTTTAATTTAAACAAAGTTCAAGTTAAGGAAGCAAAAAGTTGTTAAAATATATTACTATAAAAACAACTTGTCATGTAGTCACACAGACATATATATATAACTTTATTTGTTGAAAAACATATTTTATAGTTCTAAAGGATTTCGCAAAAATCAATGAGACTAAATAAAGTAAAAATACAGCACACTATAACCTCAGAAGTCGTACTGACAGAAACTCAGTAAAGCAATAAGATACTATGTAACATGGACATAACATAGATAGATAGATAGATAGATAGATAGATAGATAGATAGATAGATAGATAGATAGATAGATAGATAGATAGATAGATAGATAGATAGATAGATAGATAGATAGATAGATAGATAGATAGATAGATAGATAGATAGATAGATAGATAGATAGATAGATAGATAGATAGATAGATAGATAGATAGATAGATAGATAGATAGATAGATAGATAGATAGATAGATAGATAGATAGATAGATAGATAGATAGATAGATAGATAGATAGATAGATAGATAGATAGATAGATAGATAGATAGATAGATAGATAGATAGATAGATAGATAGATAGATAGATAGATAGATAGATAGATAGATAGATAGATAGATAGATAGATAGATAGATAGATAGATAGATAGATAGATAGATAGATAGATAGATAGATAGATAGATAGATAGATAGATAGATAGATAGATAGATAGATAGATAGATAGATAGATAGATAGATAGATAGATAGATAGATAGATAGATAGATAGATAGATAGATAGATAGATAGATAGATAGATAGATAGATAGATAGATAGATAGATAGATAGATAGATAGATAGATAGATAGATAGATAGATAGATAGATAGATAGATAGATAGATAGATAGATAGATAGATAGATAGATAGATAGATAGATAGATAGATAGGTAGGTAGGTAGGTAGGTAGGTAGGTAGGTAGGTAGGTAGGTAGGTAGGTAGGTAGGTAGGTAGGTAGGTAGGTAGATAGATAGATAGATAGATAGATAGATGAGTAGACAAGACGGATGGATGACTGACAGATAAGTAGGTTAGATAACAAGTAGGCAGATAGATATGTAGATAGATAGATAGGTAGATAGATAAAAAAATTGCAGCCATGTTAAAGATTTATTGGTTAAATATTACAAAAATAGTCTTTAATAATATAACATAAAGTGTATGTAAATAAATTTTAAAATGTACATTGTGTTAATTTTTTTTCCTACACACTTTATTTAAATTTAACAAATAGTGATTAAGAAAATATTCTCTTTTATGTAAGAAGTAAAATGGCAGACTGCTAATAAAGAAATTATAATTTTTTCAAAAAGAAATTATAGCTACTGAAATGTTTATATAATATATATACTTGTTTTCTTACTTAATAATATGCTTAGTAAAATATTTACTCATTAATTAACACTGTTTTCCATTTCAAGCATTATTTTTTAAATGATATTTTTTATCCATATTTTGAATTTAAAGTAACAAATTATTTTTCCCATAGGAACTCATTATAACTGTTTATTTTTATGTGAAATTTTTAATTTACAAGTTATTTAGCAAAAACAATTGAACTAATATTTAGGCAAATTGTACTTACTATCTGTGGTGAGGGTGCATATATAAACATTGAAATATAGTAGAATTTTCCCATGCAATAATCTAGATAAAATTTCTGCTCTAATATAACTAAGTAACAACCAATTAAAATTAGAAGTCAAGTTGAAAACAGAATCTTATATTAACATAATCTTTTGCCTGTCCACGTATATTTATACATTATGATTATCTTATGCCAGCTGTCTGCTGACCATATATATGTTCTAGTTATAACTAATGCTATCAGAAGTCCCACCATCAGCTAAAATCCCAACAAATTTAGTCAACATTTAATTTGATATTAAAGTTTGATATTAATTTTAATGGTAATTTAACTAAAGTTTTTTTTTTTGTAAAGTTGCATGTCAATAGCAAATTAACTGATATGATAGTGCTTATATATAAGTTGTGATGCTATATTTTCAAGTTTTCCACCTGTTTTTTAGGCCGCTGTTATGCCTTATGGAACAGAAACATATGTCCAAGAAAGATCAGTTGATTTTGTTCATCAAATGTCTTACTTAACTTGTTCATGAACCAAATTTTCTTTCTTATTTGAAAGATCCTAGTGAAAATTTCATCCATATTTGCAACATTTTTTTACAACTAAACTTTTTTTGTATATTAGGTGTTAATCATCTTTACATTATTTCTTACAAATGTAATCTTTTAAATGATAGACATGTTCGAAGTTAATATTAGAACTTTGCAAAATTTGATAATAAATTACTAAATAGAGTTCTTAACTATAACAATGGTGTTTTGAGTATTGGATATAATTTTGTCTTTTCATAAGGTTTGTTGAATAAATACTTCCTATTTGAATTCAATTTTTAAAGTAGAAAAGAATTTTAAGTTTGACATCATATCAGTATTAGCCAGTAAGATTTTCTTCTACTTTGCCATAACAAAATTTATACAACTTGTTTTCTAGAAAATAAACATTTTAAAATAAAAATCTACATATAATTATTTTGTTTAAAATAAATATTTTACTATTATATTACATAAATAAACTTATATATGTAAACAAATTACTGAAAATTGCAATTTTTCTTTTTAAAAAGATTAATTCTTAAAATTGCTATGAGACCAAATAATATACCAATCAGAAATTGTCTTTTCTATTGAAATCCAAAGGAGGCATCTGATGCCCCTTTGATACACAAATTAATTTTGTAATTTTTTAAAGATTCATATAATATTGACATTCTGATTTTTTAAACTAATAATTTTAATAATAATTCTTCAATTAAATTTTAAGTGCCAGGAATGCTTAGATAAGAAAAGCTTAACCTTTCTGTATTCTGACAAATTTCTTGGTTATCACTTTCTTTAAACTTACAATTTTCATTTTAATATTAAACCATTATTATTTATCAGATAAATTTAACCTCATTTGGTAGATATTTTTCTTTAGAGATTAAATAAATTTTAGAAAATCGCTTTTGATTTTTGGAATTATTTTAAAAAGTAGATTTTAATCAAATCAAAGAACTACTTCATCATTCAAATCACCACATGAGCAGAATGAATTTGCATAATGAATTAAATCTTCTTTGACTGATATTTGCTTTTAAAATCTCAACAAATAATTATAAATATCTAGTAAATCTATCAACTATGCTTCAAAAGTTTAAACTGTAATTTTTATGATATTGCTATATTTTCCTTTGAAACTGTTAGTTACGACATTTTCTAGAAAGGTCACATTACCCACAACCATAATTTCCATGGTAATATGAGTCAGGAAAAATATAATATTTAAAAATAAAACATTTATGTAGAAAATAAATATGTAATAATATATATATATATATATTTAATTTATAATAATTATCAACAATTACTATGGAAAAATAATCACAAATCTTCCAAAATATCAAGTTTTAGTCATTCATAACATTTTTTGAAATAATATTGTAAAGTTACCACAAAGTTCAAGACTCCCATGAATGCAATGAACGCTTATCATTTTACCATACTTTGAAAGTCCAAATTTTTTGATTGTACTGACATCTTTAGGATTTTTTTGAAATTAAAATATTAAAAAAAAAAAATGCAAATTTTAAAGTTTGAAAAAAAAAAAAGGTTCACAAAATCTCTCAGTTGAAACTGAAAAACACAGATTCAATTTCTTGACTTCTGAACTGATGAAACATTGGTCTTATAAATTGAAAAGTTAACTTTCAATGTTTGTTATAATATTATGCTAAGCCACTTTTGATATGTTGATCTGATATTATATTCTTTTTTGCAATGATGATAAACAGGAGGGGGCAGTATTAATATGATGTAAATTTATGTAAATTTACACAAATGAGTCAAATTGAACCCTATTTACTGAGGGGGAACCAGGATTTATTTTTATTTATAGAGTTAGGATTATTAGCAATTTGTTATATATCCTTTATTTTGAACTTAGAATCATTTCTCTCAATGCACATGACACTGGCTGATGTAGGTTCAAATGTATAGCCAAGTTTGTTTGATGCTCCAGAAATATGGATTCATAATATGGATTGCTTTTAGTCCTTCTGTAAAGATATTGATGTTCAGACAATCTTGTTGCTTCAGCTGGTGTGTGATTTTACAAAGTACATCGCATTGCAGTTGGTTTGAGAGCATACAATCTTGTAAACAGTGTGGGATATGTTTGTTAGGGGAGTTTGTCTTTTAATAATATTGATGGTGGAGTATGAGGCAGATCCTGTTGAATCCAAACATATTTTATTTAATATTTTTGAATATTTTAGAGATATAGGAAAACTAAATCCAGGCCTTGTTGCCAGATGGTATAAGTCTAATTCTGATCTTATAAAATTTGTTGAGAATGTTAGTGAGTGTTCTATATTTGAACCCAACAAGGCATAACTCATTAATATATTATTCAATATTGGATTTGTGTTCTGATTCTAACTTGCATAAGTTAAAATTTTTATATATAAATGTTGTCAGATCAGCATATTTGGGTGAGTAGGGCGTTATCGATTCAGGATATATAAAGCCACAGATTTCCATTAATATTTTGTAATTTAGTTCGATTATCTTTCTTTGGATGTATACATTAAGATATTTTATTCTTTTAGAGATGTCTTCATGTTTTATGGTCCAGATTAAGGCATATTTTTCTGCAAACTTGTGTTTGATGCTCAGATTCATAAAGGCTCAGCCTTCATGCTCCATTACTAGTAAATAGGTTGATCAACTATTCCAAAGACAAACTTACTAAACATATCCCTCACCCTATTTACAAGACCATGTGCACTCAAACCAGCTGCAATGTGATCTACTTTGGAAACTCATGTGCCAACCTAGCAACAAGATTGTCCCAACAGCCACATTTTTAAAGAAGGGCTAAAAACAATCTAGATGTTGAAAATCCATATTTCTGGAGCATCAAAACAAACTCAGTTATATATTTGAATCTACATCATCCAGAATCATGTGAATTGAGGGAAATGATCCTAAGCACCAAATAAAGGAGGTGTGGCACATCGCTAATAATCCTAACTCTGTAAATAAAATGTAATCCTTCTTCTGCTTCTCTAAAAAGTGGGTGATTCATCTCATTTGTGTAAATTTACATAAATTTACATTATATTTATATTCTCACCCTCCTCTCCAATAATTATTGCTATAAATATAATAGCAGATTAAGATACTGAAAGCAGCTTAGCATAATATTATAACAAACATTGAAACTTAAGCTTTTCTTATCTAAGCGTTCCTAGCACTTATAATTTAACTGAATTACAGTTTGTCTAAGAAATGTTAATAACATGTATATAATTACAATAATGATTATTATACAAAAATCCCTGATATGATAATCTAACATCATAGATAATTTCAAAATAGTGAAGAAAATCCAAAAGTGTCAGCATCACCACCAAAATATCAAAACATGTCAAAATAAGTGATTTGGTAGCCACTAAATCAGATCATATTAAACTACTGGATAAAATTTCTATAAACAGTGTAAATTAATATTATTATTAAGTTATTAACAATTTATATGCTATATATACAATGTTTGACATTAAATAACTGCAATTGTTTTAAATGTAATTATATTGCTTTTTAGTGTTACCACATGGCAATAAATTATTTCATTATCTTGTGTTGTTGCGAGCAAACTAATTATATGCAAAACAGTCGAAATAAATTAATCTTAAAACATTATATATATATATATACATATATATATATATCAAAACTACCCCAAATCTAAAATTAAACCAGACCAGAATAAAAATAATATTAAAACACAACCTAAGGTTTCACTGCTACAAGCAGACTTCTCAAGTGTAAAGAAATAATAAAAAAAACACAACTTATATATACTATTAAAAACTACCCACAAATCCATTCACTTCCCATCCACCCTTAATATTAAAAGAACTCTTAAATAAGTTAATTGCTTCAGAATCATAAATTTTCAATAATAAAGACTCTTTAATTCTTCTTTTGATTTCATTTCTCTCAAAGAAGACAACCTTAGCTTCATCAAAATCAATAGTGTGGCCTGTATCTTTTTCATGGACATACAAAGCAGAACTAAGATATCTATTTTTAACTCTACTTTTATGAACCTTTACTCTTTCATTTAAACTCAAACTACTCTGACCTATGTAAACCTTCTTACAAAATAAACAAGGAATAAAATATACCACACCAGGAATAGTCTTTCTATCAAAAACTTCCTTTGTATTATTCAATAAATTATTCAATGTAACACCCCTTTTCCAAGCAATTTTCTTATTTCCAAACAATTTACTATTTCTACACACAATTTTATAAGAAGACAATTTAAATGGCAAAGAAATAAAATCATATTTTTCTTTAACCTTTACATCCTTACAAATATTACTATTAAATAAAATACTTTTAACAAATTTATCAGAGTATCCAACACTTAAATAATCTTTATAAAATTGATATTTCTGAAACAAAGCTACCCCCCTAGAATTATTTAATTTAATATTCCTATGACAATAATTCCTTAAAGCAGCTACTTTATGAGATACAGACTGATAGCTATCAGGTTTAATTATAGATCTTAATTCTTTACTTTTAACTAAATGACTGCACAATAAACAATTAGTTTCTATATTTCTAATCACCAAAAGATCTAAAAATTTTAACTTACCAAAATCTAACCCCCCTCCTTCTAACACAAATTTTATAGAAGGATCAAAACAATTAAACTCATTTACAAATTCCTTCAATTTACCATTCTCAACAACAAATAAACAATCATCAACATATCTGACAAATAATTTTACATATAAACAATTCTTTTTAATAATAATTTCCTCTTCCATAAAACTAATATAAACTGAACATACTAAAGGAGAAATAATATAACCTATTATCCACCCTTCCTTAATCTTATAAAAATTACCTTTATAAGTAAAATACATAGAATCTTCCAATAACAAAAGCAAATCTTTAATTACCTTAATTTTATTTTTTGATAAAGAACTTTATCAAAAAAGATTTGCTTTTGTTATTGGAAGATTCTATGTATTTTACTTATAAAGGTAATTTTTATAAGATTAAGGAAGGGTGGATAATAGGTTATATTATTTCTCCTTTAGTATGTTCAGTTTATATTAGTTTTATGGAAGAGGAAATTATTATTAAAAAGAATTGTTTATATGTAAAATTATTTGTCAGATATGTTGATGATTGTTTATTTGTTGTTGAGAATGGTAAATTGAAGGAATTTGTAAATGAGTTTAATTGTTTTGATCCTTCTATAAAATTTGTGTTAGAAGGAGGGGGTTAGATTTTGGTAAGTTAAAATTTTTAGATCTTTTGGTGATTAGAAATATAGAAACTAATTGTTTATTGTGCAGTCATTTAGTTAAAAGTAAAGAATTAAGATCTATAATTAAACCTGATAGCTATCAGTCTGTATCTCATAAAGTAGCTGCTTTAAGGAATTATTGTCATAGGAATATTAAATTAAATAATTCTAGGGGGGTAGCTTTGTTTCAGAAATATCAATTTTATAAAGATTATTTAAGTGTTGGATACTCTGATAAATTTGTTAAAAGTATTTTATTTAATAGTAATATTTGTAAGGATGTAAAGGTTAAAGAAAAATATGATTTTATTTCTTTGCCATTTAAATTGTCTTCTTATAAAATTGTGTGTAGAAATAGTAAATTGTTTGGAAATAAGAAAATTGCTTGGAAAAGGGGTGTTACATTGAATAATTTATTGAATAATACAAAGGAAGTTTTTGATAGAAAGACTATTCCTGGTGTGGTATATTTTATTCCTTGTTTATTTTGTAAGAAGGTTTACATAGGTCAGAGTAGTTTGAGTTTAAATGAAAGAGTAAAGGTTCATAAAAGTAGAGTTAAAAATAGATATCTTAGTTCTGCTTTGTATGTCCATGAAAAAGATACAGGCCACACTATTGATTTTGATGAAGCTAAGGTTGTCTTCTTTGAGAGAAATGAAATCAAAAGAAGAATTAAAGAGTCTTTATTATTGAAAATTTATGATTCTGAAGCAATTAACTTATTTAAGAGTTCTTTTAATATTAAGGGTGGATGGGAAGTGAATGGATTTGTGGGTAGTTTTTAATAGTATATATAAGTTGTGTTTTTTTTTATTATTTCTTTACACTTGAGAAGTCTGCTTGTAGCAGTGAAACCTTAGGTTGTGTTTTAATATTATTTTTATTCTGGTCTGGTTTAATTTTAGATTTGGGGTAGTTTTGATTTTATATTGACTAGTTTAGCTTTATGCTTGTAATGTTTATATATATATATATATATATATATATATATATATATATATATATATATATATATATATATATATATATATATATATATATATATATATATATATATATATAAACAATTACTTATCTACACAACTGCTTTAATATTTCAACCAGAAGATTAATTTTTTGATGCAAACCAGTCTTCTGGTTGAAATATTAAAATGTCTGTGTAGATAAGGAATTGTGTTTGTTTTTATTTTTATTTCCTTTAATTATGTAATATATATATATATATATATTGTACCCTCACTTCCGGGAAATATACAATAATAATAAAATAGGACTAACTCAGATAAATAGTTATGCTCGGCGAAAATGTGTCTAATCGACAATAAAGATATTCTATGATACTATCTATTATTTAACTAGTTCTAACCAATAAAATAATAATAATATGGTTCGGTTTTATAAAATAATAAATAAAAATATTTACTAAATCATGAAACCATGAAATGAGATACAAGTGGCAATTTGAATTACATTGAGCCAATATCCCACAGGATACAACCTCAATGGCATAAGAATACTACCCCCCCCCATTATTTTAAATAATAAATTCATAACATTCTTACGACTTTAAAATAATAATCAATTAAATATAATGCTAATAAATAATTCCTAATCTCTTTATTCAAAATAATATAATTATAATAATCTCAGGTTCTTTAAACTAATTCTAATCAATTTATAATCTTCTGTATAAGGGATTTTGTATCACCCTCAACTATACCTAACTAATAATAATAAATAATAATAATAATAATCTTCAATGTATAATTCAATCTTATTTATTTTCCCCATTACAGTAATTATCAATAATAATAATAGTAAATAAATAATATAGCATAGTCTTTAGCTTTCATGTGATATCTTAAATAAAATATGTGGTATAATCTGATAATCTGAGAATATGTGGCAACGAATATTATTATAATTCTGTGTTATGACCATAATGTAAAATGAAATTTCTTAAATAAATCATATTAAAAAACACTATAATTCTTAAAGGAAATAATCATATTTATACTGTGCAAATATTATGTTTGGTTTATCCATCTTGAGATCATATGTGTATGTTGTGAAAAATCAATATAACACAAAAAATTTATGAAAACAAGTTTAACAAAATTTTATTATAACACTTTAAAACAAAATAAACTATGTACACTATTTACAATTAAAGAATATTGGATAATTACATACTTCATCTCTAAAATAAAATAATAAAATCTAAGTACCTAAACCTTCACTCCGACTTAGAACTTTTATATTTTTTTATAACAATCACCATAATATTATCAATAATATTGATGGATACAATTATAGCTTAAAATATATTGCCTACCAATGGAATTATGTTATAATATGTTTCTATCAAAACATACGCAAATTATGAAAACATAAACTTTAGAAGTAGCACTCATTCTAATACATATCTATAGATTTTGTACTCAATTACTTAAATAACTTTTATTATGATATGCTGACATTATCCAAAAAAATATATTTATTTCAGTTCGTTACTAAATAAGTGGACTTAAATAAATAATATGATATGATTAACAGATTTTTTATACACCTTGCTTGGCATTACTTTAATAAAAAAATTCCTATGTGTGTGTTGATGCATGTTCTAAACATAAAAATAAAATTTACAAAATATAAATACTTGTTTTATTTTATGTTGTTTCTCTAGATGTATTATCCATGAAAAAATATGCATTACATGTATGATAAATACATTCAAAAATTATTCAAAAAGTTTCGTGAATAATTTTATTACTACTTATATATTTTTATAAAAAAATAGTTTACTAAAACACAAAAATATTTATGATTCTTTATCCTTATATTTTAATTTTACTCTCAATCTCATTTGTATTTAACCTCATCATAATTCAAAGCAAGAAAAACCTACCTTATCCTCTTCCAAAATAACAACTCTACAACTCCAAAATTATTTATTATTCTCCTTCAAAATACAGTACTGTACGATGCAATATCTTAGAAATTACGATAGCGATGAGATGCGTGGGTATGAAGAACAAACTAGAGTATTAACTCAATAGTACAAACATATAAGATAGTCAACATGGCAACAGTGCAATAAAGAAAAGAGGCATGACTTCTCTGTCTAATAATCTCCACTAAAAATAATGTCCAAGCTATTTATTCAGCTTTTTGGAACATTAATACTCAATAACTAAGAAAACACTGCCATGGAAATATACAAGTTACAGGGCTTTGTTATCTGTACCTGCATAATTACTAAGATAATAAAACTATTTCTATTCCCCATAAAAACCTACATCAAAGCATCCCTTTGGTTTCTTTTTAATACTCCCAAGTCACTACCACTTTAAAATTTCTTAATAGATTTATCTATCTACATCGCCAAAATTCTCAAACATATTTCTAAAAAAACAATAAATAAAATTCACATATAAATTCAACCATTTAGACTACTCAACAAGAAAAGGTTACTTCACTTTCAAAAATTCTTCAATAGAAATACAAATGATTTGTATCGATGTACTAAGTTAATACTTTAAACATTTTAAAATAATAGGGTTCCTTTACTAAAGAATCATATAATTATATTCATCATTAAATTTATATTACATTAGCAATACAAAATAAAAGTACGCATATTTTTTTAAAATCTAACTCATAAGTTTTATGTGTGTTTAATGTATTCATACATACCCATATGTTCATACAATAATACTATAAAATACTTCAATCAATCTAAATAAAATAAAATAAATACATCATAAAAAAGTTGAGTGAATTAAAAAAATTAAACTATCTTATTGAGATTGTTTAGGTGAATCTGAGCAAGGGATTAAGATAACCAGAAATTTAAAATTAGTTAAAAGCCATTTCAAGTTAAGATCTAAATTAAAAAATAAGATAAGAAATTAAAATCATAGGAGAAAAAAGTATATAAAGTTGCTCTCTATTGTTCTTCAGTCTAGCTGCAATTTTCTAGATCATGCATCAGTTCAGATTATTATTCAGTTCAGACAAAATGCAGAATCCAAACAACCAGAAACCCAGATATTCAGAAACTATAAATGCAGTAGTAAGCCAGTCAATTACTGCTGTGGTCAACATCCACACAAAAGCTGCAGATCTAGCAACATGCATTGCTGGACAACTTTAGGATATTTAGCTGGGATTTAGGCTCCAAAAACCCTTAATAAAAAGAAAAACAACTGAACCTCACCTAAATCAATGCCCAGAACAATGCCTAGATTGTAAATAAACACTGCCACACACTCTCTTTCCCATTGTCAACATAAAGAATGGAAAACAAGCCATGGAACCATTGATGGAGTCCAAAGAGTCAACAGGTTGGAAACTGACAATCATGAAAACCTAAGTAAAGATAATTTAAAGTATATTCTGATCATAGTCTAGATTCTTTATTTTAAATGAATGAACTTTAATTAATGGACTATTATAACTATAGCCTAAAGTCATTTATATTTTTCTTATGTAAAATTGATTGTGTTATTTTATGTTATATTAAATATATGCATGTGTAAATAATTAAATATTAATGTTTGCTTTAATTGTTATTTTGTCTATTTCTCTTTCTCTCTTGTCACTGTGTCACCAGTAAATTAATGTACAATTATGTTAAGTGTTAATTATAAATTTATTTAAACGCACATTCATTACGTAAATAATATACATTAAGGCTGTAGCCTCAATCACATGCATATAAAATGCGATAGTAGGGACCTCTACAGGTCTTTAAACCACAAGCTTACTCCCCTCTTTTCTTCCAAGAGTAAGCTTGTGGTTTAAAGACCTGTAGAGGTCCCTACTATCGCATTTTATATGCATGTGATTGAGGCTACAGCCTTAATGTATATTAGTTATGTGTTATGTAAATATGCTGGACCCTGAGACAGAGTTGGAGCTAGTCATGGGATATTTCAAGTGCTGGATTGTGGTTCTGTCATCGAAACTATGCTGATTATATAACTTACGATTGCTAGCATCTGAAGTTCATCCTCAGAACAAACAAAATGCTTTAGATGGCAGAGGTTTGAATCTAGCAGCCAAGGTGGGCCACGGTCTGGAAATGTTGTTGTGTTATGATTTGCATAGCTTGGTCTGATCCTTGGTATCATTGATGGCTTTGCTATCAATGGTATTCTCCCCTCTGCTTGTAGGACTGGTCTGTTCATGTAATACTAAAAATATAAATTTTAAAATTATGTTAAATAATGATGCAACTCAATAGAACATTTTTTAAACAGACCTGGTTCAATATATATATATATATATATATATATATATATATATATATATATATATATATATATATATATATATATATATATATATATATATAAAAGAGATAGAGGAAAAGATAGAAAGAGACAGAGAAAAGAGACAGTGAGAGAAAGAAAGTTAGAAGGATGAAGGGTATAGAGACAAAGTAGAGGAGGGATAAATGAAAGGGAAGAATTGTACACAGTATTTTAAAAAAACAGTGATAGATAATTGGTTCTTTCTCCAAGCTGTTTGTAAAGTCATCTTTAAAATGATGCATTTGTTACATAATAAGTTAGTTTAGTTATTTCCCAAAAACCATAATCTAGTACATAGTCATTAGCATATGGATTGAAAAGCACTAGATGGATATTAAGTAATCACTACTATAGTGCATTCATTAATTATTCATGCTTACATTAAATGGAAGAACTGGATTAGGGAAAATAGATTTGTAACTTAAAACTAATGTGCAGGCAGGAATTGTGGAATTTTGTTGATTTTACAATAAATCTGGATAAAGGATATAGATTCCTACATTTATCAAAAAAAAGGACCTCAAAGCCTGTAGTGCAATGCATTCAAGTTGGATTAGGGTCAAAGCATGACAGTGTTTTTGAATTTTGGGCCAAAGCATGATAATAAAAAGGAGAAGAAATGGGGGTTGCTGAAAGAAAGATGCATTAGACTCAAACCACCCATGCCCAATGGATTCAGATTCTAAAGTCATCACTGTTGAAATCCATAAGCTTAAAATTAGTCTGAGCATATGGAAATGATAGCACTGGATAGAGATTTATTAAGCACTAGTGTCTAGAACTTACTGATTATTAAATTTTACTCAAGGTGGCAAACAAGTGTGGTAGTAGTAATTTTGCTTACATAAAAGTAATATATCAGCGGGGTACATGGTATTTTTGTTGATTTTGAAAAATTCTCACCAAGGATTGTCAGGTGCCAAGCAGCTATTAAAAACTGAAGTTACCAAAATATATAATAATTGAACAGGAATCAGATTTACACAAGCATTCAAGCGAATTAACTCAGATTTGAAACATTAAAATGTTTTTTTAATTTCAGACACAACTGAAGTAGGAAAAATAGATACTTAAATTTATTGCTATAGAAGAAAAAAGTACATTTATCACAATTATTCCTATCATTTATCATTTCCTTTTTTAATGATATTCTTTTCCAAATTACTTATCTATGAATAAATACTTCTATTTATTCCCATTTTCTCTAAAGTGCTATAAAATAGTTTGATCGTGAAACTTACGGTAGATTTACACTCTACCTAGAAAAATGTATAATATAATAAAAAATACTCTTTTAAATCATTTATCCAGCATTAGTAATCACCTTTCCATAAACAGATGAGAATTTATCAGCATCTTAATCATAATTAATTGAATAATCACAGTAAATTGAAACAGCTTTTGTGATTGGTTGTGAAAAAAACGTATAGCAGCCCTTTATTTAATGTTAGGAAATCAGGTGAACTTCATTATTTTATTCGTAATATATACTATTTGATTAGTATTCTCAAATTTGCAGTTTCTGAAAAATAGGCAGTGATATATATATATTATTTACTGATTTAATCTGTCCTACATTTTATTTAATTTACAAGCATTCTATTTTGGGAATGACAAAAAGATTCCGTTTCACAAATTAGTACAAAAATTTAGAAGATAAAAATTACTTCTGCTTCCCTTGTTGGTGTAATGTGTTGAAAACATTTTCTCTCATTTAAATTTTTGATTATCAATTTTCTTTTTTAAATTAAGTAATATAATAAAAATATCTTGAGGTTATCTAGATAGATAATAATAATATCAAAATCAACAGATTCAATTTTCTAAAAAAAAAAAAAATAACAATAACTATCTAAAAAAGTAAATTAAATGTAATATATAGTCCCTTTTATATTTTTGTGTATATTTATTAAATGTGAATTCTGATTCAAAAAATTTAAAACCTAGTGACATTTTAAATATATATGTACACATATGTAACACTGTACACCCATATGGTTATGTTTCAACACTCCAAACTCTAGTATGCAATATTATAATTTGGAAACCCTTACCTTCTTTATATAAGCTGGTCACCATAGATTCAAAATTTCATGCGTTACAATCAATATTCAGTAATATCCATATATATAATACATTTGTAATATTTATATATAATTTATATATATGGAGTTTAGTTGTAATATAGGGGATTAGAACACAGACTTGTAAGCTTTCTTCAACTATCTATCTCATACAACTGTTATACATAATCACACACATGTGAAAAAGATAAATGATCTCCAATAGGTGCATTTTGTGCTAAACCAGCACTCATCAGTTGGTGTAGATCATCATCTCCCATACATATATATTATGAATGTGTATATTTGGGATCATTTATTTCTTTCACATGTGTCTGATTATTGTAACGATTGTATGAAATAAAGTGATAGTTGAAGGATCTTGAAAGGCCGTGTTCAAATCCCTATATTACATACAATACATTTGTAAATAAGATATTTATTTTATATAGCGCGATGTTTTTGACTTATAATAAACTAATAATCAGATTTTTAAGCTAATGCACATGCGCTTTGTGGATCTTAACAATAAATGAATACTCTCATTTTCCAATACATGATAAAGTCTTTGTGAAAGAATAGAATGAATCCACCTATTCTTTCAACCCAAACGTTTAAGTATGGGCAAATCTTAAGTACTGGAAATGAGAGCGTGAAGATATTAAACAATCACTTTAAATTACTTTTACTATGTCTGAATGAATGACGCCTGCGAAATTTACTAGAATTTACGATACGTCATTCTTAAATGAAATTAAACATATGTAAATGAGATCTTTATTTTATATAGCGCGATGTTTTTGAATTGTAATAAACTAATAATCAGCTTTTTAAGCTAATGCACATGCGCTTTGTGGATCTTAACAATAAATGAATACTCTCATTTTCCAATACATGATAAAGTCTTTGTGAAAGAATAGAATGAATCCACCTATTCTTTCAACCCAAACGTTTAAATATGGGCAAATCTTAAGTTCTGGAAATAAGAGTGTGAAGATATTAAACAATCACAATAAAACTTGAGCAATACATTGTCCTTTTATCAACTGTACTGGACTCAATATATATATATATGAATAAAAGCAAATGTATCAAAAGCTTCTATATTTTTTTACTAAAAGAAACTTGAACCTGAATCTGATGTAAAGATTCTATAATATTGACCTGATGACTCTGTCCATATTGCACTGTCCTATGGACAAATCCAGAAAGCAGTTATAACAATAATTCAGCTATTTCTCCATTATATTTTGTTCACTAACCAGATTTTCAATTCCACATATTACTTCCCAACTCTTATAACTTCCAGAAAACTCATGCTTCTCCATTTTATCTTCTGGCTTTCATTTACCATTCCATTTACAAGCATCTTACATTCAAACAATTTTTTTTTGTAGTATGTGTCCAATCCAGTTTCTCTTTTTATTTCTAATTTCATCAATGTTCTTGTTTCATTTATTATTTCCAAAACTTAAAACAGGTAAAACTCTCCATACAGTAGTGCCACTCAGTGCAAGCCAGAGTAATCAATGGATGCCAGAAGGCTTATGCATAAAATCCATATCTAATGCCTACTCATCCAATATTCCCAGACTAGTTTTTAGTTTGTGGCTTTTGTCAATGAGGAACCTGGATCTGAGAGCACTGCACCTAGATCTTAGGATCTAATGTAACCTTCTAGTAGCCACCTTTTAACTCTACTTAACTACAAGTCCATGAGTTTAAAATTGAAAACACAATAATATTTTCAATCCAAGCTCAGTAGCTTATATAGTCATAAAGCCACAAGATAGAAACTAGTTTGGGGATATTGGATGAATAAGCACTAGATAGGGATTTTATGCACAAGCCTTCTGACATCTATTGATTACTCTGGTTTGCACTGAATGGCATTACTGTATGGAGAGTTTTGCCTGTTTTAACAAGTTATGAGCAAACATAAGAAATGGTGATCATGTGATGTTTAGTGATTTAATTTCCAAAACTTTCTCATTTTATTCATCCAATCAATTTATTTTTCTCAATATCCACTTCTCAAAGGTCTCCAATATGTTTTAAATTCTTTTAGTCATTGTCTACATTTCACAATTGTATAATAATGTACTCCACATATGAGCACTTAATTAATCTTTGTTCTTAATTATCTTTTCAAAGGTCTACAAAATATTTTATTTCTTTTAGTAAATGTCTCTTTTGCCAGTGCTATTCTTCTTTTAACTACATCTTTGCTTCTCCAATCATCACTCAACCAACTACCCAAATAAATCTATTCAATTATTGGTAAATATTATTATGAATATCAAATTGTATTTTTTTTTTTTTTTGGTATTCTTTCCTATTTCATAAAAATTTGGTCTTCTCTACATTAATATTTATTTAAATAGTGGTTTTTATCATTTATTCTATAAATATATATAATCAATAGATCAAATTCATTCCCTCAATTAAAATTATATAAACTAAGCATATATAAGAACAAGTACTAAAAGATAGGTGGCGCCATATGTCTTTTGGAAAGTTTATTATTGTAAGCTCCTATTCAACTAATATTTATTCCATAATTTATATTTCCTTTCTTCTATTTATTCAACATTTTCTAAAGATTCTTCTCATTCTCAGCTATAAAAACCATATCATTCACAAAGCTTGTATATTTTGTTATTTTTTCTCCAATATTAGCTTCCCTACTATTTAAATATTTATGTAACATATCTCCTAAATACACATTTAACAGCACCTGTGAATTGTAGCATTCTTGATTAAATTCTCTTTCTACACTCATTTCATTTGTTTTTCAAAACAGTCATATATTTATTCTAGACTACTTTTGATAATGCTGTTTCACAACCCACGAAAACGTATATAAATTCTTTCTTCCTTTTTGATATACATATCATTGTTTGCAATCATAGCATTTCTTTCTCTTTTCTCTTTCTGAAAACCAAACTGTTTTTCTACAAAGTAATATTTTATCTGTTTATAAATTCTTCAAACTAGATTTCTCAATAATATTTTTGAAGCATAAGATAACAACCTTATTTACCTGTACTCTTTACAGCTAACAGCTTTTTACTAATTGGAATTATGATCTTCAAGAAATGATTAGCCAATTGTCCCTATTATATATATTACAGACTCCAACTTGTTGAAAACTTTTATATGTATTTTACATAAGCTAATTAGCTTGGATTGAAAATATTGTGTTTTCAATTTTATTCTCATAGTTGTGTAGTTAAGTATAGATAAGATGTGGCTGCTGGAAGGTTGCATTAGATATCCTAAGATCTAGGTGCAGTACTCTCAGATCCAAGTCTCCTCATTGATGAAAGCCACAAGCTAGAAACTAGACTGGGGATATTGGATGAGTAGGCATTAGGGATTTTATGCACAAGCCTTCTGGCATTCATTGATTTCTCTGTCTTGCCTGTTTTTTTGTATTGTATCATATTTGATCAGTTTATCATTTTTCATTTCTTTAATTAATTTCTTTTTCTGTCAATATATGCATACATTGTTTACCTATTTCAATATTTTTTTCTTTAAATTCATAATTTATTGTATCATTTTCTTTTGTAAATAGATATTGAACCTATTCTTTCAATTTACCAATATATCATTCCTATTAGTTAAGATTTTTCCATTTTTTCAGTTATTTCATTCATTAATGATTTTTTTTATTCATCAAATATCATTTCTATTTTTATCAAATATCAAATCTTATTTTGTTTTTGAAACACTCCTATTTCTCTACATTTCTGTTTTAATCACATTTTTTTTATCAAATCTGTTTTTCTCTTAACTTCTTATTAACTTTTCTATATATTTTTGTTTTTATTTACTATTGATATTTTTCCATCTTCTCTATACTTTCACCTTTTTCAATATTGATTCAGTCATCTAAAATCATTTATCTTTTCTTAATGAAATGGTTTCTGTTGTATTGTTAATGTTTTTAATATTTTGTCTTTAATTCTACACCAATGTTTTTCAAAATCATGCTTTCATTCATATATTCCTTATCCTTATCATAGTTCTTTATTATTTTTCCATATATGAACACAAATCTTTTTTTCTATATCTCTCAATTTGTCCAAATCCCATATTATATACCTTTTATCATTTCATCCTTTTTAAATTCAATGATAACTGATTAAGCATATTACAATCAGAGTTTTTATTAGTACCAAATAATGTATATTATCATTTAATAATATTTTTATATCTATTCTGTATCAATATTTTTTATCTATACCATAGCCTTTCTCTATTGTTTAGAACTTTTTATGAAGATGTTAATTTGAATGATTTTTAAACCAATTACAACTATACAATTATTCACTTAACAAAATTCCATAAGTCAACTAATTATCTCTTTCATTATTTTCTAATATGATCATGCCAAGCATTTTTCCTTCTTTATCATTTTCCACAACAGCATTTCAATCACCTATCAGCTATATATATATATATATATATATATATATATATATATATATATATATATATATATATATATATATATATATATATATATATATATATATATATATATATACTATCTTATTGTAATATTTTTTCCATCTTTTAACACTGCTCATCTATTTCTATATCATATAGATTTTTAAGATTTGCAACTATCCTCACCATCTTAAGCCTATCATCAACATACCTTTACTATCTTAATTCAAATTGTCTTTTCAAGAGCAATACCAGCTTCATTTATTATTTTATTACAATTACAATAAAACAATTTAACATACAAACTATTTATTTTTTCACATTCTGCCTACTTCATTTCACTTATTCCTATAACATGAATGTTATTTATATTGATTTCTCTTTGCAAATTGTTCACTTTTCCAGAACTTCTCAATGATCTTAAATATTTCTAATATAATATTAATATCATCTATGTTCTTTTTTACTTTTACAATGCTTTGTTATAATCTAGTACACAGTTTTGATTGCCCCAGCAATCTTCTTCAGAACTTCTACTTATATCTCCAAATCTTAACTTCTACAAATCTTAATTTCTACATATTAACTTTCAACATCTCTTCCTTCAATGCATTATTTTAATTAGAATTTTATTTGAGCAGTTCCATATCTACTCTTTCTAGTCAAGATCTCAATGTCATTTCTAGTTAAGTTGTCAACATCAGTCCGAGATAATCTTGTGTTCATTCATAATTTAAAAATACTCAAGGAATTATAAGGCAAAATAACTTCCTGTTTTCATTTTATTGAGCAATAGTATTCATTATGATAATCTATTTACTAGTCTGCTAACGTTGAAGAGTATGTTGCTAGCCAGCACCCATCAGATGTTTACTTATATAATGGCAATCAATACTCACTATTACATTTTCAACATCATAAATATTGTGATATTTTATAAAAGATGGTACATCACCATCTCCTATTCCACTTCTTGCTAATAAATGCTGCCACAGTGTTAGGAACTTCTTATTTTCATTTTCTTTGCTTAATTGTGACTAATTATTATAACAGAATGTATTCTATGTGCAATCTGGAAATGTTTTAGCATGGACCTTGTTCTTTCAAATTCATTCCAATTCAGATGGAAATTAATTTACTTACATAAATATGTATTAATTAAAGTTAAACAAATTTGCACACTTTGCCTAAATCTAAAAGTATGATCTGGCTCACAGCATATCTAAGATCTTTTGTGGAGTTCATAAAATGTTCCATGGTATGAATAGTTGTCAGAATAGTGTTAAAAGAAATGAACATTTTACCTTCACCAAAATTCTATCAAAGTGTGACATTGATTATCAAAAGACTAATAACATATTAGTTCATGCGATCAGTAAGTACAATGGCATATACTCCCATTTGTAAATATTTTATATGACATATAAATCACACAGCTGAATTCTTTAAATCCATTTAATCATTTTCCATCACTTCCACATTTGGATTTAATATTGGACATAAATATTATCTTGATTCAGTATTTGATAGATTTGAAATAATGTATTTAAGAGTAATTTCAAATTAAACTGGATAGTATTCTGATTTAAATATGTTATATTCACTATCTGGATAATTGTTATCCTGCCAAAATATTAATATAATTTTGATAGTGTATTTTAATATTTCTATGCTTGCCCTTTTTTGTTGTTATTAAAAACACAGACATTTTATATATTCTAACATTCCCGTTTCGACTCTTACATGAAGTCATCTTCAGGAATATTAATATATGCTCTTGAAGCTGCTTTGCGTGTAAGAGATCAAAGTATAGGAATTTTCGAATAAAATTTAGATAAATCGTACAAACAAGTGCAAACACAGTACAATAAAAATATTACTAAAAGAAAAACAAATCGATAGTTTATCGCTAGTAATAATGAAAATAATTAGAATTATTGATATAAATAAGATTGACACTAATAGTAAGCAATCAGATAAGTAAACAAATCCTAGATAAATGATTATATGTATAAATAACACCCCAATTATAACAATGTGCTTTCCATGAACATAAGGATAATATAATATTACAAATTACACTTTTTCTGCCTTTGCTCTAAGTGAATATCGCGCCTCTGTGTCTCATATTTAACTTTTAAGTAGCCAACCAGATTAGGAGCTTGGGAAGTATAATTTATAATCATATACGTACGAACATATATACATACATACACATGAAATGCTCTGTATAGCTTAATGATTTTTTTTAAATTAGAAAAGTAATAAACCATAAAAACTAATCAAGCGAATAAGTGCTTTGAGCAATCTAAAACAATTAAATCTTAAATATCCCCTCTTATTTTATCTTTATTACAATTCAGTAGTTGATATCATTAGCTAGAAGGTTAAAGAAAAAGTTTTTTTTCTTTTAAAAAAAAGACATTACTGTTTTTAATTAAAAAAAAAAAAGCATTTAAAAAAAGTGATCATTTTCAGAACGCACGTATATGTAAATATATGAGATATCACAATAGTTAATATTCAAATTTAGTACAGTACTACCTGGATTAGAGAGTTTTAAATCAAGCTTAAAAAAAGAACAATTTGCATTTGCTAGAAAGATTTAAAATGTATGATAATTCAGAACAATGTCATCTTCAAGAGGAAAACTATAACAGTCTAGATGATACAACAATTTCAGCTATCTGCCTTTTATTTTATATTTATAATGTAAGGTAAGAAAACAAAACAGAAAATTGATCAAGCATTGATGGCGGAGTGGTTAGCACAGCTGTCTTACGAGTAGTTGTTCCGGTAAGAAAACAAAACAGAAAATTGATCAAGCGTTGGTGGCCGAGTGGTTAGCACAGCTTCCTTACAAAGCAGTTGTCCGGGTTCGCTTCCCGACATATGAAAAAAAGCTGTTATATTATCTTCACTCGTTTAATTTTAATCCTGCATTTCATATTGTTTTGAGTTTATTTTACTTTTTATAATTTTCATTCTATAAAATCTTAGTGGTTGGTGAAAATTAGTTTCTTTTTTCCTCTGTGGCTTGGAACTTTATAACCGAGATAATGCTACTGAAATTTTAAATAACAATCGCACGATATTTTCTATATTAACTTTCAGCATAGCAATTTTTATATGTTAATATGTATATATAAAATATCTCACTCATGTATCGCTAAAACAATCCAATTCACTTACAACAAACTTATTTATAATTGCTCAACTGCAATTAGAAAAAGATGAACCATTTTAAATTAGTTTATTCAACTTATATAAAAGCAATGTATATATAAAAACAATCACAAATAAATAAGATTGGCTATCGTAATATAAGCTGAGCTTTGATTGTATATATGTGTGAGATGATAATCTGGACCAACTGACGAGTGCTGGTTTAGCGCAAAATACCAATATTGATGATTATTTATCTTTTCGACATGTGTGTGATCAAGGGTATCAGCAGTATGAGATAGCTTGGATGATTGAGGATCGTGGGCAAGTCAGAGTTCAAACCCCCTATATACTACATATAGAACTGTAGGTATGAAAAATGTTGTACTTTAGAAAAAATTCATTTTAAACTCCAAATTTAAATAGACTAAATTTAAATTACAACGGCAGAATAAATAATTATGTCGTTTAATATCTTTGCTATATTTTTTCAATAAGCATTATGGATTACATACTCCAAATTTAAATAGACTAAATTTAAATTACAACGGCAGAATAAATAATTATGTCGTTTAATATCTTTGCTATATTTTTTCAATAAGCATTATGGATTACATATATACATTACTAATAATTCGCACATTTTAAAACGTATTATATTGATATGATGCTGAAATAAAGTAGCACATGTTATTTTAGTTTATAACTAATATTTACTTTAAGAGCAGGAAACTAATTCATATTACTCTATTATAGTTATATAAATAGGTAATATTAGTTAATTTAAGCCTACCATTACATAAATTTATTTATACTGTATATTTAAACTTTCTGCTTAGGAACATCAATTGACTATATTTACTCTATGTCAATGCCATCTGTTGTCAGGTTAAGCAATCAGTAGTCTTTAAATTGTAGCATTATATTCAATCTCGGATGTTTTATTGGTTATTAATTAACTCTTTTATTACTATGGAACAATGAATTTACGTTGTCTCAACCAACAGCATCCATTATTATTTTAATACTATTTGAATAAATGACTTATGATTTAAGCACAAGTTAATTAGTTTAATTTTATTATTGATGATTCTGATGTAATTTTAAAAACAATAAATTACTGGAACTAAGGCACAAATTGAACTACAAAAAATTGTGGGTGGTATTTTAAAATCAACTATGATGCACATTCTTAACAAAATATGATTTCTTTGATTGAATTTTCATAATTTATTATATCTTTTAAAAAGTTAAAGAGCAAATACACACTCTATCACTATTACGGATGTAAAACAATATATTTTGTTGATACAACTGACAAGTTATTGATCCATGTTTATTGATCTGTAATTTAAGAGCTGCGGAGCTAAGTAATCACCTACATACATAGAGGTCATGGCCGATTAATTGAAAAGGCTTATACAGAAATAATAGAAAAAATAAATAAAAAAATAAATATATTTATTAATATATATATATATTCAAAATAATGTTTTATTTTAATGTCTATTTCAAATCAGTACTTCAGCCAGGTACCTCATTATCTTACCTACCTTGCAAACACATACTTAAAATATATTTGAAGTAATGAGATCTGTATGTGCCATATGTAAATAATTTGCAAAATTTTGTAGCATTAACTGCTAAACAGACAAAAATGAACCACTTTTGCCTGCAGCCCAGGAAGATATATTGGATTGAATTAGACAATGATAACTAGTGAATTGTGAATATAAAACAATACTAAGTTAGGACAAGCAAAAATTAACATTTTCAGGCCCGAGTTTTTCTATTTTTAATAACCCTGTAAGAGAAAAAAATACATTAATATAAATATAGGATATTTGAACTCAGACATTCAAGCCCCTTCACTATCCATATTATCTCATACTACTGTTATACATAACCACATGCATGCAGAAAAGATAGTGTGGATAGGGAAGAAGCTTGAAAGTCTGAGTTCAAATTCCCTATATTTACAATTAGGCTCCAGGTATGAGTGCCTGGTATTTCAAATCTTGCATATTAAGCCTGCATTCTGTCCATCCCTCTTCTATGTATTTAAATGGCTACTGTCCTATATGTGAGGGGTCAGAGTGATGGAATTTGGGTATTCTATCATCAGATTTTCAATGGTATGGATGGCTGAAGAGTTGGAGGTTGGAGTGGGTTGAAGCCTGTGCATTAAAGTGTAAGGATTTGTTATCTTAATATAAACTGAGCACTGACTATATATATGTATAGGAGATGGTAGTCTGGACCAACTGATGAGTGCTGTTTTAGCATGAAATATGTATCTTGGTGATTATTTATCTTTTCTGCATGTGTGTGGTCCATGTGTATCAGTAGTATGAGATAGTGTGGATACTGAAAAGGCTTGAAAGTCTGAATTCAAATCTATATTTACAATTAGGCTCCAGAAATAGTGCCTGGTATTTCAAATCTTATATTATTAGTATATAATATTAAAAATTTTACCAAAATATATTAATACTATGCTTCAAAATTTTTAATATTATATATTGACAATAAGTTTACTTTTTCAAGAGACTATTGTAAATATTTAAAAATTTTGTGAATATTAATTTGAATCAATTCAAATTGCCACTGTTTTATCCATGATGTGTAAAATTTTATTTTTGCAATTATCATCATCTAAACTAACTCCCCATATCATTTTTGGACAGCAGGTTAAAGTAACAGTTAGACACTAATGTTGTGAAACTTTGCATATACTTTTCATATATGGAGTTTAGTGAATTCTTCAGTGCTCTCAAATCCAAGGCTCCTCACTGATGAAGGCCACAAGCCAGAAACTGGTCTGGGGATATTGGATGAGTAGGCACTAGATAGGGATTTATGCACAAGCCTTCTGGCATCCATTGATTACTCTGGTTGGCACTGAGTGGTTTTGCCTGTTTTAATATTGATTTTTCTAAAACCATGATTGTATTCAGATATGAAAACCTACACCAATGTAATTTATTCAATTTTATACATCTGGTATTTCTAGTTGTGGAACTTTAACAATTATTGTGAACATTATTTACATCACCATTACAATTATTTTTATAGACACTGTTTAAAGTGCTTCTAGAATTATATAGTATTCATTTCCCAGTGGAGAGCAGGATGGCTCAGTTGGTTAGAGAGTTAGCTTAAAATTCAATAATCAAGAATCTAAGGGTCCAGATTCAAAATCCCATATTAGAACTGTCACTGGTCAGGCCAACAACACTTGAAGAAAAGGGGAGAATAATACCTCTCAAAATGTTACCCCAATAATATTCTGATAACATATCATTACAAAAGTATCAATGCTTACTTTTTCCATTCTTTGTA
The DNA here is from genome assembly GCA_028023455.1 of Epiperipatus broadwayi. Classification (NCBI taxonomy): domain Eukaryota; kingdom Metazoa; phylum Onychophora; class Udeonychophora; order Euonychophora; family Peripatidae; genus Epiperipatus; species Epiperipatus broadwayi. The sequence continues at coordinate 1,093,386 of JAQFVV010006394.1, read as the reverse complement.
TTTGTACATTTTAATGGATCACATCAGAGACTTCAATGGTCAACATTTGTCCACATACTTATGTTTTATCACAAACAAAGATAAGACAAAATATTTTAATGTAATTGGCCCCTAGATCTCTCTGGTATTCTCCCAAAGAGAAATAGGTAAAATATGGTGGCAGTGACACATTTTTTTCCTAATAATTTTTTTTTACTTTTGTTTTGCTCTCTAGCAAATATTAACTAGACAAGGACTTATGGGTCAATAATTATATCTCTAATTGAATGATTATGAATCATTTACTTGCAAATAGGTCTAAGGTGATTTGAAAATATTTAGCTACTAGAAAGATGCACAAGTTTGTTTGTTTTCAAATTTAGACATTTGATTGTGGTCATAGTTGACAGATGCACTAACTCCTTGATCCAGATTACTTTTTGGTTTTAACAAGATGTATTAATTGAATATGTAAAATGTTTCCATCTCTTTTAATATTATGATTACTTGATGATATAAATGATTTCAAGCCTTTCCAAGTCTGAAGCAATACAAAATACCTTTATATAGATTTTAAGTAGATGCTTGTTTATCAACACTTTCAAATATATATTATATTTATCAAAGATTTTAAAAGTCTGGTTGAGTTTAAAGAAATATCTTATTAACAAAGAAGTGAAAATGCATGGTAAATAAATATGATATATTTAATACTATGTTTTAAAAGATTTTAGAGTGAAAGATATTGAAATCAAGGTTTATCAATCAAGAGTTCAATTCTATTACTCCTAGTGCTTGAATGTTTATGATATCCTGAGAAATAAATCATTTATCTATAGGTATGGATAATCTTTTTTTAAAATTAAACTTTATACAGAATATTCAAGCAGCCTTTAAACAAAGAATTAACATCTGTATTTATGGTCATTATACATGTTATGTTTAGGGCTTTGGTGGTAATCAAATATATCACTTTTAGCTATAATTGATTTATTACAGAATAAAAATTTTGATTCTAATTTGTTCTGTTTTACAGCTTCTTCATATCTAGAATTTTTTTTATATTTATTTATTCATATCTCTGGTAATGTGTCTCTTGCGATTTATGAGCTGAACACTTTGTAGAAAGAAGTCTTCAGTAATAATCATTCTATCTGCAAAAAGTATATTAATTATGAATTATTTTTAAAACTAGAGTTTATTATATTTAGACTTTAGATTTTATTAAAGTTTAATACATCATTTTTATTATATACCCAAAATCTCATTATTTTAATATTACCCTTTTTTATGATATATGCAATATCTTTAAATATATCTGAAAATTATTATTTAACATTATTATACTTTAAATAACTGCATAAAAGCATATCTTGATCTTGTACACCCTCTTGTTATCTCTTTCAGATCTTTAGTTGTCCATTCAGAGTAATCCATTTCAGCAAAAGATTCTGCTTAGATCTTTTCTATCTCTTCTTTTAGATGATACTACTACTATTATTATTATTATTATTATTATTATTATTATTATTATTATTATTATTATTATTATTATTATTATTATTATTATTATTATTATTATTATTATTATTATTATTATTATTATTATTATTATTATTATTATTATTATTATTATTATTATTATTTCTTCTTAATAAAATAGTATTCACTTTTATGTTTTCCATGTTCATTTCCACATTAAATTATAGTTTAGTCTGCTATCCTTGTATGGGCAAGCATCAGGTATGTTGATAAGTCTGGCAAAGCACAACGATTGATAACTTTTATGTATAATTACTAAGTCTATTTTTAAAAGATTGTTATTTACACCAAAAGTTTAATTTCAAGTTTAATTCTATCATTAAATTCACTATTATGCTACCATATAAAATAATAATTTAACCAATGTTTTTTATCAACATCAATATCACACAATATTTCATATGTCTTCTCATATGCTTTCAAGCGTAGTTATTTTTACACTATTTTAGAGCCAACTACTATAAGCTTTGAATTCTGTCTCCACTAATGAAGGCAAGAGACAAAAACCGGTTAGTCAGAAGATTGTGATTTTAGAACATTATATTGTCTAGTATCCATTGATTATTTATAAAGATTGTGATTTTAGAACATTATATTATCTAGTATCCATTGATTATTTATAATAGATAGCCCTAGAATAGGATGAAAATAATTACTCAAGCAGGTTATTTTAATTGTTAAATTATTTTAAATATTATCAATCGTTATTCTCTTATATTTTGAAAAGCCATTGCATCGCTTCATTTCTTTTTTTCTTTTTATTTTTGTGTTAAACTAAAAAAACTGTCACATTTTGTTAAAAGTCTGTTGTATAACAATTATTTTGTTATGTAACATTTTTAATTTTTCAAAACTCTTTTTTCACTTTTTTATTGTGATGGTTGATTATTATTTTTTAAAAAATCAATGGCTTTAATTGTTGTAATTAATTTCAAAAGTTGTAAACCCTTTTTCTGTCCTTTAATTTATTTATTATTATTTTTTACTTATTAACAATTTTTTACGTTAATTACTTGTGTGTATGTGACTACAATTATCGTGTTTTTATTCGATCTCATTAGTAAGGGGAAAAGTTGTACATTTCTTTATTCATAGAAATTAATATGTTAATAATTTCTATTGCAAATTTGGCATTAATTAAGAATTTCTCTCTTTTGCTTTGCAGTTATTTTCATTAACAGCAAAACAAATAATTTGTAAAAGATTATTTTTAAAAATGCTAATGTAGAATAATAAAATTTGAATTTAATTGAGGCAAAACAATTTTCAGAGGGTTACAAAATGATTTATAGTTTTAACATTGTTAACAAAAATTACACGTTAAAAAAAATTAGTATTTTATAATGTTTCCTGTAGAATAAAATTACTTTAGATAGCGTTTTTATATAATGACTCTTAGCATTTTTAGTAATATTTATATGTGGATTGAAAAATAATTTTATTAAGAGGAGACAGTACTGGTTTGATAAATGATAAAATAAATAATAATCAAAGGCATGTGCCCGAAAAAACAACTGGGTAATGATCCAGGGAACTTGACACTTTACTAGAGTATCAAAGTACACATATGCCATCGATTTATTTAATGCTATTGTATAACGGGGTAACTAATTATTCAAAAATTGAACAAACATGGAAAGGTGTCAACTTCACTGCATGTGGATGTGCAGGGCACAATGCCAATTTATCACAGGAGTGCCAAGACATTAAGATAATTAATAATATTTGTAAATAAATGAAAATGTTTCAAATCACTTCATTGTTAGAAATATATTCTGAGTGTAAATGTTTTTTTATTTAAAGATGAGAGGAATATTTCTTTGTTTAGGTTTGAGGTTGAAATATACTATATATATATATATTCATTAATTGTTTCCACCGTGTCATACGGCTGCTTGATGGTGCTGTTGCTTGCTAAAATAATGAAATGTAATGTTACTGGGCCGATAGTTTTTGTTTCTGCTCTCTTCCAATACTTCAAAGTATTTTTAAAAAATTTCCCATGGTATTTAACAAAATTTACATTTTAAAAATATATAAAACAAAGAGTTTGAAAATATGTATTATTTTTTGAATGCAAATTAAAATAAATATGTGCAATATCTGAGCAAACCAAGCTGGCAGTGCATATCGCTGGAATGTGTGCGGGCCTCCAATGGTTTTGCCAATCCTTCAGATCAGCCAATACATGTTCTAATCTGAACAAAATGATCTTATGATTTCAAAAACAATGGACAACAGCAGTCATTGTACTACTCTCATAGCTGTTCTTCCACAAACGTGCCTTTATGTGTGACTTATGTGAAATGCTTCAATGACCTACCTTTTTGCAAATATTTTCACCTTCAAAGATGTGTAGGGAAATGGGGCAATGGATTTACAATTATTAGTATGTAATAGTAGGTCAGGTAAGGTATAAGATCCTTAATTTGAATGCACATAAAAACACTTATGGCTTGTTGAATTCCATACATCCTCACATCCTATGGTAACAATCTATGAAGTATGCACTATTTCCATAGTGATGTGAAGCATAGTGTGTAACAGCATCTATGCCTGCTAACAGCTAATATGAACAGAACTGTTCTAGAGGCTGTAAGTTGAGTCACATAAACAACATATTATTGTGCTTTTGCAAACAACAGAACCATCAAGCAGACGCATGACACAGTCAGAACAACTACCATATATTCTTATCATTGTGCAATATCAAACAGGTCAAATTGTGATAATGAATAAAATTTATAAATAAATATTAGATTTTTAAAACACATTCTGATTGTAAATATTTGTAGTTTAATATAAGAGAATTACTTCTTTACTTAGACTTGTGACAGTTTCTGGAGCCTTGAAGTATGTTTCATATATATATATATTGTACCGGTCGAAACCCACCACCACCGCAAGTCAAATCGGATTCTAACTCAGCTGAACCAAAACTGAATTCCAACCCAACTCAACAGCTCAGATAGCAGAAATCGATGGCACAGTGCTATGCGCCAAGAACTAGCTCAACAGTTGGTGAGGACTAGAGACCCTTTTACTGACATGAATATCAATTAACTTTGACTACTTTTAAATCGACTCATATGTATGTTCGGGTTGCCAACACAGACAGCGAGTATTTACATTTAAATAATTATAAAAGAATGATGAACTGAGAAACCAAGTATGTTAGAAAATATTTAATAAGAATAATTTGTTTTGTTTCAATCAAAATATAGAATGCATTAATTACCTCTAGTCTTTAAAAGAATTGATAAATATAATAAGAGTGGCGGTCCTTATCATATGCCAACAAGTATTACGTAAATTGAAAGTCTCTGCCTATGCCCCCAACAAGAAATATAAAGGCTGATAAAGGTATTCATTAACGAAGGAAATGATTGCTCTAATTTGATTACGATGGAATGTGATATTTATTTTCACATTCGAAAATCTATTCACGAAGAGCAAGATATGTATTTTAGGGCATAACTTTAATCTTGATGTGAAAACAGATTTAATTAATAATATATTTGAGAATTTGTTCGACTTTAATTTAAATCACTTCCTCATGAATTACGAGCATGGAGCGGGTTTTACCGGAACAACGAGGCAATGGTGCTTGATGAATTATGAGGCAGAGAGTAAAATTTAAAGATGATCGCTAGTCGATGATCGAAGTCCTATGGCGGCTTGCATTTGGCAAGTCTTACGCCCTTTGACTAATGAATCGGAAAGGAAGTACTTTCTTCCTCGAGAAATTTAAATAAGAGAATATGATCACCGACCAGCCTAACGGAGCGGAAGATGGCCCTACGTCAGCAACGTTTGATGATGATGACTTGATAGTCATCGTTGAAAAATAAAACCCATGTAGAATGCTCTACGTGATGACTTGACCAATTAATTAAAGTCAAACGAGCTTTTATCGAACTATTTTAAAACATTTATAAACTATATTAATTATGCCCTAATATCGTGCCCCTCCTGAATATTAATATAAAATAACAAAAGTGGAATTAAAATACATTTAACCCTTTATCGACTCTTTTTGCAATAAAAACATTTAAGGTTATATTCGAATAAATATATATTAGTGGAGCAAGAAAATACCATTTTAACATTATATGAATATATATAAACACTTGTAACTTAGGAGCTGGGGACATAGGTGAAAAACGGAGCTAATAGTTTATTATTAGCCAATTATAAAAATAATAAACATGTAATATTTTTTTTTTTTATTAATTTTCTGATGGGTGAGAATTACTATTTGAAATTAATATTATAATATTTGTATGAGGAAATAGAACATAGGGCTCATCGAGTTGAAAGATTATTGGCATATTTATTAATAAAACGATAAATATATATATATAATATGTTAAACACAAAAAAAGAAATTAAAGACTGAGATTGAAAGAATTACAATATAAATTTATAGTAGATTTTATAAAGATTTTTACATTAAATAATAAAGAGCTCTAAATAGGGGAATTTAATGCCAAATTATTATATTACCCCTCCGTCCTTAATTAATCTCCAATGTTGAAAACTTAGATTATTGGTTGATACTGAACTTTTTAGTACTTTCTATTTAAAAAAGTTCACCATTGAACCTTTTATACCACAAGTTACTCACACTCTACAACAAACTTTTTCACTTCATATATATTGTCCAGATTCTTACATTTTATTATAATGTGTTTTTTTATAATTAGTTGTTTTCAAATACATTCCTTCAATAAGCTTTCAAATAATTAGTTAATTCTCTCTAATTGAAAATGAATTCTTAAGATTTGAAAATGATTTAATTAGAAAAATAATCCTTATCTTTTTCCAATTCATAAAACTTTACTATTGTTTTTAAGAATTTTAAAGCTTATCGAAGGAATATAGCTTTAATCTAGAAACTTTAAAATTATTTAAAGGTGAAAAAAAGTATTGAAATGAAACTTTGAACAATTATATATATTTAATATTTATAAATATATATACGCACTATCCATGAATTTAATATATATAAATCATGAATATTTTATCATGAATTTATTTAGAGAATTGATCAAATTTAAACTAAACTAATTAATTTTACTACGTATTTGAAACAAGTTATTCATTATGGAAATTAGCGTGGATTGAACGTATAAAGCCCCATTGCATCGGAAATTTAAGGTTAGCACTAGGGTAAACAACATGAAGCCAGGATCGAACTCAGATCCGACTGCTTCAATATATATATATATTCTACCACTACCCAAAACTGAACCAGATACCCGTTTGTCACAATAACTAATAAAATTTGTACATAAATGGAAATTCTTAGATTTCACATCAGTTTTATTTAAATATCCTAATTTATATAAAAACTGGCATTATTATTAATAATTTATTTAAAAATAAAACTTGTTTTAAAAATACTGCCTCATAATTACTGTTATTCTGCATTACAGAGATTTGAAATATGAGATTATAGGATCATTTCTGCTGTTGTCTAGTGCAAGATATTTTTAATAAAAATATTATGATAATTTTTTTTATTATGGTGTATTATCTTTTTACATCTTTTACTAAATAAATTTTCCTATTTTTAATAATATCGTTTTTATGCTATATTATCTTTTTACATGTTTTACTAAACAGCTTTGCCTTGGATGTGGATTCAGGTTTTTTTCACTATCTAAAAACTTGTGATTGGTCTATAATCTAAACCATGGTCCAAATGTAAGAATAACAGAATGTGTAAAAAAAAATTTTCAAAGGATATTATTGCACCCCAAAATATTTAATTCTTAACAAATTTCATGGGATGATATTATTTAATGTAGGTCTCTTCACTATAATAAACTCCTTACATAATTGCATTATATTAAAGTTTTATCTAGTGGAACAAACCAAGTATTGGATTTTTTTTATTCAATATAGCCTATGAATAAACAAAATTAATTGCAAGGCATCTTAGTGGTTCCTAAAAATTTAAGGAATAAAAAATCTAAGTATGAAAATTTATTGGATAAACAGTCTAAATATAAAAAATTAAAATTTCATCCCCTGAATGAATCCTGACTAAATCTCTAATTATCACACTATACAATGTACATGTTATGATTTAGTTATTAATAAGCCTTAAAAAATTAAAAAACAAAGTAGGGTAAATATTTTTCTATTTTTGTTAATAGTAAATGTAAACAATTTATGTGTATGAGATACTGAATTAAAAGTAATTAATGGATTTTTAAAACAATTATTTTAACAAGATGGTGTTAATGGAATGAAAGATTTATATCAACCATGTTATTTAATCAGCTGTGTTATTTAAAATTGACCTAGTTTGATAATGTAATATAAAACTTAAAATATCAGACTATATACAATATCACACTATATATATAAAAGACATATTTTGCAGGTTCATCCGTGTTAAAAAAATTTAAATATTGATATTCCGACGTTTCGAGTTGGTCACACAAGTCATCCACTGTGTAATAAAAGGTAGAAAGACGGTTGTAGAAGCACTGAAATCACTGATTTGAATAAATGTTAAAGTTCCACCAATAGAAAAAATGTTAAATTTAAAAATGTTTTTTAAAAAAATCTTTCCAAATAGGAGGAAGTTTGCATATATCATCTCACTTATTGATACAATCTTAACATTTTTGCTATTGGTGGAACTTTAACATTTATTAAAATCAGTGATTGTAGCTCCTCTACAATCATCTTTCTACACTTTATCACCCAGTGGATGACTTCTGTGACCAAGTCAAAACATCAGAATACCAATATTTAAAATTTTTTAACATGGATGAACCCGCAATATATAGCTTTTATATATGCAACCTGTGAAAATCTTCATATCAACATATATATATATATATATATATATATATGATAAATTATAGATATTAACAATGGAATAACAGACACATAAAATATTAAATAATAGTGTAAATATTTTATCATTGAAGAAATATAACTTTCTTAATGGAAAATGTGAATAAGTTAATGCATGAGGTTTTTCATGGATTTTCAAACAAACGTACTATTTTTAATTAATTATTGATATGTCAGTTAATGTTGATCTAAATATTGATAAAGAAGACTATGAGTTATGTCAGCTTTTACAACTATTGTACTTCAAAATGGATAATGAGAATCTGAACTCTTTTTCTCCTTACTAAGTTGAACAGAGCTCAGAAGCAAAGCAGTTTAGAGAATCATACTGTGGTTGTATGTAATATTTTTAAGTAAGTAAACTAGAAGTAGGATTATTTATATAATATGATAAATGGTCCAAGAAAAAGAGAAAAGTGGTACAATGCTTTCATTTGTGTGGGGGAGTGGTTGTTTTTTCAAATATGATAAAAATACTTATACATTTAAAAAATCATTTCATTTGCAGACATTTTCTAACCCTACTAGCAATTTCACAGAATTGTTCAAAAATTTTAGGAAAACTTTTTAAAAAAAAATTAAAAATTTTAAATTTGATAAATAAACATTTTTATTTTAAGGTATTATTTAATTATTGTTTCAAAATTTATTTTTTAATCATTAATTTGTTTTATTTTAGCAAATATTTTAACTTGGGGTTTATTTTATAGAAATAAATGAATAAAACATGTAAGGTATTTATCAAACATGTTAAATGTTTAAAGTCATATTTAATTTTTTTTTTTATGAAAACGCTATGAAAAATATTTTTTAAATTGCAAATTTTATTTCATAGAATGAGAGGCGGTTTGCTAAGATTTAACTTGCACAAAAGTGCTACTTACCCACACTGTGATATTGAGATCCCTATATCTGATTTACCTGATGAGTAATTATTTTTCTATAAAAGTATGGTATAAAATTTTTGTTCTGCAGAAAACTGTCGGACAATTTTGCAACTAATTTATAAATATGTTATATTCATTAACAATATGATAAGCAGTTTATGTTTACCATCTAGCTAGTAGTTATAAACTGTAAATATCTTATGATTATATAGCAACAAAGGACTCAGTTATGGTATACTCAGCTTATTCTAGGACTTTACCATTTATTCTAAAGTAGATAGCAAGTTACCATTGTTGCAGGGATTAATATTTTTAATTCAGTCTTTAGACAAAAACTAAATAAAACTAATATATATATATATATTAAAGCAAAGATTTTTATGCATCAAAAATGGGACATATTAGCACTATATGCCCATTTTACATTGAATATATATATACCACCAATAAAATTCTAATGGGAAATAGAGATCGTTCAAAGATGCTATCTAATGTTTTACATGTCTCTGCAATATTTTCATAAAATTTTTGTCTTGATTAAATACAGTCAAAATAACTATACGCGGTAATATTAACAGCTGGTAATATTAACAAGAAAACATATGTACAAATAAACCCAAAATGTATATTCACAGTAGTAGGAATCATTTACAAATGAATATGACCATAACTCAGATGAAAAGAAGATGGAAAGATTAAAATATATTACATTAGAAATGTTTGGTGATGACTTTCACATATAGAAAATGCATATCCTGTCTTTAAACTTCTTTCAGCTAAGTTTTCTTTTGACCAATAGTGACTCCATTTTATGCTCTCACCAGCGATATCTTCCTACTGAAAATAATTACACTGCTCTACTTTAGAATGACCTTATTTAGATAATCATTACAATAATAAGTTCTGCCTCTCTCTTGAAAACCACACTCACGTTTTTTACAAAATATTTTTAACAGAAATCTTGTAATGCCATTTATTTCACATGACCAATCTAATGAAGTTTGATTTTACTAAATTCTATAGCATCTCAAGTAGTAAGTTGGAGAACATGTAGACTGGAGGTACATCTTGCCATTGTATATTTAACTTTTATGAAGAATTCTATAAGGAAATTTTTCTAATGCTTTTATGACATACTAATAATAAGCAATTATTTTATCTAGTGTCGGGTTTACAATTATATTACATTCAAATATCAGCCTTTCAAGCCAATTGAGCATGCGCCTTTTGAGAGTGTTAAATAAATGAATACTTTCCTCTTTAATCCAAGATATAGTATTTACGCAGGAATAAAAAGGATCCTCTTATTCCTACAACTCAAATTCTTTTATATGAGCAAATCTGAAGAACTGTGAGTTGTAGGAATAAGAGGATCCTTTTTATTCCTGCATAAATACTATATCTTGGATTGAAGAGGAAAGTATTCATTTATTTAACACTCTCAAAAGGCGCGTGCTCAATTAGCTTGAAAGGCTGATATTTGAATGTAATATAATTGTAAACATGGCACTAGATAAAATAATTGCTTATTTACTCATAATTAAGTTTCAGTAAGAATGACGTTTAGTAAATTGCAAGTAATTTCACCGACGTCATTCAGTC